>JAUBOD010000325.1:156347-188925 GCA_032353885.1 Nothura maculosa | reverse complement strand
TCTAGGTGTGCCTGCTGGAGCGGGAAGGTTGGACCAGATGATCTCTAGAGATCCCTTCCAACCTTGTAGATTCTGTGGTTCTCTGTGATTCGGTGATTCTCACAGGAAAGAAGTTCCCCCTCACCTGCAGATGGAACCTCCTGTGCTTCAGATTCCACCCATTACCCCTTGTCCTATCACAGGCCACCACCGAAAAAAAGCTTGCCCCCCTCTTCCTTACAATCTCCCTTCATGTATTTACACATGTTAATAAGATCTCCTCTCAGCCTTCTCTTCTCCAAGCTGAACAAGCCCAACTCACGCAGTCTCTCCCCATACGAGAGATGTTCCAGTCCCTTAATCATCTTTGTAGCTCTCCGCTGAACCCTCTCTAGAAGCTCCACGTCCCTCTTATACGGGGGAGTCCAGAACTGCACACAGTATTCCAGGTGCAGCCTCAGCAGAGGACAAGTAAATGTACCATGCATCTTCTTTTTTGCTTCTAGCGGTACCATTTACAGACAAAACTCAGGAATATAAATTCACTTTTTTTCTTTTATGTTCCAGAGAGTAACATATTCTGAGCATACGTCACTATCATTTAGAGGAACATCATTAAGCTGAAGATCAAATTTAGTGGTTAGTATGTGCTCTCATATTGAAAGGAAAGCTTGTCACTATATTAAGACTAGTCTAACCTAGTTAGACTGGCTTTATTTCATCTGAGACATTCTCCACTTACTTACTATTTTTCATTTTCAGGAATATTTATGATTGACACACATGTAAAGTCCACCTATACTGCACTAAATATTAGGATAGCTACATTTGTAAAATATTACAAACAATTCCACAATTTTTATCTATCTAATTTTGAATGTTCTTGAATCCAAGAATTCAATAAATTCTGATTTTCAGGTACTACACACACCTGTTAAGGTGACACAGTACATTATGTTGGTGGTTTGGTCTCTAGTGAAGTTTGTAGTAGGATTCACTAGAGAAAGAGTTGATTCACAGAAGGGTTAATAGTCTTGTTTTAATGCAAATTATCTTCTTTTAACTGTTATTTTCTTTTTTATATGTTTTCTTTTGTTTCATCTCCATGAATGCTATAGTGATATATGAATGGCATTTTATTAGCCATATGTTATATATGTGTCTCCAAAAATTTACTCAGTACTTGCACATTCCTAATTGTTGGATACTTCTGTTGCAGGGCCAAAACTTACCGTACCACTTTCCATTTAAAAGAAGTCATTATGTACCTTTGAGCACTGGAAGTCATCTCCATTGACAGGATACTTTACAGCACAACAAAATTTTTAGCCCTTCTGAAATAATGTAAAAATATATGCATATCTGTATTGTAAAAATAATGGTTTTTGTTAGTGCAGTATTTAATTTATATACCTATCTGAACAAAACAAATATTCAAAGATCCTTTCTTTCCATCAAACTACAGCATTTGGAAAACTCTTAATTGATTCTAGAACAGAGATTTCCTTCAGTTGGGTATTCTTGTAACCACATATCATACTTTGTTCATTTAGTTCTGAAGTATTACATAAATAAATATACATAGATAGAAACTCCAAGAGAGTTACTTAAGAGAGATCGTTCTCATCAGAAACAGATCCAGATTGCACTCATTGTCCTGTGATATTAAAAAAGTCATTTTAAACATTATTCCAGTTACTTTTTTCCTACAAAATTCTGATGTCCTCTTTCCTCTTTTATTGTAAAGTATAATTTCTACAAAAACAGAGAATCAGCAAAAGAAGTCAGAAAGTAACATACTTTAAAAAAATTAATTCAAAGTACAATGTATTTCTTTTAAAAAGGATTGTTTGTATCTTTACTTTTTAGATTTTTACAATTTGGATTATCTTTAGCCTAGTCTAAAATATGACATATGTTAATATTTCATTGTGTGGATTGTAAAATCTGAGAGAAGAGGAAATATGCAGAAGACAAAAGGAAAAGAAATGAAGGAAAGGACATTTCAAAACGGAAATGATGTCAGTTTTCATCAATCTACTGAATTGAATCCCTTCTCTAATAGCTTTTCTCAATTCTCCTTTTTCCTAATGCAATGGCTTCTTTAAATTAAAAAAAAAGAAGTATATGTCTAAGAATATTGTTATTGACAGTTTCTTTCTTTAAGGAAAATCTTTTAGAAGGACATAGCCCTGAGTACTCATCTGTCAGCCCTGGAAAGATTTCTTGCAAATCTGAAGCCTCTGTTATCATCTAGACTGTTAACACTTTCAGCTTTCTGGCTTCTCTAATAATCCCTATTCGTTAAAGTGCATATATTCCCAGTGAATAATATGCTTGACTACACCTGAAGACAATATGCTCTCTAAGTGCCATCTATCTATCTTCTTGTCAAAAGAGATAAATTGAGTTTCCTAATTTAAAATCATGGAATTTATACACTTTGAATTTTAAATCATTTTGGAATTAATAAAAAAAACAACAACAAAAAGAAACATACCTAGCAGAATTAATAATTTCTCAATCAGTTTTAATAAACATAATTGTTATCTAGCTCATCTTTTGCATTCCTAGCTTCACAATGGTCTACTTTCTGGAGAAGAAATAATAAATATTCCTGCCCATGGTAATAATAAATATTCGTAATGGTAAGGAGTTGTGGCACTTTCCTGTAATACAAAATTGGATCCTTTCAGCTCCACAGCAAGACCACTCTGTCTTCCTGGCTATGATGCAAATAATTATCCCTGTGCCTTTTTCCAAATATGATGAATAAATGTCTAAAGGTACATACTGGGAACATTTCCGAGATGATCAAGGAGATGCCATTTGAACTTTTTGGAGCTCTTTTGGGAAACCCTGGGAGGAACCTCTATACACTGATGAGCATAGATGAGGCAGGTATAGATGAATTTTGGCATATAAATTTTAAACTATGCAAGAGTTAGGTGTTTTGGATCCAATGCATGTTGGGAAAGGATGATTCAGCATATTTAGGTATCAGATGAATAAAGTAAGGGATAAGAAAGAGTTGCTTAATAAATTATGGAGGATTAATCAATCAGACTTTTTTTTAGATTTTTGGAGGTGTTACTGAGGTCAGAATACAGTACTATACAAATCTAGTTCTTTGGAGAAGAAAAATGTTCTGAGTTGAAATTTGCCATTAATATAAGTCTTCTAGGTTGTTAATCTACCAAAATCTAAAGCAGAACAAAAATGATCCATTTGACTCCTTTTATGAAATACAGTTAATTAATTTATTGAGAATCTCTGAATAGTCAAAAAATCTCTCATAGTCACCAAATGTCTTCTTTATGTTTTGCTAATGGAGAGAATTCACAATTCTGTCAGACCAATTTAATATCCTCCCCAAAAAGTTCTTCAGAACAACCAGAATTCATCCTCATCATAGTTAAAATAGTTATCATGAAAATCAAAAACATAAAAAAAGAATTGACATCACAGAGCCAAATTTCATGCTAATCTTTGATGCAAACTCTCTAGACAAATATCTTGGCTGAACTCAAAAAAAGTAACTTCAGATTAATTCAGTTCAGCAGACTACTGTAGCTGAAGGATTGCTTTCACTTCTTAATCAGTTCTCCTCCACATATACTCCCCGATCTGCCGTTTAGACATGATTATAGAGGAAGTTCTTTGGATGTCATTATGTGTAACCAGTATAGTATTCTTTAACTTAACTAGCCAACTGTCTTAAGAACTTGGTTTACTTCCTAAGGAGAGAGGGTTTTTTTGAAGTAAAGAACAGGAGGCACTTAGGACTGAAACAGTTGTTTCATAGAGCCTGGAAACGATAATTAATTAAGAAGTGTGACTGTTAAAGTCTGTATATCACACATTTCATTTATCTTTAAAAGACAAATGCAATTAATTTAGCTTTAGGCATGAATTTGTGATTTCAGAAAGAGACATCTCGTAGTGGTAGTAGTGGTAGTAGTGTAGATACATAATCAATAACGAACAACTTTGCTATTGAAACATGAAGTGTTATTTCTCATTTAATTTTGTTAAACACAACTGTTAGAAACCACTTCATCCCACTAAATTCATATCAAGACAGGATAAACTGCCTTCTCAAAAAGACTTTCTCTTTCCATTAGGTGGAACTCCTCTCAGTAATACTCACTTGCCCTAACTTAAGGACTTTGCACAATCCAAGACGTCTCAGAATATCATTCCTGGCCTCAAGCTCCAGAACAGGAACCTTCTGCATACAATCAAATGTCAGAACCTTCATACTGTGTACCCTCTAGATCTTTGTTCTGAGATGCGCTGAGGCATTATATCTCCTAACTTATCTTCTTATCTGTGTGTATAGAGATGAGTAAACATGAGTAACCATGTTAAGATTCACTTATTACTTATTATAAATATTGCACTAAGTATATTTCCAGAAGAATACTACTTTGAAGAAAATTGAGAATATTCATAGTCATGGAATTTTAAAATAACTTTCTAAAACCTGTCTTGCGAGAAATGCCTGTTCAATATATATTAATTTTTTGTACTTTTTGCATAGTAAGACTGAAAATAATTTTTCAATTTCAGGATGAAAGGCTAAGAAAAAATTTTGAGAAGGAATTTCTGATTGTATTTGAAGTGCATCTTTATAACTTAAAACAATCAACATGACACAAGAATGAAATAGTATGATATTATTATGTGTTTTATGAGAATCTAGCAAGTCTAGAAATTCTGTATTTCTTGAAGTACTTTCATATACTTTTCTTTATAATATTAACTACAATAAATTAGAGAAACTAATTTTTTTACAGATAATGCTAAAATTTGCAGACTCACAGAATGTTTAATGTTGAAAGGTACCTCTAGAGATCATCTAGTCTAACCTTCCTGCTCCAGCAGGCATACCTAGAGCATGTGGCACAGGGTGGCATCCAGGCGGGTTTTGGAGACCTCCAGAGGAGACTCCACAACCTCCCTGGGCAGCCTGTTCTACTGCTCTGTCACCCTCACAGTAAGGAAGTTCCTCCTCACATGGAGAAGGAATTGCCTGTGTTTCAGCTTACACTAATTCCCCCTTGTCCTATCACTGGCCACCACTGAGAAAAGCTTGGCCCCCTACTCCCTACAATCTCCCTTCATATATTTATACAGGTTAATCAGATCCCCTCTCAGCCTTCTCCAAGCTGAACAGGTCCAGTCTCTCAATCTCTCCTCATAGGAGAGATGTTCCAGTCCCTTAATCATCTTTCTTGATCTCTACTGGACCCTCTCTGGAAGTTCCACATTCCTCTTGTACTGGGGAGCCCAGAACTGCACTCAGTACTCTAGGTGTGGTTTCACCAGAGCTGAGTAGAGGGGCAGGATCACCTCCCTTGACCTGCTGGCAACACTCCTGCAGGCCAGGATTCCATTAGGCCCTTGTTCACGAGGGCACACTGCTGACTCATGGTTAACTTGGTGTCAACCAGGACTCCCAAGTCCCTCTCTGCAGAGCTGCTTTTCAGCAGGTCAGCCCCTAATTCCTCTGCAGGTGCAGGACCCTGCACTTGTCCTTATTGAACCTAATGAGGTTCCTCTTTGCCCAACTATCCAGCCTGTCCAGGTCCTTCTGAATGAGAGCACAGCCCTCTGGACTGTTGGCCAATCCACTGAGCTTGGCATTATCTGCAGACTTGCTCAGGGTGCACTCAAAGTGCCCTTGTCCAGGTCACTGATGAACAAATAGAACAGTGCAGGGCCCAGTACTGACCCCTCAGGGACACTGCTGGCCACAGGCCTCCAAATAGACTCAGCTCCATTTATTACCACCTTCTGAGCTCTGCCATCCAGCCAGTTCTCAATCCACCTCACGTATGCTCATCCAGACCACTGTCCTGAAGCTTCCGTATGAGGATATTATGGGAGAAGGTGTTGAAAGCCTTGGTGAAGTCAAGGTAGACAACATTCGTGGCTCTCCCTTCATCCAGCTGGACAATCATCCCATCATTGGGAAAATTCCCCTTTTCAATAGGAAAAAATTGAAAGAAAAAAGAAGTGTATGAACAATGAAGTATTAGGACAAACTAAGCCACAGAAAATCATGTAAATAGTGATAATAATAGTAAATAGTGATCATAATCTGATCTATATAATAATAAATAATAGTAATAGTAATAAAACAAAAGCTTTTTTTTGGAGCTAATCATGATAGACTCTATACACATCCAAGAAGGAAATACAGAAACTTAAAGAATGATTTATTTCACTTCAAATTAAATGTCTAAAATTGAGCAGATTAGCTGTTCTCCAAAAGAAATTTTCTTCAAATTAATATGAAGAAACAGGCAAATTAGTTTAACTTTCAGTGTCTACAATGTGAATGTTCAAATATAACTAAAAGGTAACTCTTGAAATTGCTGTAATGCAGTTGTTCTGTTTCCTTATACCCAGAAATAACTTATTTTAAAGAATGTTTTGATAATAACAACAAAATAGGCTAGACTAGAACTAGATCACAATGAAGTTTTCAAAGCTAGGAGTCCATTTTTAGATTTTTTCCTTAGAAAATCTCAGGAAAAAAAATACTAAGAATTTTTTTTACTTCTTTCTAGTAACCACAGTAATTCTAAAGATATTTGAAACTATTTCATGGTCCCTATAAGAAGATAAAATGAGTTATTTCATTAAATATTTTTTTCTACTGTAGCAAGAAATTATCTTCTGCAGTTTCTATCTACCTAGCAGTTATCAGTATGATATCTAAGTGTACCAGAATAACAAAGAATTTTGATATCAGCCAAATATTGATATTAAAATAACTTTAAATGTTCATTTTCAAAACTGAGGTTATCCTGAGGTAGTCACTGAAACTGGAAATATATATATATATATAAGCATAAATTGCCCTTAAAAGATTCAAGGCACAATGGAAAATCAGAGTAGATGTAGAAAACACTACCTTAATTTAAAATCTGTTTTAATCTCAGGTAATTTTATTATATTAGGCAATGGAGGAATAAGGGCTTTTCAGTTATTATAGCTATGTAATATTTTGCTTATCTTTAAACTTGATTATTTTTACTTCTAGCGTAAGTCAATTAAAGACATCTTAGAATCTTGTGCCACTTTCAGAAACTGAATCTTAAATGTGTGGATACTCTTTGTTCCGATATCACATTTGAGGAGGTCATGTCTTTGATGGCCTTAAGCAACTATCAGTGATTCTAGCCCCATGAGGGCCATTTGAATCAACTAAAGCTTAGCATCTCAAGTCACAGAATAACAGAATCACAGAATTATTAAGGTAGGAAAGGCTTGTTGCTTAGGATTGTATCCAGGTAGGTTTTGAGAATCTCCAGAGAAGGAAACTCCACAACCGCTTTGGGCAACCTGTTCCAGCACTCCATCTCCCCCACAGTAAAGACTTTCTCCCTCAAATTCAAGAGAAAATTCTTGTGCTTCAGTTTGCTGACATTCTCTTTTGTTTTGTCATTGGACACCACTGAACAGCATCTGTCCCTATGCTCTTGACAACCTACTTTAAGACATTTATACCCATTGGTAAGATCACCTTTCAGCCTTCTCTTCTTTAGGCTGAAGAGTGTTTCTCTTCTCTTCTTTAGGCTCTCAATGTCTCCTCATAGGAGAGATGCTCCAGTCTCTTCATCATCTTCATAGCCCTATTTTGGATTCGCTTCAATAGCTGCATGTCTTTCTTTTACTGGGAAGCCCAGAACTGGACATAGTATTCCAAATGTGGCCTCATCAGGACTGAGTAGAGTGGAAGAACTGCCTCCCTTTACCCACTAGCAACTCTCTTTCCAGTGTCCCTAATTCAGGATACCATTTGCCTTCTTGGCCACAGGGCCACACTGCTGACTCATGGTTAACTTGTGGTCAACCAGAACTCCCAATCCCTCTCCACAGAATTGCTTTCCAGCAGGTCAGCCTCTAATCTGTCCAGGTGCCTGGGGCTATTCCTCCCCAGCTAGCTGCCTACACTTGCCTTTGCTCAACCTCATGAGATTCCTCTCGCTCATCTCTACAGCTTCACTGGGTTTCACTGCAGCATAATCTTCAGGTGTATCAGCCACTGCTTCCAGTTTTTTTATCATCAGCAACCTTGCTGAGGATGCACTCTGTCCCTTTATCTAGATTGTCGCTGAATAAATTGAATGATATTGGACATAGTATTGATCCCTCAGAGACACCACTAGCTACAGGCCTTTGGCTATACTCTGCCCTATTGAATACAAGCCTTTGAGCTCTGCCATTAAGCCAATTCTCTATCTATCCCACTGTCCACTCACTTAACCCAAAACTTCCTGAGCTTGCCCATGAGATTGTCATGGGGGACTGTGGACAAATCTTTGCTGAAGTCAAATTAGACAATATCCACAGCTTTCCCCTCGTCTACCCATACAGTCATTCCATAATTGAAGGCTATCAGATTGTTTAAGCATGATTTCTCCTTGATGAATCCATTTTATTATTCCTGATCATCTTCTTGTCTTCCACATGCTTGGAGATGCCATACAAAATAAGCTGTTCCATCCCCTTTACAGGTACAGAGATGAGGCTGACTGTCCTGGAAGTGCCTGGGTCCTCCTTCTTAAAGACTGGTATGACATTGGCTTTGTTCCAGTCCTCAAGCACCATTCGTGCTCTCCATGTTCTTTTTAAGATGATTAAGAATGGCTTAACAATAACATCTGCCAGCTAATGCAGCACTCTTGGGTGGCATCTGGGCCCATAGATTTGTGGTTGTCAAATTGTGCTAAATGATCTCTAACTTGATCTTCCTCAGGCAAGGGCAAGTCTTCCTTTCTCCACATTTCCTCTCTCATCTCCTGGAAGCTGAAGCAAGGAAAGTATTCAACATCTCTGCCTTTTCTATGTCTTTTGTAACCAGAGCATCAACCTAAAAGTAAGTCACCTAATTTTACTTAAGGCAGCTGAAGGAGAATTTAAGTGATACTTTCAAAATCTTGTTTATGGGTGAGAGGAAGCATGCCTTGAATATAAAGTCAAAAATATATTGTTAGTATAATTCACTCTTTCAGGTCTAATCAAAGAATCATTATTAGTTCATCTTTAATACTTGAAGAAATAGAAAGAGCACCTCTATATAGCAAAAGTATGTGTACTAACAACTCAGATAAAAATCATTATAGATATCCTCAGTTTGTACTCCTTTTTGTTGTATCATGCTCCCCTTCCACAGCTCCATTGGTCCTAGGTTCAATGTTTTTATTCATTTCTCTGCACTATACTAGTGTTTAGAGTCATAAAACCAGGTAAACAAAATAAAATAGACTAATTTCCCTTTGGTCAATTGAAAAAGATGCTATTGCAGCTAAATTAAGAGAAAGCAACCTCTAGGCAAGTCAAAGTAAGCTCAAATACTGCAAACCTGACAAGCCTCATTCTTGAGGCCTAACAAATTCAGCCTAAATCCCATTGTCTAAATCCTGTGGCCTGTTCCTAGCAATGGAAAAATCTTGCTATGGGACGGGAGAACAACGAAGTAAATCATTTTATGTTCTGAAATTCTTAAGTCATTATCCCCTAAGTAGGAAAATGATCTTTAGAGCCTAGTTGGTTCTGGCTTTTGATTTTTAGCATCACTGGAAGAAACAATGAAAATCTCTATTGTTCTGTCCTTTGATGAAAATGCATCATATTTGTAGATGAATCAATTAAATGATACTAATCTTCAGTGTCTACATATGAACAAGATTTAGATTTCACACTTTTCCTGACACTTGTAACTCTAGATATTTTCCTTTTTTTTCATTCTTTTCTAAGTTTTCTTTTACCCTTCCTCATTGCTCTTCTACGCATTTTTTTTTTAACCATCAGTGTGCTGTTAGAGGCACTGAAAGCTTTTCCTGCCCAGTCTCTATATTATGTGATGCAATGACAAAGAAAGTAATGCTTTTCAGGACAAAATTTTTTAAAGAATGTAGGATCAAGGGGGCATATTCTTTAGCCTCATAAGTGTGAATTCACTACAGAATTCAATTTAACATAGACTGAAGATGCTAAGAAAAATGTAGATAAGTGCAAGATCTGCTCACAGTTGAGCAGTCTGAATGTATTGCTCTGGAAGCAGAACCAATTCTAGTTACATCAACTCCAGAAATATCATCTTTCAAATTAACATTTTTGAAAATAATTGGTGTAATTACTTTTATTTGTAAGATGTGAAAGTGATAATAACGATACTCAGATCATCCTCTTAGAAGATCTGTAAGTGTAAAAATCTACAAAGTAGACACTTTTCTTTGAAAATATTGGAGCAATTAGGGGTTTTTCAAAGCACTATATGTTCTGAAAATTAAAATTTATGCAATAAGGAAGTGAGAAAGAAAAGACACAGGCAGAGAACACTGAACTATAATGAATTGGCATGTATAAAAGTTGTTTAATAATCTATTCACATTCTAAAATGTCATTATAAATTGATGTCATTCTCAGAAACAATGTGTTCACAGAAGATTTCCGTTGTAGAAGCTTTCAAATGTCAGACAGGAAACTATAAATATGTTTGGTTGTAGGAAGGTCAACAATTTAGTATTGTCTGAAAATGATATCCCTTAATTCCTAACTCAAAATGCACTTCCAATGTATTAAGTACTTCAAGATGTTGTGGGCTGTAGAAAATCTTTGCTGAGTCTCCTATAATTAAGCTATGGCATTAGTGCTTAGAAACTTGCTTTCTCTCATGAACAAATCCATGAGGATTCAGGGAATTATTTATGTTAGCTAGATTATAAATTTAATGGTGAGTCTGACTGTTGCCTGTTGTTACAGGAACATGTATCCATTGTCCACTCAACTTTATCACTCCACATACCTTCCAGTGACGTTATTTCATCTTCACACCTAAAGATTAATTAGTAGTTTAAGTAGTTGCATGGAAAGCTATTTTCTGAAAAAGCCCTGAAGTTGATTTTGACTTAAATTCAATTCAGTATGTAGTCATATAAAATGAAGATTTATTAAGCATATATACATATATATATACACACACTGTGTGTTTCAGAAAACTGGAAAGGTAACTGAGAAATACATGAACAGCCACTTCAAAGAGATGAAATACTAGATCTATTGTCAAACATGAATTCCATTGGCAGCATATAACAAATATGGTTAAACATTAACATTGTATATAAACATTAAATACCTTGTATGTCTGGAAGTTATGTACTTTACATATAAAACACTTCAAAGGTCAGGAAATAAATCACTCATCTTTTACTTGTCATGAGTATTCATTTAAGTCAAAATAAAATAATGAATACTTCTTTGTATTAGAATTCTGTCTTGGCCTGATTGATCCTCTATAAAGCTGTTATAAATGTCACAGTACGGTAAGTCAAAGACTACTGGGGAACAGGAGGACACAGGGTAAGATAAACATACAACCTATTCTGGAAAGAAGACAATCTATTTTCTATATTTGGAAGTATGAGTTAGCTAAAATCAAACTTCATTGCAGTGTTACATGGCTTCCTGTATTTTCATTATCTGTCTGCATCTTCCATGCTTTTCACATGTGTATAACAAAATTCTCATTGGCTTGATCCTTGTATAAGATCAAATAAATTTTTAAATGTTAACATTCAGTCTTGCAAAATTATCTATACAATATTCCTGAATTTGGCACCTATGAAAGTATATATTTTATGCATAAAGTGTGAATATTAAGCATTTTGAAGGATAGTTAAGATATATTTTTATATATGGCAGGGATAAATAGGTATATTTTAGATATATATTCAGCAGGAATAAGTAGAAAGACGCTAGATTCTATGCCATTATTCTAAATCCATAAATTATTATTTTGTACATTACATGCACACACTTTTCATATTTTTATGGACCCTATGAACTTTATTAATCTATTAATAAAAAATAGAGTTGTCACTTGTAGTTAATTACTGAAGCTCAAACTTGCTGATCATATTAATTATTCCTTTCCTGACACTGCTAACTTGGTCAATGGGCCCTATATGAACCATAAAAACACTTTGTAAGTAGTTTAAAAAAAAAAGAAAAAAAAAAAAGTGGATACAGGAATGTCCATAATGATGGTATAATTTTGTTTCATCCAACCTACTCAAGTAATGGAAACTTTGATTTTATAATTGGGATAAAGTAGTAATGTAGGTAATATTGGGAAAAATGTAGGTAATATTGGGGAAAAAATATTTCCAGTTTTTGAGATAAGAATGAATAATATGAATACATGTAAACATAAACCGGGGTCCACTTATTTTATTTTAAGTCTAATCATTTTCATTTCAAAATGAAATTTTGATATTTTTATATTAATTTTTCTTTTTTTCTATGATTTTTCTCTAAATTGCTAATGTATCATTTTATTTCAACCCTTCTACATTTTTATAGTGATAATTCTACATTTTAAGACTATTTCTCACGAAACCAACATAAATGAAATTCACCTGAGAAATAGGCTTTACAGAAGTCAACCGTTATCAACATATAGTACTAAATAACAAAGAATTATGTAACACAAACTTTTTTCCAAATTTTTTTTTAAGAAATGAAGTCAACTGATACAATCTAACAGTTATGAAAAAGTAAATCATTTAGATTCATCACTGTCACTTTTTTTGTGTTTACATTACATACATTTTTTGTGTTTATTATCATATTGTCATATGAAGAGAAAATATTGTTTTACAGGAAAAGATTTTCTCTGCTCTTGCAGCAACTGAATAATATCTTGCCAGTTGCTTCAGAAGAAAACACCCTGCATAAAAAATTAAAACAATAGAATAATTTGTAGAACAACATTTTCCCTATGGATCCACATATATTGTCTTCGTCTTTTTCATGGAACTTGAGAGAGTGAACAAGAGAGAGAACAGGAGAAAGGAAATCAAGGATCAAAGGAAGTTTGTTAGAAATTGTTTTACTTTCTAATTAAAATACTTTTTTTGTATATATCCTACATATACTTTTCATCTACTCTATAAAACCTGTTGGTAAAATTATCATCATCAAAGCAAAACTGGCAGACTTCTGCTTTCTTTGATAAAACACCTTAAAATCCTGTTTCATTGGAGAATACTGAATTGAAAGTAATGATTCCAGAGATGCTATTTCCAAGACTCCCTAAGAGCTTAGATTTTATGTCTAGTTCTGGAAAGGGTTAGACTTACTAAATTTCTTAAATGACATGTCTACTATCACAAGTATTCTCTTGTTTGGATGAAAATGCTGTAACATGGACAAGAGAATGACTATATATTTCCTACTGTATTGTCAAAGGTAAAAAAAAAAAAAAAAAGCAAAAAATCCAACAGATACAACAAAATATTGTGCAAAATGAATGACCTCAAATTGAAAAAGAGTGTAAATACACAAATGGTACAAACAAGAAAAGGATTTTTTTTCTCAAATAAACTTTCTATCTTTTAGAGGTTCTTTGTACAAAATGTTAATTTCTTGAATTATACAGTAAAGATAATGTACTTCACTTACTTATATGTAGATATATGTATTTTAACTTATTTTCAGAAATTAGTGAAAAAAATATTTTAACTTTTATTTTAAAAAATATATGGAAGTAAACTATGTACTATTTTATTTTTAATGTATAAAGTGTTCTTAATGAATTGCTGGAAAAATCTTTGTTCAGTTTAGGGTATTTTTTTTTTTCCCCTTACACATCTATGTCTACTTTTATTGTCATTATTCCCTCATAAGAAAAAAAAAATTGTACTCCTGTAGAAAGTAAGAGGATACAGTCCATTTTATGATTAAAATTAAAATAATTGCTGTTTTTTCTCCTTTAGTGTTTCCTCATTCTGTTCTCAGACAGATGTTAATAAACCTTTCAAAATTACTTGCCTACAGTTATGAAAAAATACAGGAAAAAATATGACTTCCTGTCTTGATTGTATCAATATTATTACGAGCTACTAATGGAGAGCAAGTAGAGAATCCGCTTGAATAATGTCATGGGCAAAACAGACATAATTCAGGGAACAGAAAAAAATGGAGACCTGGATGCTACAGCTTCGGTTTTGGTATCAGAACTGAGTGCTTCTAGAACTTCTTCAGATGGCAGCAATTAGAAGGTGGCATGTTATGCTCAGTGGCATGAGAACTGGTCAGAGCAGGGTGATGTTTCCACACACAGTATACAACCAAAACAAAACAACACAGAAAAATGGAGAAACCTCTTGACTAGCTAGTGGGATATCTGAATGTACAACACAATCCTGATTATTAGCTAATATGTGGTTTGGGTACTTTCATCATTATAGAAACAAAAAAATTGGAAGTTCTCTAACAATAATTCAAATCAGATTAAGGTTTTAACCTGATTGCAGAACTTGGTTAAGGGTGTCCTTAATCCAGGACACGTGATTAAATAATTTTATGGCCCACTAAACAATCAAAATTTGACAGTTGGTATTATGAACCTAATATAATTGGTGTAATAGATACCAATTTATTATGCAGTTTTGGCATAATGATCACTATAGAGTATGGATGAAGGCTTCACACATCAGTTGGACCATTTGCACTGGAGATTCCTTAGATTTCCTAACAACATAAAAAAAGTCTCAGTCGAGTGTCTGGAAGTGGTTGTTATTAGATGAAATCTTGACACTGGCATGCTAGGCAGTAAAGGTATACTTAAAAGGGGTAAACTGTATAGTGTAGACCCCATCACAAGATTTAGAAAATGATGCTGTGATATTTTTACAGTCTTTTTATTTCCTGGTGGTAAATCCATACAGGGGAAATACATTCTCATATAATCTGTCTACCTTTAATATGTCTCTGAAATACGAGAATATAGGGGTTTAACATACTATGTAGCATTGCCAGCTCTACAACTCTCACTATTCTCTCTTTAATATATTCATTTTACAACATAATAAAAATAATATAACTAAAAGATATAATTTAAAAAAGCATATTTTTAATGTAAACCTGTCAAGAGTATAGGATTTAAAAGAACATTCTGAATCACTGTGTAGTTCCCAGCTAAAAACATTGTGGTATATTAATTAACCTCTGCCTTAAAAACAGATGGATTAATTTTCTCTGTTTTCTTTTAAGATCATTCAGAAAGTGCGCTTGAGTTAATGTAAATGTGTGTAATAGAATGAAGCCTTTACAAAAACATGACCCAAAAAACCTCAAGACTTTGATTGCATCTTCCCAGTTCTGAGTAGATTCATCTGCATTGGGCTGGAAAACAGGTGACATAGAGATCACATTTGCTTTGAAATCTTTTCTCAGGTTGAACTTTCATTTTACTTTAGGGATGTGAAGAGATAATCTGCATTTCAATTTTAAGTATATTTTATATAAATTCTCCAAAATACATATCCAACTTCCACTTGTTAGTGAAGAAAGGCAAAAGATAAAATTAAACATGTCTTGTTCTATTTAGACAGGATTGCAGAGCTCAAGTTTTCTTGTAACTTTGACCAATATAGTTCAATCATTGCAAGTTCTTCTTTTACAATTTCCGTTCATTTCAATTTATTTGTTGATATTAATTTGCAATTAGTGGACTACATATACCTTTTGTCTGTTCTGTGAACGATAGTAAATTTGGAACTATTTAATTTACCTATTCCAACAGAAATAATAGTCCATCATTAGAAGAGTTAATAAAATGCACATGGTACTGCTTGTCACATGATAAATATTCTAACATTCTGGCAAGTGTTTTTACTCACTGAGTGCTTAATTCATTTTTAGTCATATGACTAAGTTAAACACACCAATTTGAAGACATCAATCATAAAAATAATTGTATTGCAGTTAAGGACAAGAAAGGAGAGAGCAGAAAGATGATAAATGCTTTTAATTAGACACACATTCAATCACTTTTCACAGTGAAGAAAGAAGTATTCTTGGTGACTATACTTTCCAACTTTTTTCAAAGTGTTTTTTTGGGGAACACAAGTCATCATTGTAAAATAAAGGTTGAATGTGTGGGGGTGCTTTGTCAACAGTACTACTGATAAGCAAGATATCCCCTCATTAGTATTTTGCATATAATACTTTGCCTTTCAGTTTGTAACTCAAAATGCTATTCACAAGAGCTCTCTGAGATTTGTATTCCTTTTTGTCTGTGGGAGAGTAACATTTTTTTTTTGTCCTCCCTTACAAATCTGTTTTTCTGTTGTAGAAAGCAGTAAGAGTTATTAAAAAAAGAAGACAAACAAGTATGAAAACAACTAAAACCTTAATCTTATTTGCATTAAAATCTCTCTATTATGTGGCGATTAAAATGACCTATATATGAAGTTTCTTTTCTAATGAAAGCACAGAAAATTGTTCTGTGTGAAAATATCTTTGAACTATGCACACTACAATATTCTATGTTTTATGTCTTTTTTTCCCCTTCTTTTTACTCGAATGCCTATTCTTTCAGAAATAGCTCCTCCAAGATGGTTGCTAAATTTCCAAAGGTCTTTCGCTATATCTTTGAGAAGCTCCTTTAGCACTATAGGAATGCTTTGGGCCTTTTGTTATTGTGATTTGAAACAGAATGACTATAGTGTGGCAAAATACTCTAAAAAAAATGAAATTTCACTTTTTCGGTAAATTTGCTGCCTCAAGACAAATTGTAAAACCTTTTCTATGTTCATACTATAATAGTGATATTTTGCTCAGACTATCAAATGTTCCTTGTTGTTTCTGTTTATATCAAAAGCAAGAGAAACAATAGATTTGTTTATATCAGAAAAAAATTAGAGCAAACACATAAAACAAACAACTCCAAAATTTCAAGAGCTTGACTCTTTATGTGAAATATCTTGAAGTATAATTAAAAGCTATTGTCATAAATGCTTAAGAACAAATGACAACTTAAAAAGGTGAGTTGCTGATGCATATTTTTTGTTACCACTTTGCTTACTCACTTTCAAAGCACAATAATTCACGATAGCTTTCCCAGTCATTAATGTCAAAATCTGAGATGAGGTAGTGTATAAATAAGTACTCTAAACAGTGATTTTCTTCTTATTAGGTTTCTGTCAAATTCAAATTAAGACTTCATTTTACTTCCTAAAATTTGTAGGACACAAAATATAAACTACTGAAAAAATCTATTAAAGATATTTATAATCTTCTCATTAATCTATAACTATCTATAATTTAAACAATTGAGTATTCTATCTAAAATCTAATGAGATTTATCTGAGATATCAATGTTGGTTTGGGTGACAGACACAAAATCATTATCAAGGTACCTGTGTCCGTTCATAGTGGCAGAGGAAATTCAGATTAAAGCATATTAAATAGCTTAAAATACTTCTATGTGAGCATCTGAATTCACATAAATATTCATATATATTTAATCACATATATTCCAACTGGGACATCAGGGATCCTCCCTTCTTGAATATTCACATCAGAAGACAAAACAAAACAAAACCTTCATCCAAAAACAGCCAAGTTCAACACCTCATTGTAGGTACTTTGGAGTTCTAAGAAGTATCTGAATACAGAGTGGAGCTGACATAATTAATCCCTTCTAATCAGGCAAATTCCAATTACTATTTAAATGTTTAAATGTACAAATAAGCCTGAGAGAAAAGACTGTAATTCAAGCACCTTCCGTTCTGCAAAAAGGGTATTCTTTCCAATGAAAAGTCTTTCCTTCTTTCCAAGGAAACAAAACCAAAATGCACATTTGTCATCCAACAGCTCTGATGTATCATGGAATTAATTTTGTTTTTCTGTGTTCTGTTCCAGCCCTTTCTGGGCTGGAATATAAAGCTTTGTCTGCCACAAGTAACTCACAAAGAGATGTCAAAATTAATGATTCCTGAGATCCCTTCATAGGCAATTTAATGCAATTACACAAACAAAAATCAACATGTCAGGTAGAAATATGATAACTAATAAACATCATAAAATTATTTGCATATGAAGCTTTCTGAAAGTAAAATCCTTTAATGCTTTTGCTAAAATGTATACAGGAAAGAAAACGGTTTTGAAAAAAAATGTCTGATCAGTTCAACAATATAAAGTCTCAAATTCAGTTTTCACATAGACAAATGTCTTACCTAATTGTTGTTTCTTAGAATGCTTTTGTCTTTTTTGTTTGTTTGTTTTTTCTACAGTGGTCTTAATTTTTGTATTTATCTATAAAGAGAAACTAAATGAGTTTAAAATAATATTTTTGGAAACAACACTAGTGTGTTATAAATAAATATATTATCAGAAATCATGTGAAAATATCATCGAAACATATTATTTGAGAAGGATGATACTTGCTAGAGAAATACTTTTAATCTTGCAAAGAATGCAAAATTAGCACCAAAATTAGATGCTAAAGTTTAAAGAAAAGGGATGGGGGATAGAAATGTAAATGTTAGAACCCATGTATTTAGTCATTATAGCATTTTATCAAGAAACATATAATTCATTCAAATAGAAACACATTTTACTTGTGCAGGAAAGACTAGGTGACATTTTAAGTTCTGCAGTACTAGAAAAGTCAAGTTGAAATATTACTACCTAGTCTTTTTAGTCTTAACATATATAACTACATTCTCTTTTAAAACTACTGTTTCATACAGAACTTCAGCAAAGAACAGATATGATCCTTAGTACATATTATTTGCCTTTTCTAAAAACATCTAAAATGTTCTATTCTATTCTGTTCTAAATAAAACATTACTGGTCTTCATTAGCTTCCTAGACTCTAATTCTTCATTTTCACCATAAATCTATAATATGTTTATATGTGTATATCTAACACGAGAGAGCGTATCCCATGATTTTGCAATAAAATTGTGCAGAAAATCTTGCTGTCGAGGATGAAATGTCCAGCAAAGAGACAGAGGCGTCCTGAAATTTTATTTGAATAAAAGGAGAGTCCACTGGGACTCTCAAATTACAGGAGGGCACAGCCTCTTTTTATCCTAACTTTCCCACCGAGGTATGCCCTCTCCTTTTCCCTATTGGTTAGGGTACTCAGAAGTTACAGACTTCCAAGACCACCTAAGGTATGTTGTTCCTTGATATGTTTCCCCTCCCTGGTCATATATTGAATGTCTAATTAAAGTGACTTTATGCCTTCCCTGACTGTGAAAGTTAATATGCATTAGCTTATTATGCGTGCACCTATTGTACTGAAGTTCATGCTGTTATTTGTTGATAAGGATCTCTCTTCCCTGCTCATGTTTTCCCCTAAGGTCAACTGCACCCAATCATATATGTATAGCACTACCTCCCTGCCTGTACTCCCTGGGCCTGTTCACTAAAGATTGTGGAGTATTTCACACATTTGCAAAGATACAGGCTCCTTTGTTCTTCTCAATATTAAGTTAAACTGTTTGCAGGTTATTAATTATTAACTTACTATTTCAGAGTTAATTCGTTAATTTTAGTTTATCGAGCATCAAGGGCTTGATTCTTCTTGGAAGCTAATTAGATAGAGCTCAAATCCATAAGCAGATTTATATCAGCCTGAGAGGAAAAAATGTCTCTAAATAGACATGTTTCATGTATTGATCTTTATGTAGAACCTAGATAATATTTCTTATATTTCTTATGTATATTATAATTTATTTGATGTGTTTTCTCCTGTGTTCAGTAAAAAAAAAAATGATGAGTTTAGATATCTTGAAATTCTGGATAAAGATGTACTTGCTAATGCTGCTCAGAAATATTACTTTTCTTGCAGAATAAATCACAAATATTACACCAATATTGGACTGACCCAATCCTGATACTCTGAAAAAAATGTTACTAGGAACATTCCTTGTACTAAAAATAGCTCATTAATGAAGCATATAAAAAAAACCTGTAGTTTTAGATTTCCTTAGTAACAAGGTGGTTTGACTTAATGGAAATGAGCATTCCCATTTTGGTTATTGCTGAGGCTGTTATTGCTGAGGCTAATACAAAATGAATTCATGCATTATTATGTAAATAAGATTGCACAATAAGCATATGTGAGGTTTCCATGTAGCATGAAAGATCCACTAGGTGTTAATTAAGACTTTTGTGGATGGAAACAACTACACAGACACAGCTAAGCACTGAATATACTGGGACAAAATGATGCATTGAAGCACATCTTCAGTAGTTTTGTTCTCAAACCCTGCTAATGTTTCCAGCCACTATGCCTGCTAAATAGAACTTTTGTTGAATACATCAAAACATCTGTAGGCCTTTGATAAAAAGCTAATGGAATTCAGAAAAAAAAAAAAAAGAAAAAAGTTAGCTTTATGGAGAAGCTATATGTATAAGGAAATAAGTGACCTTCTAGACCTTCACATATCACAAGCTGAAAAAATAGGTTCCTTAGCACAGAAGAATAAACCACAGGCTCCAAATTATTCTTTTTAATATTGTGTTATAATTCTAGTGCAATGCTTTTCAGGCTAAATATAAAAAGTGAGCACTTCATTTGTACTAAAGCGGAATAATAAGCATTTATGTAGACTGTTTGTCTGGTATTACTATGCTAAATGCAATGGATTATTCCAAGACAGATTTATAAAGTAGGGCTATCTTGTTGCAACATCTACTTTAAAAACAGGAAAATAAGGAAAATATGTTGTTTTTTCATGCACCAGACTGACCAATACCTGTAGTTAGCAGGACAATATACATATAATTGTATGTGAACTATGTATGTATGGAATGTCTGTAGGTATGGAATTGTATGTGAACTTTGTCTCACTGAAAAAAAAAAAGGAAAAGATGCAATAGTTTTCCATTTGAAATTAGCAGAGATTTTCTTTTTAACATCAGAAAGAAAAAGAGATAAAAAGCTTGATCCCTATTCTGGTACAAAAATGTACTGTGCTTCATATTTTATAATTACCAGAAATATCAGGATATTAATATTAGGCTGGCCACTCTTATTTTCACTAGGAGCACCAAGAAATAGTCAAGAGGTTTATAGACATTAGTTGTTCATGTGCATGACAATGCAGTTTCACAGCAGAGTGATTTCAAATCACACAAATTTAAAGCAAATAAACAAGCAAGCAAGCAAGTAAACAGCCAAGCCACTCAAACAGGGAGGAAAAAAATCACTTTAAGGTCACAAAACAAGTGCTTTGGCTTCTCCTATTAGCACCACAAAATTAATAGCTTGTATGATAAATAGAAGTATTTTGTTATCTTTATAAAGATGTGGATTTGTGTAAATATCAGTATCTAAATCCAAATCAAATTCAATATCTGCCTTCTAGCATGACAGGGAAACTAATTGCAACCTATTCAGGAGCTTGTCTAAAAAAGTGCCTTCTTATTGGTATTGTGGAATAAATACCTAGTTTTAATCCAGCTATGGGTTCCCATGTCTGTTGTTTAAATTCAATTGTTTAAAATTGACACAGATTGTACTCAGAATTAAATTAAAAAGGCACTCTTTATGCCTCCCTTACATTCCACAAAAATGTAGAATAATGAGCAAACTGACATTCTTTTGGCCTCAGGCTTTATAACCTGCTGCTTTATTTAGAACCACTCCACACACTATTACTTTAACTAAATACAAGCTGGATTTTAAAAGTAAACATAGCTGATTTTTGACAACACATTAGGCTTTTTTTTTTTTTAATGCAGAGACTCCTTCCTTCTTTACCATCACCAAACCTTTAATTGACACCTGTGAGAATATGCGATATTGCAAACTTTTGCAAATATTTTCTGACATCATGTGAAAATGAAAGCGAGTCAAAGTAAAAATAAATGTGGGATTCCAGAGTCTGGACTGGAGGCAGCTGGCTGCATTACTGAGGTGACATGAAAGGTCCCTGTGGGAAAGTGCTCTCTGAATAGCCATGAATCAGCTCATTTTCAAAGAAATTGAGGTTTGACACTGCACAACAGCAGAGGCAAAGAAGGATACAAAAATGGGTATAAAAGAATTGGAATGTCATTAATATCTTCTAGAATCAGTAGAACAGCCAGTAGCTATTCTTGTGGCTTTTCTTCCATTTGCAGACTTATTCTTAGGGAGGAGCTGAAAATATACCACCACATAAGATGCTAATGGAAGGCATGCTTCATGTGAGTACCAAAATGATAGGGGCATGATGATTTTGCAGTGTTATTCCTGCTAATATTTGCCATCATGTGCTTGAAGATAGACAATATAGCACAGATCACTGATGCTGCAAGGGTGCCTCTTCCTATTTAAGTACTAGATTATTTTTGTTTGTTTAGAATCACACTAGTAATCAATGCCAGATATTTTGATATATATTCTCCTAATGCAGCACTCTTTCAGTCAACTACAATTAAATGTTTCTCACTATTTTTTTTTCTCAATGAGACAATCATTTTAAACCAAGATTTAATTATACATCTTCCTTCTAAGAGAATAAATCTATTTTCTTGAAGTTCAGCTAAATTAAGGCAGTGTGATTTAAAGAAGAAAAAAAAAACAGTATAAAGCAATTTGGCTACTGATCTAATAGAATGGAGGATATAACCTTTTTTAAACATACTTTGAGACAGATTATGAACCCAATCACTTGGGCATCATATTTGTTGGACCAGGTACTCGTTGTTGGAACATGTACCAGTTTATATAGGGAGCTCCAGATTTATGAAAAAAAGAAAAGTAAACAAACAACAACAGTAACAAAAGATTCCTGTACTCATATTGCTCTCATGATATTACTCTTTAGTGTAAATTCTACTTTGCCTTCTCTGTTGTTACTTCCCTTTATAGTTTTAAATGGATGGACTTTAAGTGAACTCCTCTTGAAGGCTATGAAGATTTCATACTAGCTCTCAGCCTTTTCTTTTTTACTTTTTTTTTTTCTCTTGCATAATAGACCCCTTGCTCTCTGGTCAATCTAAAAACATTTCTTTAAACCTCCTCTAGATCCAATTGAATATGAAAAAGATAATTTTTCTCAGCGTCTGGTATATGTATGTTTTTTACTTTTTCTCTGAAATCTTAGCATAGAATTTGGACGTAAAATAAATCTTTTAGTGTATTATGATATTGCAAATGACATCAGGAGCTTTGTTGTTCCGTAAAGTATGAATTATACTGTTGTTTGCATAGAAAGTCCAGGTATCTTTATAGACAGTTATCTTTATAGACAGTATCTTTATAGACAGTTAAAGTACCTCAGAAAGCTGCCTTATTTCACAATTAGAGTAGTGCTGTCAGATTCCTGTTTTAGATACCAGGAATACCTATGTCTTCAAGAATGATTTGAAAATTATCTTTCAAATGTACATTTATGGAATTCTTTATGTATTTATAAGTATATGATATTAAGAAGTAAGTCTGTAGAGGGATTATAATTTGAAAATGAACATAAATAACTGAAATGCCAACAAATATTTGTATGAATTTAGTTTTAGCATTACAATAAAAAAAGCTTGAATGTATTAAAAACACATAGGTAAAATTTAAAACAGATTTGTATTCCAGAATCCAAAGTCTAGCCTAAAATTGTCGTCAAAAAAGTAGACCTACTTGAACATATCTAGTAAATCTGAAAGAACGTGTTTAAAAGTTTACAAGACATATTTTAAAGAAAAAAAAATTTAAAATATTTGATTAAAAACATAGATGCTGAAATAACTTAGCAATAAGAAAAAAATAGTCTATTGTAAACTCATCTTAAAAATGCCATTAAAAGAATAAACTCTAATTGTAGATTTAAGTGGGCTATACAGACAAAGCAATGGGTTTGCTCATTTCCTCCTACAAGAAAACCCACGGAAGGAGCTCAAATAGTAGAAAGTGAACAGTATTTTTAGAACAATGCTTGAAAAACTGTCAGCAGTTTGGCCCACAAGTCCCTGTGTCTTTCTATTTTCTAGATCTTCTTATGACATATTAGACATTTACTGCATTTTACTGTATTTTTTACCTGACTGCAAGTTTTATTTCAAGTACACATAAATCTGAACTTATAAATTTGTAAGAAATTCAGAGTGTTATACTGACCACTTTTTTTCTGAAATTTTATTCTGTCTCAAAAATTTTAAGTATCCGGCCACCAGAAAAGCAGGCTATACTCTGGCTATGGCTAGACACCATTGTCTCTATAGACTAACAAGAAATTTGTAGCACCTGGCATTTGTGGATAACACACCTCAGGCAAAACCTCTTTTGCCCTGGGTGTAGATAGCATCAAACCTTCTTGTACTTGCATAGGCTTCATGGAGTTGACTTGTAAGAGCTACGAAGGGCTCAGATTGTACTTTTTTTCTTCTAGGAAAACTTATAATAGTTAGATGAGACACCACCTAAATCAGGCAGTCTTAGAAGGACTATGAACTGATTTGTTGTTTGGCATTTCTCTGAGTTCTAAGCAAATTTTATGTTATCATATATTTTTATGTGCACTTATTTTTTTACAACTTAGGGAAAATTGCCCAGAACCTCAGCAGTGACATGGGACATAAATTTCTTAGGAGCTTTGTCTATGCACTTAAAATATAGAGCACAATTGCTTATCTCTTACTTAGAAATCTAAACAAATATTTTCAGAAACTGGTGTCCAAAATCAATATCCTAATTTTGTACACAGTATGCAAAGACTACATTCTAAAAAATTTAAGCATAAAAATTAATAGATTGTGTACTTCTAGTAGTTGAAAAACTTGGCTCATCACACACACACACAAAGAACAAACATCTGTGTATAACTTTCTAGACCACAGTGTAGCCAGACGGAATTATATATTTCACTATAATTTTTTATTGGGCATTATATTCTATAATTTTGTTTGTATGGTGTTCCTTGAATTATTTTCTTTTAGACTAAACTGTTGGACGAGGAAGTGGGACTAGGTGATCTCAGAGGTCTTTTCAAAACATTCTGAGATTCTGTGAGTCTGAAACTTAATGGATATTTTTTAATTAAGGGAATCCCTGCACCACAATTGCCAAAAGTTAGGAAAATTCAGTGTATAGATATAATTTAAGGTTGTTTAATTCTTTGTACTCATACCTACTCATCTACTTTTGGTTGCTGTCAAGGACAAGATAGAGGGGGTTATATTCTTGATTAAACAGTTTCACTATATTTTATTGAGCGTTGACTACTTAATAAAGTGCCCTAGAAACTGCACAGTGTGGGTAGAGAGTTGATAACAAATGATTCAAATAAATGTTTTCCAGTAGCTAGTATAATCAGAAATGCTTCTCCATGTGGAACAATGTATTAAGGAATACTTCCCCAGGAATTTCTCAATTATCAAAATGAGAGATCTGAATACTAGCCCTTGTACTAGCCCTCAGGAATCACAGAATCACACAGAGTGGTTGGAAGGGGCTTCCAGAGACCCCCTGCTCAAGCAGGAACAATTAAAACATACCACACAGTATCAAATTCAGGCGGTTTGGAAGACCTCCAGAGAAGGTGATTCTACAACCTCCCTGGGCAGCCTGTTCCATGACTCTGTCAACCTCACAGTGAGGAAGTTCTTCCTCACCTGGAGATGGAACTTTTCTGTGTTTCAATTATATCCATTACCCCTTGTCCTGGCCACCATTGAAAAGACTTTGGTACCCTCCTCCCTACATTCTTCCCTCAGGCACTTATACATATTGATCAGATCTCCTTTCAGTCTTCTCTTCCCTAGACTAAACAGGTCCAGCTCACTTAGTCTTTTATTTTAAGACAGATGCTCCAATCCCTTAATCATCTTTCTTACTATGTGCTGAACCCTCTCTAGAAGTTCGACATTCCTCTTGTACTGGGGAGCCTAGAACTGCACACAATATTCCAGGTGTGGCCTCACCAGAGCTGAGGAGAGGGGCAGCATCATCTCTCTTGACCTGCTGGCAACACTCCTCCTGAAGATCCCTTTGGCCTTCTTGGCCACAAGGGCACACTGCTGGCTCATGGCTAATGTTGTCAATCATGATTTCCAAATCCCTCTCCATAGATCTACTCTCCAGCAGGTCAAGCCCTAATCTGTCCTGGTGCCTGCGATTATTCCTCCAAGTGCAACACCCTGCACTTGTCCTTTTCGAACCTCATGTGGTTCCTCTCTGTCCAACTCTCCTGCCTGTCTAGGTCTCTCTGAATGGCAACACAGCCCTCTGTTGTGGCAGCCACTCCATCCAGTTTTGTATCATCTGCAAACTTGCTGAGGGTGTGCTCTGTGTCCTTGTCCAAGATGAACAAGCTGAACAGTACCAGGAACAGTACTGATCCCTGGAGGTCACTACTAACTACAGGCCTCCAACTAGATTCAGCCCCATCTGATCACCCTCTGATCTCTGCTGTCCAGCCAGTTCTCAATCCAACTCACTCTACTCATCTAACCCACACTTCCAGAGCTTGCTCATGAGAATTTTATGGGAGATGATGTCAAAAGCCTTGCTGAAGTCAAGGTAGATAACATTCACGGCTCTCCTGTCATCCGTCCAGCCAGTCATCCCATTATAGAAGGCTATCAGATTCATCAAACCTGAAAGTGACTTCCTCTTGGTGAATCCATGTTGACTACTCTCTATCAACTTCTTTTCCTTCACATGCCTGGAGACAGTCTCTATGATAAGCTGTTCTACCACTAGGAAGAATCAGAACTTCAGAAAATGACTATCTAGTGATGGATTTTTGAGTTTCCATTGATTTCAAAATACCTTTTATTTAGTATAGAAACTGTGTCCAACAGATGTATATTGCAATGAGTTCTGAATCTGGTTATGTCTTCCCTTAAAATGATGTTGAATAATGAGTATAGCTGAATATTGTAGCTCAAATACTCTGGAATATGTAAAGCAGAAAGTCCTCCATCAGATACAAATGGAGATCAATAATCAATTGTGTAGCCTCAAAACTGGAAGATACTTTTTGCTTATGAAAAACTCACTAGAAACCGGATAGTGGCTGAACAAAACTCTTTAAAACTTCTCTAATCTTCAAGGTTTATCTAACAAAAAAGAAAAATAATAAAAATAAAAACATATTATCTCTCCTAAGAGCCCCAAATATCTTGAGCAAGAGTTTTCCTCACATAATTCACTTTTCATCACCCAGCTCCTGAGCAATTTGCTTAACCTAGTCTTTCTCTGGCTTCATGTGGACACAAGAGTCCAACTAAGTGGATTCTCTGCAAGAATGAAGACATGAAATTTCAGTTAGCTGAGGATCAGAGCACTTACATCATGGCAGAATATAGTGTACAGACTCCTGTACCAGATTTGACTGAAACTAACAGCTGTACGCCCCTCATATCTATCCATATATACTTTTAAAGTTTTTCAATTGACATACTTAAAAAATAGTTCTATAGTTTAACATTCGGATTAAGATGGCAAGAGTTAGAATAGAAAAAAAAATTTAGAGAAAATAATGTCCAAAAAGCCACTTGGAATATAAAACACACAAACATACACACAAAACTGAGTAAGAAATGCAGCTCAAAATTTAAGACATTTTCAAAAGTTAGTATCTTCTACTAATCTCTGAATTTATCAATTTAATAATAAGTATTACATTCAACTCTTATCTCTTTTGGACCTATATCAGTGAGTACTTGCCCTTTTGAAGTTAATACTAGTCATATGAAATACAGGAAATAAAAATTCTCTTATCTCTTCTAAAGTCAACACTAGTTTATAAATAGGAATCCTTAGGTTAGTTCTGTCTTCTATTTCTATGCATAAACAGAGAAGAGGAAATACTGGAAAATGAACTTGATAGAGAGGGAAAGTAAAGTTGGTGAATTTAGTGGTTTTGTAAGAAAATCTAGTTATTAAAAAGACTACTTACTATCTTACTTGTACAGATTATCTAGAAAATTAGAGGCAATCTTTGATTAAAAAAACTTAAATGTATTCATATTAATGAGTTGGTTTCAAATTGTATTCATGTTTAGGAAAGTGAATACGACCACATTGACCAAAAAAAATTAAAGACAAAGCTCTGTTTTACTGGCAAGATAAATAACCCAGGTAAATACAAGTGCCAATATATGCCTATACAATCAAGGTACAGGACTATTTGTGGTTAGGTCTCTCATGGACAACAAGTTGTACTTTTGGTCCTCTTTCTTCAAGAGTGATGGATTCATGCTGGAACCTATCCATGTTAGGATGCTTATGAAACAGATAATCTTTCAAAGGAAGAAGATCTTGTAGACTAAAACTGAGAGGATAGATGATATTAAATTAATTGGTGTAAACAGTAGGAACAAAGAGATATATTTGAGGTAATAGAGTTTGAAGTGGAGCCTGCAATTTGTTATAGCTGCTTGCATTAACATGCATTTTATTCAGTGACAATCTCATAGCTCCTGAGTGTGGTGGATGTGTAGCCCAGAACAGTCCCACTGAACTTTCTTGAATTCAGCAAGACAGTGCAAAACTGGATCTTTTATCAAGACACATCTTGCGCACAGAAAAATGGTACAAATATGAAAATGACAAATAGGCTGACAATTCTATGATTCTTTCAGTGCTGAGAAAGGATTCTTAGTATGAGTGCCTGGCAAATTTGGTTTAATCAGAAGCGCAACTTAACAACCTACATTGACAACCATCATGTTACGACTTACATAAAACAAACTGAAATCTTCTAGCAGGGGAGAATACACAGGCAGTATTTGTTTTAGTCTTATTTTTCTAGGATCTAAACTGTGTTGTTTTGATGATCCTCAAGATGTTGGTTCTAGGTTAAGTGGAGCTGTGTAGAAAAGTGTTCAGAGAAGGCAAAGGGTATCTCATAGTCATCGATATGGGATATTGAATAGTTTCTCAGATAGTTCTTCAGACTCATTTCCTATTTACTCTCATTTACACGCAGAATAGCTAGACTGGGTTTACTCTTACATACACATATTTAAGTCAAATTCAAAATAAGTTATCTTTTCCTTTATTTCTTTATATAATCTTATATTTCTGTCTGTGTCCTTTTTTTTTCCTGCATCATATCTCAATCATGCTTCCATACAGAGAAGCCATTTGGGTCTCTCTTCCTATCTCAAGTTTCTACTTACATTTCAATATTTTTTCTGCCTTCTGATGCACAACTTGGCATAATTTTGTCAGATAGCAAAGCTTTTATTTTAGTCTCCTTAGTTCACAGAAAAAAAGGACCTCCTCTTATATTTATCCTATCACTGCCCTATAGCTCACTCTGCTCTTCAGTATCCCAATGTGTTTTTCTCCAACAGAAAAAAAAAGAATTTACATATTAATTATAACTTGTTTTGTAAAAATGAAAGAGAAACGTGTAATTATGCAGTGGCATCATACACTTGCACATTGCTAAATCAGTGATGAATGGAAAAGAAAGCTCATGAAATTGAATAAGAATTCTACTGTCTAATGCAGTTACATTTGTAATACATACACAGAAGAATAAAACTTTAACACTTAATGACATATGTGATGAAATAGTTAGGAATTATTTTATTAGTTTTGTTCTTGATGTGCCTTCTAAATATGTCTTCTATATATCCATCTTCTGATAATGAGAGGCTACAATAGTGGGCCCGTTCAATAATAACACAGACATACTATTTTTCTGAATGATTTAATTTCACCAAAATAGATACTGATTTATATAGAAATTCAGCAGCTATTAATGACACACCAAAAAAAGAAACAAGTCACCTAGCATCAGAAACACAAAGTTCTGAGAAAGATGTAGTTTAGCCTCAGTCTCCTTCTTTGGAGATCTTTAAAACCCTCTTGGATGCAGCCCTGAGCCATGTGCTCTACGTGACCCTGCGTTTGCAGAGGGTTTGGACTAGATGACCTCTAAGGTCCCTTCCAACCTTAAGCATTCTATGATTCTATGATTCTATGATCTCTGTAGTTATAAGAGGCTTTATATTCACAACCTTGAATATTATGCTGATATTAATAATTTAAGAGAGTTTATCTTATAGAATCTTACAGAAAGTGGAAAAGATTCTTTGTATTTGTAGCTTAGCAGAGGAAAGTTTCAGCATTGACAAAAGGCTTTCATATTGCAATCATTCCTTTGATTCAAAACATTTAAGTCACATTTCCAAAAGAAAATTTTGATAATCGGACAGAATGTCCAGAGAGGAGTGAGAACCTATTATTTCTCCATTAAACACTTTTCTTCTTTGAGAAGATTAATTAAATTTGGGAAAAAATCAAGATCCACCAGGAGACTCCAGAGGGTATATGACTGGTTTTACTGAGTACATATACTGTTACCTAGCTCATGAGATTTCAGGCATCGAGAGTTGAGTGTCTTTCAATAATCAGTTTAAACATCCCACTCCCTTTATATTCATACTCACCTTCAGAGTTTCATTTGTAGCCATACTTGGTTTTCATTGGGATCCTTTTAACGGGGAACAACTCTGACCTCTCATCTTCACTGTGACATTAATCAGTTCCAGAAACAGAGTGACTAGAATCATCTCATGAAAGTCTGGTGCATTATCCAAGTTTCTAAATCTAATCTAAAGTAAAAAGATATTGGAATGGCCTTTGAACTAGAGCTGAAGTCTCAGGGAGGTAAATGGCATGGGCAAACAGCAGGAGATGACTCCAGTTATTGCTTTGTGTCTTTTTTTTTTCCCCCCTCATCCTTTTGTCCTTCTTATCAATTTGATTGCATTTTTGTTTGTTTGTTTGTTTGTTTTTTCCTGTTCTACTCATTTCCCTCTTTCCTTCAGTGCTCTCTCATTTTTCCTTCCATGAATTCATCCGGTTAGAAGAAAGGAAGGAAGAGAGGAAGGAAAGAGACCATGATATTTTTGCTGTCAGTACATTCTTTACTTGTTCTGAGGTATATCCTTTTTCTCTATGGGCTTAGATTGGAACCTCTTCAAGATCTGAGACAACAAAGAATTTCTTATTAGTCTCTGAACCATTACAGCATTTTATACAGTACTTAGTATTCCTACTACTTCTGTTGGGTCTTTTTAAAAGAAATGTATTTGCTTACACTTTAAAGAATGTGCCAAGATAAACATTTGTCATATAACATTAGCTAATAAAATGTGTGATGTTTAATTACAATTTTTGGGAAAGAACAGATGGAGGAGCAGCTTTAAGGCAAAAACAGGAAGTGACTATAGCAAAATGAAAGCTTGAGAAATGTCTGGAAAATTAGCCCACTGTATTTTGCAAGTGCTGAGATGATACCTCTTACTGTGGTCTTACTAAATTAAACTTTTTTTTTAGGGGAAAAATTTTGTACTAGGTCAGTTACTAAGAGACTACAGATCACTGATATTATCAGGTTTGACATACCAGAAAACAAAAATAGTAAGAATCAGGAAGATTAGATTAAAGTTAAAGGAGTGATTTGGAACCATCACAGCACATTTGCCAATTAAAAACGTACAATAAGGAAAAAACAACTTAGAAATACATCTGCAGGATTAGGGTGTAAAGACTCAATTTCCAATTCTAAACAGAAAGTCTGAACAGAATTAGAAAGTTTCTTTTAATTTATTTTCAAATTATATGTTACTCATCATTTTTATTCCTCTCAGAAATAACCAGTTGCTGTGTGTTGCTGTGTGTATTACTGAAGCTAGCAAAGTTGTCCCGTAAAGTAATCGGTGAAAGAGGAAGAAGAATCAGAATCAGATGTTTTGTAGAATTTCATGAACATTGTGAGTTTAGCATTTTTTCACTACTAAAAAACTAGAAGGTGTTTTCAATCTTTTTCCCTGGAGAAATTTAGCTCATAGTGAAGATGATAGGTAGAAGCCTCTGTCCTGCTCAGGTCCTAACTTACATTAAAAGGCAATGGATTAAAGACACAAACATGTCTCGCTTTATTAAATGAGGACTAAAAACCAATATCTGTACTTATGGCCAAGTATTTATTAATTAATTTGTATCAACACTTGTCTAGCTTAGGCAAGATCCTGAAAGAAGAAGATTTCGATGCAGAAATCCAAAACATCACCATTGAATGAGGTAAAGAAAAATGGTCTCTATGGTGAGGATCCCAGGGCTTGAGTTCCCTCCTCAGGTTTCTATTTTTTTTAAAGAGATTTGTCTCTAAGCACTTGTCTCTAGGCACAGAAATCACTTTTTATCCAACAGATCTAGATGTAGCTGATGACTTTATCACTCATAATTTGCGCTCATTTTCAAGACTCTATATATTGCAGAGGTGTTTAGAGTAAATGTTTTAAAAGATGTAGTCAGATAATTCTCAGTAATTTTAAATATGGCCTTTATTTCCTATTAATACCTATGTCTGGATATCAGATCTACAGTTGACTGTAGCCAAATTTTTGTACCAAGAAGGATTTAGTACTGTATTTAGTATATATATAGACAGAGAGATGTATAGATATATTTATATAATATTGAGGAGTAATAAATTGCCGTAGGTGGGATTCAATGGGCATGTCTTAGGTACCTACAGATGAGTTAGCCACTTTCATTGCTTTTATAGCACAGATAAAATGAAGAAATAAGAGGAATTTATTTATTATCACTATTTTGACTAGGCTACATGCAGATGCCTGCGGTTTGAAAAACTGAAACAGGGCAATGAAACACAGCACACTTGTCAGCAATCCTGAGGTAGGTGTTGGAATGTAATGCGTTGAGGTAAATGATGAAACTTCATACAATTTCTTTGATATAATTTCTTCCATAATGCAGTGAATTGGAGAGTTGGGCAGAGAGGAACCTCATGAGGTTCAATAAGGACAA
>JAUBOD010000325.1:118549-156247 GCA_032353885.1 Nothura maculosa | reverse complement strand
GCGGGAAGGTTGGACCAGATGATCTCTAGAGGTCCCTTCCAACCTTGTAGATTCTGTGATTCTGTGATTCTGTGAATTCTTCCAAGCCCTAAGGGGTCAGATTCTGTTCTAGATCCCAGACACCTAAATATATGACTCTAAATATAATTTTAATGTGTGAACTTGATAATAAAACGTAGTCATGAGTCTTTGAATTTCTAAGTACTGAATGCCATTTTGCCTGACTGAAAGTGTGTGAATCTTTCACAGGTCCTATGTCTTGTCTGCCAACTCGAAAACTATGTTTTAAATAATCTAAAGTATGTCAAATTAGTATTAAGCATCTACATTTTGCACACCAAATCAAAATCTATATAATATAGAGAAAATACTGAGTTACCTGAAGGAGAGGAGAATAAGGCTGTAATGAGTAAATAATTGCTCAGTTTTTCCATTGGCACTGCTAGGATCAGTTCAGTTCAGTTCAGTTTTCCAAACATGGGCCTCTTACCATTGCCCTAAATTGTGCAGGACATTTCCACAGAGTTGAAACATATATATATATATATGTATGTATACACAATATATATCCATATACTGGATTACTGGGTGTATGGACTGATCTCCTGGAATGGTAGTTTGAGGATGGGTAAATCTTAAAGAATCTCAAACAATACTAGCCATTTATGTTTGGTTAGCAAATCAAGCCTTACTGATCAGTTATTTACTGAATATTATGGACTACTAACTACATGTAGGCATATAAATGTATCTGTCTTTAACTGAAACACGCACAATATATCTGACCTTGAAATAAGAATTGAGGTATAAATACTATTTAAGATCCTGGATATAAATAGCTTTTAAAACAGGTTTCTGAACATGGAAAAATTGTTTGATAAGGATAAACTTTTTCAAAAGGAGAAAAAATAGGACCTAACAAGTTTAGGCATTAGAGAAACTTGATTGGGATGATACACAGTTGGCACTTCCAGGATGGTTGGTATGCAGGTACTCTGCTCCACCACAGCTCCTTAGGCAGCAAAATCTAGCCCCTGATGCTGCAAAAGGTGGAGTGAAGACACTGCAGCCAAACTCTGTTGTACTCTTTGTACCGCTGATAAGCATCACAGTAGCTGCCTAATGGGAGATATATGATGAGATGTCTGGTATTGAGCCAGAAAGAGTGACAAATCATTCCTTTCAGATGAATCTTACTTGACCTTTGCTCATTACAATGTCACAACACACCTCCATCCCAGAAGATACCTGCCTCCAAAGGTATGACCACTCCTCTTTGAACATGAACTCTAGATTTTTGATTGATTGTACCTTTAAATGAAAGCAAGAAACTTTTTCACCAATCAGTAACCACAGTAAATATGATTGTATTCACTCAAGCTCAACCTGAATGTATAAAAGTATAAAATGTGAACTAAGGAGGAAAGAAGTGGAGGAAGATTCCATCCTAACTACCAGATTGGCTGACAGGATTAGGGTATCCCCTCCAGTTGGGACACCTCTTGAGGAGACCCAGAAGCTAGAGGGAAGACTACAATGTAACTCCTGGGATCAATCAACTGACTGTACCTCCTTTCGTCCCCTCAGGTCAGGTTGCTGCCTAAGGAGACTTGAGACTGAAAGCCCTCTCCCGTCTTCTGGGGTGTGTGATGATTGTGCATTTATACATCAGAACTAGCTAAAAATCTCACACTGTAGTACTGTACTGACATCCAAAACTCTCTTTGTAAATATTGTATTTGAATAAATCATGCTATTTGTGAACTTGACTACTTCTTTGGAAGGTGATTGGAGCACAATCACACTGTTCATAAACTGAAATCACACTGTTCATCAACTGAATCCAGTAAGACCAAGGTCAGGTCTATTAGATGATCATAGTATTTGTGAACTTGATCTGCTTCTAAGAAGGCAATTGGACCTATGGTTGACAGATTTTGTGAGTTATTAACAATGTACAATAGTTATTCATTACTGACCTGGCTTAATTTTTCTACATAAATATATAAATTCATATGTAAATTTATATGTATATAGGGATGTATTATGTATAAGCATTAAGTAATATTATATTTGTGTATATTCATATATATTTTATCTATCTATCCATCTATCTAAGCATAATTCAAAATTATCCTTATTATTGAAAATTCCAATCTTGGATAGTTACTTCCCAGAAAAAAAAAATGAGGTTTATCTGTTTCCACTGCATGATCTGAAATAAAACTTCTACTGCCTTACAAATTTCCCAGGCTAGCTTTAGTGTTGAAAAAGAATAACAGTATATTCTCTTGACACATCACGCTCCTTTAGCCTTTTGTTATGCTGAACCACACTGCAAGGCCAAATAAAGATTTTCTTGAAATAGTTATAAATTACTAATTTCTTTAATTCAAACCAATTATTTTGTTTACACCTGACATAAGGCTATCATGCATTGGCTATTCTGATTCAGATGGTCTCACATTTAGTTTATGTCCTCAAAGGACAAAAGGAATATATGTTACAGTAAGATCATTACTTTGTAATTTTCTACTTGAAAAAAAAAAAAACAATAGAAAAAGAAAAGGAAAAGAAGCAGGAGAAAAGAAAAGAATCAAATTGACTGGATATTTGGGGGAGAATGATTGGGAGCACCTGTAAAATGAATCTTCTGTTGTCTGTTCAGTTTCTTTATATGAAGTCAATAAATACACTGAATTTATTTCCTTATTTTCACAAAACTTCAAGAAACTTCATAATCTCTGTGGCCTTTAGCCTCCATTCATTTGAACCTGCCAGTGGTTCTAAAAATGGTTTTAGAGGAGACGTGTAGAAGGACATACAGATGTATATAGACATACGTATAGATACAAAAATAGATCATCACATTAATCTGACTTGATGAGAAAGAGTGCAAAAAGCATCTATATGCTAGATATATGCTGTTGAATGCAATATCTATGTTGTTAAAATATGAATGCACCACTCAGATTCCCTTCAGGATACTGTAAATGGTGGGTGAAATAACACTGACACTGAGTGCTTTCACATTATCTTTCATATTTGGGCCTTCTATGCCCACTTGATGGACAGCACTGTATTAAATAGTTTCTCAAAGTAAAATTAGACTAAAAAACAGCAGTTTTCTGTCAATATATACTTCTGGAAATGACAGTTCTAATCTCTCAGTGGTTGCAGATAATGGGTGTTCAAAAATTCTTTCATCAAAAGTGACCTCTAGAACTCTGGATTCAAAACAGAAGAAAACTTCCAAATAAAGAACAGTCTTCTAAGCTGAAATAATAGTGAAAATAATAGTAACCATTATGTCTTTTTTCTTTAAAGAATAAGCTTTTTTTTCTTTACTCAATTCTTTCAAATCATTCAACTATAATTACTTCTAAGATTTTATTTGAATAATATTTTTCTAATTTAACGTTCCATTTGTCATCAATACAGTTTTACAAAGTTTATATTTAGCTGTAAATTAACAGGACAATAGTATTTGTGAATGGAGTTGACCTCCATGCTTTATGTTTAAATTTTCTAATAAAAATTGTGATTATTATTCCTGGATCACCTAGTTACAAGAATAGAATTTAAAGATTTCTACAAATCCTGATCTTTTTTTTCATTAATGATTCTTAACTGCAAACTCTGATGGTTCAACTTTTGACAAGAATTCTAGCTTAGCAAATAACAGTCATATTAGGAGAGAGAAACAGTACCTTGTGATTTGTATTCTGTACCTAACTCCGGTTCAAAAAATCATTAACAATAATAATTTATGAATAATTGATGTAAACACTGAAGTAGGACCTATTAAATGATAATTTTTCACACTCTATCAACGAAAGTTTAGTATTTTTGTAAAACTTGAGATTAGCTTGTGTAGAGTCTCCGAGTATACAATATTAATTAATCACAACAGGAAATTATACCAATATTTCAGTAAATTTTTCTTTTGTGGTTTGTATTGAAAAGCTGAAAGGAGAATTTGAACTCCTATGCACTTGTGCTAGGGCTCCTAGTTAAAAAATATTGATGCAACATGTATAGTTATAACAAGATTTATAATGAGATAAGGTTTTGGTCAAATTGTTTCTATCAAAGTGATATCTCAGCAGAAGGGCTGAAGTAAGGAGCCTCCAGAAAGCCAGGGAAATCATTAGACATTATTTCTTATATTTTATTTGTAAGCACTAAGGTTTCAATATAAACTTACTCCCTGAGGCAGATAATATCAAAATCTTATAGGAAAATAGTTATCTGATCTTTTACTGTATCTATGTTAGTCATGAGATGCCATCAAAAAGCATTGCATGGATTGCAAGTTTTCCAGATAAGCACAGTGCTTTCCAGATAAGCTCTGTGCTTATCTGGAAAACTATATAGAGCGCTACAGAACATAACTCAGGTGCTCCTTTCAGCAGCTGGGTTGTCTAAAACTCAGCTGAAGAGCATGAGGAGGTAAGTTATGTGAGTCTTTACGCTTTTTTTTATGGCTTAATAGCATAATATGGCACAAAAGATGAATATGTCACTTGTTGGTGTCAAATAGATGAGTTGGCTAATAGATGAGTGAAACAAACACATCCTGTTTAAAACACCAACACCCTTGAGTTTAAGGAACTAATTAAAAAAAAAATCTCTGATGCAACATGAACATTTTCATACTTACCACTGAACTAGATGAACAAGTCAAGATTTTTGTTAACATAAGCCTTCCAGAATGTCCCCAAGCTACAAAGCTTAGATTAAATGATAAATAACATGCATCAACAACACTCTTTATTATTTTTATTGAAACCACACAGTAGACTCTAAATAAAAATCAATACTCATAATAAAATCAGATGAAAGGCATCATATTAAAGTAAATTTAACTGAGAAGGAATGCACTTCATTAACTGAAAAACTTGAAATGAAATCTGGAAGAATAGGAAGGCAATAGAGCCTAAAGATGTCTTCCAAGTGCATTTCAGAACAGACCTGCCACATTTTTCATACTACTTTCTCTCTTAGAAAAAAAAATAAAGGATAAAAAAGAAATAAAAAGAATAAAAGAAGACGGTCCAAACAGACCTAAAGATAGTTATCACAATGATCATAAAAGAACTTATGAGAATTTGACAACTTCTGATTTTTATCCCTTCACCCATTCTCCCCATCTCACCTGCAGCTCTAGTTTTGTTTGACTCATTTGCAGAAGCACTCCAGTAAAGACTTTGGCCCCTTGTCATCTCTGAAGGCAAGGTTTATGTAGTCTCTGTTATTCTGCAAAAAATTAACAAAGGGAAAATAAGCAATTTATTTCAATTCTGCTAACCATCTGCTACACTAAATGATAGCTGTAGCTTAAGTGAGGATTTCTGGAATATTGCATTCTATTTTATTGGTTTTAATTCAGTTTCCATTAAGTCATGACTAACTGGATGCCTCATACAATGTTTTTATGCCCCTGAACAGAAATGTGTGATCGAGTATCACAATGTGGAAATTTCGGAGGACGAAAAAGAAAACAAAAAGAATTATTATTACTTGTGCCAAATTATAAGCTACTTATTGCAGGAGACCGCACTAGAAATACACATATGTGTAACTTCTTGCCAATGGAAATAGAAGGATTTCTGACTAGATAGTGATAGTTCTTTATCACAAAAAACTTTTGAATTCCCCTTTTAGTCAGCTACTCTCACTGGGAAAGGTCAGAAAGATCTAGAAGAATTCAATCTTTTCTTTCAGTTCAGACTTTCAGAAGTTTTATGATTAAAATAAATTTTCATTTCGAGATTATTACTGACTTATACCACTTCTTTTGAAGGAACATTTAGAAGATCTATCTTTGTTTTGGTTAATATGTGCATAGATATACACATATGTAACTGTGCACACTAGCATATGTACACACATATATAGACAGATGCATGTTAGAATGAGATATCTTGAATTTTACTGAGTATCCGTTTTTTTTGCAAGGAGTCACACTGAATCTGTTTTTATTTTGCAGGCTTACTGACCTAAATATGAAAAAAAAATGATGACGAGGGCTCAATTAACTTCACACAACAACCAATATAATGAGTATGAACCACTTAATTGGAACTCCCCACATCTTTTATACACTCCAGAGCTAGTCCCGTGCCTGCTAACATTCTCCGATTGGTGCATTGCCAGATGTCACTTGACCTTATGCCGGTGCTGATAGGCTGGTGCAAGCTGTTCACAGGGCGACATGCGGTTTCTTTTGGATTGGTGCATGTGGGAGTTGGTGACTTTGTATTTTCTCTGCCCTTCCTTGCCCTTGAGTGTCCATCTCCCTCTGCCTTTTGTGAAATGCTGGGTAGCTCAGATACATAGCATCCAAATGTCCATTAACTTGGAAGAATTCCCCAATAGCTCAACAAATCTTAAAAAATTAAGGATATCACATTATAGAACAAAAAAAAATGATGTCAAAGGGAAGGGCTAACAAGAATAATAGGATGTTTTAGCATGGACACACTACATGCACAATTTGTAACTAGTCAATAGCTATAATCACAGTAATTACAAGTCACCACTTGCTTAGCCATTATCAGAATGCAGTTCTTTTTGTATGCACTCCCAAAAAGGTGACTTTTAAGGAGGAATTTTAAGGTCTAGAGAAAAAGACATCTGTCAAGAGAAAAAGGCATCTGTATCACTTCTCTGCGCTATATCTAATTTAGCACCTAGTTCTACAGTCTGTAGTGTGGTAATATGTATGCAGGAGACAGTATGATTGTAGACTGCAGAACTTTAAAACAGAAGTGGAATGTCAGCAACTTCAGATAAATATAACTAGAGCTTCACACGTCTAAAATGAGAAAACATTTCTTCAGTTTTAGCTCATGTAAGTCCTGTCATTCATACTTAAGGGCCAGAATTTGGACTCTTTAAGAAGGAATGTGCTGTTGTCTGCTTCTGGTGGTACAGAATCAAAATTAAAGAGAATATAGCAGTTACTATGCTGGTGCATAGTTGTAGTCATTACTAAAAGAAAAAAAGGGGAAAAAAAAAGTTTTGTTTTCATCCATTCCACATATCCCTCCAGGTAGAAATTATTAATTGCAATGTTGCTCAGTTCCATTGTCCCGTGGAGAAGAAATTCTGGAGTTACTCCAAAATAGAGATCTCCCACTGCTTCTTGCACAGTTCTATCAGCCTTTCTACTAGGCCTGTTTGATTTTTGAAATGCCCTCTAGGGTTCTGCTCCCAGACTCTGCTCACTGCAATGAGGATGCTCACTTAACGAATGTCTGCTGGCTGGAAAATTAATCAGCTGAACTGTCTGTGGATGTGTGTTTATCTGCCTGTTTCTCCCTTCACTATTCTAACAAGCAAGCAGGAAAATAAACTGTTTCTTTTAGCTCTCATTACTCTTACAGTAGCCTTTGGCTAAAGACTAAAGGTACAGCTGTAAATGCAAAACATATGTTACTATAGTTTATTTTGATTATTAGTTCAAATTCTGAAGTACATTTTGAGTCTTAAGGACCTTAATAGGTCCTTACTTCAGGTTTGAAAACAACTGAATAAAGAATTTAGGATTTCGTATCAACAGCATTATAATTACGGCAACATTGATGAAAACCATTTCACATGTTGTATAGTTTGAAAACCTCTCATCACTTATGTCAATGAGGTTATTTCTATTGAATTCCTATGACTAGGATTTCATAAGTGTTTTTCATTTTGATGAGCTAAAGCTTGAATTTTAATTATTAACTGATGTTCTTAGAAGCTACGGGCTAGGTTCACTTAATTTGTCATCTGAGGCAATATCCACTTAACAGTATGTTGTTGCACTCACATGAATGAGTAAAGAATGCATTGTCCATTAACATTTTTTTTTTTAAAAAAGAAGTGCTTCAAATCCTCTGTAGCGTGTGATAAGATAAGGGTGAATATGTGGTTCTGGTATTAAAAAGATAAGGCTGACTACTGTTTCTCCTTTATTGATTTTCATGGTTGTGGGCTGGTTGTCCTGTGCGTGATGGTTAGATCACTCCTGTGGAGCATGGTGAATATATTTTTTTATTAGGTATCACAACTATTTATTAAAAGAGTTAACTTACAGTTTCTATAGAGTTTTAAGAAGGGAATACTAAACATAGACCTTTTATATACAGAGTACTTTTATGATATTTTCTAAAAAAATGCCTTTATGATATTTTCTACAAAAATGCCCAGTATCAGAGTGCACTGATATTAGAAAATCTAGAGGATCAGAGGGGAGGCCACACACTTGAAAGGGTTGCCAAAATTTTGTTTCCTGCATTAGAAAGTGTGCTGTCGCAATGGAGACCATTTTTATAGTTTTTTTTTTGTTAGGTTCCACAGGTAAGGCAGGTAGTATAAGCAATGTGTGTGAGAGTTTATGTGTGTAGGTGTAGATTTACAGAAGAGGTTATTTTGTTTATTTTGGAATTGGATTGATTGTTATTTTGACCATTCATGGATGGAGAAATACAATAAATTAATAATCTGAGGCTGAACATCAATGATGATAGAGCATAAATTCCAGAATTTGCAGCATTATGGCCAGACTGTAAATAAGGGGACAAAAACTGAGAAGTGTTTATTTGAAGAAGAAGACAAAAGGTACATTGTGATTTTATGTAAGTCAAAGAAGGTAAATCTCTTCAAAATTTCTGACAGTATTAACATTAGAGAAAGAAATTATAAAAGCTGTAAGGGAACTGGACTCGATTCTGAGAATCTTGTAATGCTTCCATTTAAGCAATGTCTAAATATTGGGAATTTACATAATCACAATAATAAAAAAATGTTCTATATCTTAAATAGAAGCAAAATAATGAATGCATTCATGATATGTCAAATTTTGTAATCATGTTGCTCAATATTGCAGTTTTAATTGTACTGTGCTGTTATATGGCACAGAGTAGTAAAAACAATTAATTAATCTTCCAGTAGCACACAGGTTTCCCATCTGGTATCAGCGACCCTTTCTTGAATTAATATGAGTTTCTCTCCAAAGAGGTTATGTATTTATGATACTGATTAGAACAGTGGTTTTCTTTTCCTTTTTTTTTTTCTGCAGTCACTACAGATTTCCCAATTAAATGGCATATTTCTTTAGAAATTGTTTATGCCTACATGTGTTGCTATACAACATGATTCACTTGATGTTTTAAAATATTTTTCGTCTATTTGCATAAAGTTATTCTCATTGCATCTAAATTATATAAAGATATGACTAAAAATTTGTGTACATCATTTTATTACCATATCATTTTTCAGGGACAGAACAAAGAACAAAGATTGATTATTACTCTTTATTAATTTCCCCTTTCCCTATATGCTATTCATGAAATAGTGGATCGAGTTTCACAAACTCTTAGAAACTTATCTGTTTTTAAGCTGTAACCTGCCAATGTGTATCCATATCAAAAATCTGAAAAGATGACTCCTTTCCACACACATGAGTTGAAATCTAGGTATGAAAAGTTTACACATGAGTATCATTTGAGATATCATATCCTAAATAACCATTAAATATGACTTTGCAGTCCATCAACTGCTGATATGCTGATTTGGCATATTTGTACAATAATCAGTTTGCACTCTCTCTTATGATACTGAGACCTTCTGTGGAACATCAAATCATTCAGGAAATATAGTTTTTATTGTTTGTTAAATATTATTTATATTCTTATAAAAAGTCATAGTGAGACTTGGCAAAAAAGTCTCTCTTTATGTGCAGGATACAGCATACAGGATTCTCTCAGCATTCAGTTTTATAATGCAAGTCTCACCTATGTAAAACGTTTGTACAAGAAAGAGTATAATCTGTTTACCATTTATTTTGGATATGAAGCAATACACAGGCAGATGGTAACTAGAAGGACAGTCAAAGGAGTCAGAAAAATAACATTTATTAACCATCATAGAATAATTTAAAAAATTCAGAAATCCTTTCCAATCCTATGAATAGAGCATTCATGAACAGTGCTAACCAGTAGTGAAAACATAATGAAACAGGTTCTTGCAGTCTTCAAGACAGGTAGAATGCAAAGGTAGAACAGAGCGCAGCTCTGGCAACTTCAGGACTGGAGTAAATCACCAGATTGTTCACTCTGAGGTCTTAGTTGAAAAGCCAAAATTGTCACATAATTGTAGTGAAAAACAGCTTTAGCACTGACTTAATATATGCAATAAACATTTATATATATATATATATTTATACTTGATTTTGGAGGAGGGGAGAAAAAATCTCAGAGGCCTCAGTCTTCCCGTATGATTGCCTTATGTGGGGGTGGAACCCTTGCATTATCATTTTTCATTGTCATATATACATACCATGCTGAATTTAAATACTATACATACCATGCTGAATTTAAATACTAGGTATTTCTTCTTGTTGTTGTTATTGTTGTATTTCTGTCATTATTACACAGTACAAAATGAGTTAGCTGAGTGGAGATTTATCGACTTAGCCAACAGAAACTTTGAGGATAACCCTGGACAAGATCCATTGGACTAGCGGTAGCTTCATCTGAGATAGGTTTCTGTCACAGTATAAAGAGATAGCACATATGGGGCAAAAGTCACAGAATCCTAATAATAATAATAATTTAAAAATAGTTTAGATGAATCATACACTATTTTCTTCCATAGAATATAAATTCAATAATGATTTTATCAGACCAAGTTAACTTAGCTTCTCCCACTGCTCCTTCACTTTCTCTCATTTTCCTCCAATATTTAGACACATTCTTTCAAAGCAATTGGAAGGCAGATCAATTTAAAGCTTTAAAGCCTTGAATAGCCACCAAAACAGGAACTACATGTAGCTAAAGCAGGTAGCCCCACTATCGCCTTATAATATGAATCAGGTTCAAAACCCAAGCTAGGAAAAACTGGTAAGTTTAGCCTAACTACTGTAGTTGTACTCTTTTGGATTAAGGCCCCGTATAGCTATAGGTTGTTTATTGTTGTACAGTAATTTTACTTCCCTGAATCACAGAGGAACACACTTCAGCAGTGAGGCTCTGAACCAAGCTCATCAAAATCCTAACCAATGTATTAAGCGCATGGTCAGTCTTTTTCTCTGTTGACATCAAAGGAAATAGCATTAAGTCCATATTATATACAGTTTAATGGACTTCTTTGTATAATGCTGGGAAGGCAAGAGTGACATGTCTTTGAACATAATTTATAGTTCATAAACGTATTCATGTTTGAAGGCTCAGACAGAGTAATTTGCAGCTAACCAGCTCTAACATTGTTGCCAAGAAAATGATCAAAACAATAAACTTGGCATTGTTACAGATATTTGGATTGTATAGGCTTAAGTATGTGGAAGGAAATATACTGCTTTGTGGGGAGGTCAAAAAGCTCTGAAGCCCCAGACATGCATTACCTCCATCTTACTTAAGCTACAGCCTTTTGCAGGCCTTTTGCTTATTGCCAGCTTCGTGTATGACTTTTATTCTGAACCCTAAAGTTATGATACTGAGCTTCCATAATGCCCAGTAGCTTCTTTAAGGGGTTTTAGTAACATTCAGGATCAGTCTTACATTATTACTAAATTATGGCTGACTAGATACTCTTTGCAATCTGCTCTTAAACTCCATCTTAGCCTTTCATAGCTTTTCTGCTATACTCATCGTTCTAATTAAGGCACCAGTGTAGTGCAGTGTTCTATGGGCTGCTACATATGCAATTTTAAAATATTTTTCTAGTCATACTGTTTCTTTATAAATGTACCATAAAGGGCTACAAATTCCCTTATCAGATGAATTGTATCCCCTCTTGGAAAGTTAGGAAAAGCAAATGTTTCTACAAGGCAGATGTTTGCTTATTAATTAACATTCACAGAACAGTTATTGTTTAGTAAAGAAAACATTATTGATTGCATATTTGAGAGCTAGGTCAAACTATGCCAAATTACTGGCTTTCCTGCCACTGAGTTCCTTTTCAGAGATGCAAATACTCCACCAAGAGTGTTTCCTTAAAGCCTTGCTTTCAGCAAGGAAAACTCTTAAATCTATGCAAGTGTGCCTGTGCATATGGTGGGAATTTTTTTAAGTAGGTTGCAGGGCTACATTACAAACAAGGGTGTGCCTGCAGGGAAAAACTGCTATCTAGGGCAGCACCTGGCTGATCGGAGCCAGATCATTGTGCAGCACAGAGCTCCAGGGCTATAAACATTGATAGCAGGCTGATGTGAGGGGCATCTTCTAACCAGGAAGTCATTTTCTAGAAAAGCTGTAGAAACTAAAGGGAAGGGGAATTATAGAACAGAAAAATAAATAATTCTACATGCAGATTTTATATAGCATTTGTATTTCCTGTAATATGCAATGATCATTATAGATATATGATTTTTTTCATATGAAATCTCTCCAGCTTAAGAATATTTTGTCAAAGAATATCATAAAGATAGAAATGATTTCCCATAAACCCAAAAAAAAAACAAAACAAAAACAAACAAAAACCAATGTTGGGCATTAATAGCATTGCAGAAGTATACTTAATCACACTCCCAGAATTTACATCTATTTCTAGGCCCAAACAGAAAAAAAAAGGAACAACAACCACCAAAAAAAGAATCTTCATAATACTTTGCTCTGGGGAATGGAATAATAAAAAGGAAATCCTATTATACAAAGTGAGAAATATAGGGCTGCTGTAAGTGGTAAACAGGGGTAAGGGAAATAGAATATACTGTTGTTGTGCTATATAAGTTATAATCCCTTCTTCCCACTTCTGACTGTTCCCTCCAGAAAAGAAGTGGAGAAGAGGGAAAGAACTAAATGTTGTCACTGGAAACATTACTGTCATCCTATGAACATTCAATGCACAAGAAACAACTAATAACTGATCACCAGTCATTAGATAAAAAAGACTATAAGGAGACTATAAGCATTTGGGAAACATAAATAAGAAATAATTTTTCATTTATGCATAATAATTTCCAAGTTTAAAGCCATTTGAAATATGAATATCAAAACCCCACAGTCTGGAATTAAAGATGATACAGTCCAGAAAGTTTATATTTCAAGAATGATTTTCTTAGCAGCGTTACCAGTTTATGGGACTGCTGCAGTCAGCTGAACTACCACAGATAGAAGTCTCTTTTTAAGGATTAAAAAATGTATCTGATTTTGCACTTGCACCTTTTTTGCTTTAGCATTTTCATTTTCCCCTGGAACTTTAGCATTGATCAAGAAAACACTTAAACAGTAGATTATTATTTTCTTCTAAGATAATACATATAGTGCATGGGCATGGCTGTCTTTTTTATGAAAACTCTACAAAACGTTTCAGAGCACCTGCTGTTACAGGATTCTCTTTCTGTAAAGTTTCCTGAATATGCTTATCTTGAAAACATAATTTAAATAGTGTCTTGGCTGCTTTTTAATTCTGGAAAAAAATGTAACTCTGGAAAGCAGAATTCTTGCTCTTACTGACACTATTCTGCCAAGCTCATGATTTAGCAAGATCATTTCTTAAAATTTGCTCCAAAATAGGCACATATTTCTCCTTCATATCTTCTGAATACACCTTGATCATTAATATGTCTGTGGAATAGAAAAGTAAAATCTGTTAGTTTCTAAAGACAGCACCTTAGAAGCCAAATCAAGATATTGTGACTGCGGCAATTCTACAACTGACAGAATGTGATACTACTAGAAAATACTATCATACATTTAGAAATGCTATCTTTATTAAAAACTTAGAAATCAACAGAGAAAAAGTATCAAATTAATGAATACACAAATTTAAAGGAGAAATTAAACAAATACCATCGTAGATATTTGATTGTGTATTGCTACTTCTACTTACTCCTTACCCCATACAGCATATTTAACATCAAGGGAGAAAGTATTTCTCCTCTATTAATATTGCAAGCAAAAACGAATTGTTTTTAAATATCAGTGGCTCCTGCAAATACCTACTGGTTTAGTTCAATATCTCTTGCTGTGAGGAGAAAAAAATGCTGAAAATTGAAAGAAAAAGGAAGTGTAACACTGTTAGTTTCAACAAAATCAGCAATTCAGTAGATAAATCTTCCAGCTACAGAGCCAAGGATTGTGTTTTTGAAAGCTGCTCAAGAAGTACTCTTCCTGCGATGACATCTTTTTGCTGCATGCAAATTCACCTTAATACTTTTAGAAGTCAAAGTGTATTTAATTTGAATATTAAAATGTACAGTGATTTATAATACATATATTTTTAAATAACATTAAAGGCATAATGTTTGGAATAGGAAGGTTAATAGATTTTTTTATTTCTATTTTAAATTGTATTTTGTTGACTTATCTTAGATTTTTTTATGAATTATCTTAAATTTTGAGAAAAAAATAGGAGGCTGTTATTACATGTGATGAAAAAAAGAAGAGGAAAAAAAAAAGAGAAAAAAGAGAAATGCTTCTGTAAACTGTTGTAAAAATACTTACGATTTGCATGGAGGCATATATAAATAACCACTGAATTTTTTCTTTTTGCACCTGACACAGAGACATGTTAATGATGTTAACTCTAGGCTTCTTTCCTTCACTTCTCTACCTGGCTAGCATAACTGAAAAAACACAAAAAATGATAATATACTAACTGATTGTAAACAGAGAAAGTAAATCATTATTTTGTTTCACTGAATATGAGAAGCAGAAGAAGGAATGAGATTTGCAGTCCTTGGGCTGTTCTTAGCTACTGTAGTCTTCACATTGTTCATTGTTTTTTGCACCACAGGATCAGAATTTCACCCTCAGTGAGTTACTGACTGAAGCTTATTAATTCAACTGACACTACAGGCATTCAGGATGGGGCCTTCTAGCTGCAGCTGAGACTGGTTTTGGTAGTTCATACACGCACAGAAATTCAACCACAGTTCCTCATCTTAGCTCATCCCTCAGGCACCTAACAGCTTCTGATGCAGAAGGCTTTCTTGAAACAAGGGCCTAGGGTTTTACATTGACTGTGATAACTACAGTGGAGATTTTGCCATTAAGCTGAGCTGAATTTTTCAGAACCTTTTGCTGAACTCTATTTAATCATTATTCTTTTTCTCCCTTTAACCATGTCAATGCCAAACCAGCCCTGGGAATTCCACTGCAGTAAAAACACCACTCATCTTTCAGTTTGCTTCTCACATGACATTTGTGAAAATTAAATTCTCCTCTATATACAGACTGGCTTCTTTACTTTTTACATGGTTGCTTTCGGTTAGCTGACTTTGCAGAAGACTGAGGTTTGTTTGCATAAAAATCTCACAATTTCAAAGAAGAACATATTATTGAAAGTCTTAGCCCCCAGTTAAGACAAACTACTAGCTTTATTGCAGTTTTCACAAGAGTTCTTCCCAGGGCCATTCTATTTTAAACTTAATTAGATATTTCAGTTTATTTTTTTTAAAAAAAAAGAATTTAGAAAAATGGCAATGGAGAGAGTGACAGGTGGTTCAGTGTCAGAAGGCAACAATGATTTCTGTGTTAATGCAGGTATTTTTGTCCCTAATTACATTACTGCAGAGAATGAGTCAAGTAGCATTTTACTCTGTGATCACTCAGAATTTGGTATTTTAAATAGCAGTAATAGTAAAATAATAATAATAAAAAATAGGAATATAAAAAGCATATATATATAATAGAAAATAATGAGGAAGAATAGACCCCTCGGATGAATACCAGTCATAAAACTTTCTTTTTCCTGGCAGGAATATTAGTCATCTTGGATCTGCTGTTTTTTCATACAAAGACATCTCTGCAGAGAGGTGTAAATCTCAAGTGTGACATTTGTACAAATTGGGTCATACCAATTTTAATTTGTGAACAGGAAGCTAGAAAGATTAATAGTAACTTGAGTTTAGTGAATATCTACTGAGAACAGGGCCAAGGCTTTCAAAAGCATCTGACAGTTCTGAATATCTAGCATGAGAAGTCTTAAAGGACTTGATGGTTGGAAAGAATAGAACATTCAGAATGTAAAAAAAAGATATAATCATGTCTCCAGTTGAGCACCCTCAAATACATAAAAACAGTGATTATTTTTAAAAATGAAGTTCTGGTTTTAGTGCTAAAGTCAACAGTAGCAAGTTTATGGCATACTTTCATCTTAACAGTATCAACAAGTTTCATAACTGACATAGTGATTAATTAAATCAACATAATTGTGGGAAAATTGACATACCCTCAGATGGTAGTTAATTACGTATCTTATTGCAAAATAGCAAAAACACAACCCAATCATAGCCTAGATAAATCTACTGTCATATACTGTAAATTCAGGGAATTGAAAGTGATGCTCAATACTATATTTATTCTGCTTGTTACCATTTAGGACAGTAATGGGCCATCACAAAACCTATTTCTGACTAAAATGTATTAAGACTAAAGCCTATTTCTGACTAATTTATTTGATGGAGTTTTCTCCTTGCCTACCTTTGTTATTCCCCCTATTTCCCCATTTCAAGCTGCCACAAAGTTATCTGTTGTTTTTGTTGTTGTTGTTGTTGCTGCTGTTTTTGTTTTTTTGCTGCTCTCCTATAACACAAGGTTAAATTCCATATGACTTAAGTACTGGCCATAGATCAAAATCTGCCAACTTTTTTCTCCAGCATATATAGAGACCAGAGTGGCTTTGGGAAAGAAAAAACACATAACATCTGACGACAACAGAAAAAGACTGTTTAAACATAACTTTTGCTTCAGTTTATTTTAATGGGAAAAAAAGTCATGAAAGAAGGAAAGAAAAAACATATATTTACATTTCAAATTTATGCCAGAGAGGGAATAATACTTACAGAATTTATCACCTTGTCACCTAGAAAGTCTATTTTTTCACAAGTGCTCATAGCATCATCTACACCTCATTTTTTTCTTTTTATTTTTGCTTGTTAGTTGAGGGTGGAGGAGTGGGAAGAGGTCCTTCTTACTCTAATTTTTAAAGCCTGTAGTGTAATCCTAAAGACTCATCTCTACTCATTTTTCTGCCAAGCATTATTTTTTTTTCTGACCTCTAGTGTTCCTTCTCAGACTGTCAATATCTCTCCCTGAACCTTAATTTTCTAGCTGAAGCTGTTTATTGATGATCTATTTTTTTCAGTAGATCATCCCATCAATATACTTCAGGTATGATAAGCATGGAAGAGGAGATGTGGTCTCTGTTTTTTGTTGACTCAGAGCTCTTGAATAATGTTTATTTCTGGATTTTTGTGGTTTTAAACAAAAGCAGCTTTCATTCATTGTGAAAAGAAAAAAACATGCACTCAAAATTCAGTGTCAAAGGTTAATTTTTAAATATTCAGATCAAATAAGAATCGTTTTTAAAGTTATCTTAAAATAACGTAAAATAAATATTTTTAAAGTTATTGCTATTGTCTGTAAGGTTTTTATGATAATGCTGCCTAGAAAGACTTTTCTTCACCATCTTATCTACAGAAAATAATATACACTTAAGAGTATTTTATCGGTATTTTCTCAGTATCTCCTAATAGGCATTTATTTTCTTCCTGCAATGTGAAATTATCAGTCACTACTTTTACTTGCTTTCTGGTTCCCATTTTGTGCTTTGGATCCCAAAGTACATAGGTATACCATCAGAAGCATGACTATATTTTTCTAAGCACAGGGCTACACAAACTGCAATCTACAGGAAAGTTATTTCTCCCACCAAGTCAAAGAGCCGGAATCCTGATGAGTGTCAGTGTGAAATGGAGAGTGCGTAGCAATTGGAAAGGCCACAAGAGAATGATTTTCCACCAAATTTCTGATGTCTGGAGGGGAGATTTGAGTTACTGGAAACAAGTCACTATGTTAAGAATGATTGCCATTAATCTTAAATGTGATGTTTGTTATTTAGATTCCTCAGCAGCCAGAGAAAGTTCTGGATTGTTTTGAAAGTGGATCTGTGAGAAATGAATAAATAGAAATAAATCAGTGAAAGAAGTGCAAAATAACTTTGAAAAAGTTGATAAGGTTCATCTAGAAAAGGCTGAACTGACTCTCTAAAGTTTCTAAATTTTTACCCAGGGATATTTTCTCTGAGGAATTATCCTATTGACTTCTAAGCTATGCTACAGGAGATCTTTTGTTTCTAAGTTGGAAATCTGTCACAAATTTCCATCTGTTCTATGTTGGTGAATGAAGAGGAAGAACACGTCATTATGTCTAATATTCAAGGACTGGAGGAGCTATTCCATTTAAAATGGAATCTTACTTGTCCCTACTTGTCCATACTTGTCAGTGCATCTAAGCATCTTGACTAATTTCCAGTCCTGTCAAGTACTTATTGTTCTTTCATTGTCTCCCTGAGAAATCAATATATGCAATAAAGTGTCTTGTTTTGAAAGTGATTTGCTTGTCTCCTTTTTTTCTGTTTATTTTGTTTGTTTGTTTTTGTGTGTTTTTTTGTACTACTCTGCATATGTGTTAAGGAAAGCTAGGTCATAGAAATACACTTTGCACTCAAAACAGCAAAGGATCTCAGTCCCTGTGACTTTTTTCTTTTTCCTTTTTTTTTTTTGAGGTTAGTTCAAGGAAGTCTGTCTCTCACACAGGTGAGTTTTGTATCTTTATGAAGAGTTCCTTCTGCCAAAAGGATGGGTTAAACAAACAAGACATTTCATCTCAGTTCTTTAAGTGGGAAAAGACCCTACTCTCACCTTGGGGTGGGATGGATTCTGGCATCAGTGCTTGGTAGATAAGCAAGCTCTTGAAACTTTTGCTCTTGTGCAAAACTTTTGAATAACATAGAGAGCTAAAGGCAGGTATTTACTTTATGGAGAGATATTGTGCACAATCAGCTCCATGGAGTCAAACTGAACAGCACTGAGTTCATTTGCTGTGGTTTTGGTTTGGGAAATTCCCTCTCTCCCCATCAGTGGTCTCTTCTGTGGCCAAAGATAGGCTGCCAGAGAGTAATTATCCTCTTTCTTCACATTAGCATCATAGCACTTGACTATTTTTTTGCTACAGCTATCACTGTACTTCAATATTCTATGTCTGCAGGTTTAAACTCAGGCCACATAGCACAGGGCCAAGGGTACATTATTTTTTTCAGATGGAAATTCAGGAAGATTATGCTTGAGTTTAGCCATTTTAAACTTTAATAGCTCTTTGTTGCAGACATGCAATACAGAACTGGGAGTATTCTCTAACAGTGGCAGAATGTTAATTTAAAACACATCTCTGTACAGCCAAGAGTGAACTTCTGAAGTTTCTGCAGCACAGAAGTGTTGAGGCAGAGAACATCACCAGTTTCAGGAAAGGATTAGGTAAATTCATGGGCAAAAGGTCTCTCAGTGGACTTGAAAAGAAGCAGGCAGGAATGTTCTTTGTAACTGCTGTAATAAAACCACCTTGTATGATAGGAAAGTTCAAGGAGATTGAACATATAAAAATAGCCACATTTCACATTATCTCTATATAGCATACACTGGACTGAGGAACTACTGGTCTGACCCAGAAGGGCATATCTTATCTCTGTGATATCGCTTCTAAGCATCAGGTGAAACTAAACACAAATCAAAATAAAATATGACAGTACAGATAGGACCTTTGGAGAGGTATAATGCTTCTTGGATGCAGTAGTGCCAGAATACCTACATTCACACATAATCACACACTCAATTATCTACAAACCGACACTGAGATATTTTTTCAAACAATTTCCCAAAAATAGATTCCTGTTTTCTTCATTCAAGTATCTGTAGAGATTTTTAAACAAGTTTTATCCCCTTCTTCTAACTTGTTATCTCGATAAAAAAAAAAAAAAAGTAAAAAAGGCGTCTTAATAGACCACCTTTTTTGCAGACCAACAGACTAAGGAAAACAATACTAAAATGGGAAAATGTTCCATGTCAGATCTTTGGTTCCATGTCAGATCTTTGGTTCAAATTTAGCCCATATTATTAATAATTAGAAATTTTACAAACTATCAGCTCTCTGGTGACTTTTGTGAATATTGCTGATGATTTTAATTTACTTAATAGGAGACAAGACAGACACAACATAAAATCACTTAGAAAAGGAAATGGAACTGGATTAATATCCTCTGCACAATGCAACTCTGTTAAGAATAGGACTAAGGTAATATTTGGACATCAAAAAACAACCTTATTCCTACTTCATTGTTATGGATGATTTATGATTCTTTCTATTTATGATAGTGTCAATCATTCTCTTTTATAAACATTAGAATTGTTTGAAGAAAAATAATAATAATAATAAATACTTTCAGAATTTTACAGTGAGATATAGAGAAAGTAATTATGCTGTGAGGGTTAAAAAAGAGGTTGTGAAGTAATGCCAGATAAGACACTAAATCTCTTATATTCACCTGAGATATTCTGTCCTATGTCAAGCACACTGAATTACTCTTCTCTTCTTAGTATTGAAATTGGTAATCGACTCCAGGAACACACATAGATTTTGAAAAAGAGATCAAAACTGGCACATATGTACATCAAAGGGTTTTGGAATGATAACAAGACATTTAATCAGCCCCTGGTTGTTTACTAACAGCAGGAGATCTGAACCAGCCATTTAGCAGGTTAGAATGTAATCATGCACAGCTAATTGCTGCTCCTAGAATACCACTTTCTAAAGATGTAGATTTCTACTCTGCCAATGTGATCTGATGCTCCAGGTCTGTTTGGCAGGAGGCTGGCATTTGCTGTAACATACAGAGTCTTCAGGAGGTAAGACAAAATGACCAAAACAAACGGAAAAAAATAGATTCCCTAAAAACAAAATACACCAATAGCAAATCACCAGATAATGCAGCACTGAGATATAGTAAGATCCTAACAGTTCAAAGTATGTATTCCAATTACATATCACCACAGGTGCTTAACAAGAGACCAGAGTAATAAACACATCAAACCTTTGGAACATCCAATAAATCCTGTGTCACTCCAGCAAACACTACCATTCAAAGAAAAATCATTAAGACAACTCATAGGAAAACATAAAGGTATAAAACTCTTACTTATTTCACTTCCATTCTAAACAGGTCAGCAAGACAGAGCTAGAAAGCTCCCTCTCAAATTTCTTCCTGCTTACTATGCTAATATGCACACTGTATGTGTTGACCCTAATTATTCACTAGTGTAAAATATGATTTGTTAAGTATTTCAAGGAGCGTGGCTAAATAAACATGCATCTTTGAAAAAAGACATAAAAGTAACAATAAGTGCTCTCACTCCTCTCAGGAAAAAAAAAAAAAAAAGACCACAGAGTTTTATATATGCTATATGCAGAAATATAGTTCTGCATAACATTAGTTAGCCAGCTCTTATTAATACATAAGCCAGCCACTGTCAAATATTGAGGGAGGGAGTGTTTTAGCTACTCTTAGAAAGAGGAAAAGAAGAGCCCTCAAAACACAAACCTAATTAAATACAAATGCTGTTTCTGTTTGTTTGTTTGTTTTCCTAGCTATTGTATATGTATGAATTCTTTCTGGGAAAGCTTTAGACGTATCTCTTCTATTTTGCACTTAGGCTCACGAAAAAAAATAAATAAATGAAACAAAAGCCACACAGGGATTATTTACAGAAGTTAAAATATAGGAGGCCTTGGAAAAAGCTGTACAAAACATATTTCAGGCATAACAAAAATCAGCAAATTACTCTTTTAAAAAACTTTTTTTTCCTCTGTTTTACTAAGATGAGAGATTTAGGTTTTATCTAGAGTATTTAAGAAAAAATCATGGCTTCTGAAAAGAAAAGATAAGAAAACAATCACCTTACACACATGCATTTTTATATCACAGAATTGTACTCTACTAAATGACAATGCTTAATTTTTCAGCATCATAGACCAGTATTTATGGACTGAATCAATACTCATCAGCTTTCCCACTCAAGTGAAGAGCTTGGCAAGAAAAGAAACTTGGCCTCCCTATAGAAATACAAAGAAAAACAGAAATATAACAGTTTTAAAGGTCTTTCTCATAATTATATCTAAATAAGGCTAATTGATTAAAATGATTGCTGTTGCTGTCATTTTCTTAAGGAATATATCAAATTTTAAAGTAAAATAACATGTTTTATTTTTTCAGCAAAGATTAAAATATCTTTATCATAAGTAAGTTAGCTAACAACTGAAAATATTTTATATATCTCGAATATTCACATCTTTTAATCTGTACCTATATTTCTAGGTATACTCAGAAAAAATAGGCAAAGTGAAAAGCAAAGATTTCATTCAAAATTCAATTTTAACAGAAAATTCTGATTAATATTTATTCTCTTTAATAAGGTCGATGATTCACATCATAGATTGTCAGCCTTGCAATTTTATGTATTCTACAAACACATCATAATACCTTTGAACATCCATTATTTAAATTAGTATACTATTTGGTACTTCCTGTGATTTCAAGTCAGTCAAATATCACTTTTCTACAATCATTTTGTATATTCTATGTGTTTTCTAAAATAGAAAGATAGTGTTACTGCCATGAATATTTTTGTCTAAATTAAATATATATAAGTACTATATATATTTAGTACTATATAAGTATATAAGTACTATATATAAGTACTTTACAAAAGTAGTATATCTAAAGATAGGTAAATATTCTACACTCAGATTTATGGAATCTCTTTGTGTTTGTGTGTGATTATGTACCAACCTATGGAATAGGACACTTTTCCTATGTGTGATTCTGCATCAGTAGGTTCATGGTCAGGGATTTAGACCTAACCTAACTGGTTTGAGTTCATCTAGATACTAACTCACTTGTTCATAGACTGATATTTTAAATCTATTCAAGAAAGTCCAGGACTTGGCTCACAAAGCCTCTGCTCTGCACTGTGGATGTGCCCATCTGGTCAGAGGGGCCATCTGGAGCACATGCCATCTCCATTTGTGCTTCTGCATAGGGGCTTTTTTTATTGTGCATGTTGGGTGGCTGTTGCTAACCAAACTCTTTTCCATTATATAGTCAAAAATGAGCCAGGCTGTTCACAAATTAGAGACATGGGAAATGTTTCAGAGTCCCACAGTGTCAAAACAGCCAGAGATACTTGTACAGTTTTTCAGTACTTCCCATTAATGTTAGGGTTTGTCTGAAAATGCTTTGAGTTTAATCTCTTGGCTCTTGAAGGCTCTGGAAGAAAGGATCCTGTGTTTAAATTATAAAGAAAAAAAAAAAAAAAAAGGAAGAACTTCAAAAGTGAATTACTTGCCACAATGAAGTTAAAGGCAAATCTCCAATGCCCCAGATTTCCTGGTATTTCCAAGTTAGATCAGGATCAGTGCCTTAATTATGCATACAGTGAAACGTGCCTGTCACTGAGATTGTAATTTTCATTTATCCCTCAAGAAAAAAAATAAATGTGTGAGCTTCCATCTCTCCACATTCTTATTATCAGAGTGACTTGCATTTTCTTGGAATTGCTCCACAATTGAGATTGTGATTTAGTCTTTGATTGAATGTTTTGCACATTGAATTTCACTTCAGATTTTCGCTAGCTCCTTTAAACAGAAGCATGACTTCAGTTTACTAACTTTTTGGATAGCAAAGTATTCAGAACAGCAGCTGGGATGATAGAAACTTAATGAGGACAAAGTTACTGAGTACTCTTTCACTCTTTCAGTTGATCTCACTAACCTTTGAATGAATAAAAATAATGCCTTATGGGACAAAAATTAGCAGTCCTACCGTTTTAGTTCATAAAAAGGAGTACTGCAGAAGAGAAGATGTTCATCCTCAGGAGGAAGACAATTCTGTGCTCTTCTCAGACTGTAAAAAACAATTGCAATGTATGAGCAAGGGTCTATAGAAGTTATTTGATTGATCTGATTCGTCACAGTTGCATACATATTTTTAAGGGGCATAAATTCATCATGCTATTCAGATAGTTCAGATGGTCACACTCTTCTTGCCCACAGCCACATATTCCCATAGTCATCGTTTCATCAGCAGTAGCATTCATGCAGTTACATATTTTCTTTTCTCCCAACATGCACGTAATTCAAGGGAATAAACAAGCAAACAACTGAAAAAAGAACTTTTTTTTTTCTTTTTATAAAGATCAATGGCAGATCAGCAGTCTGACTGGAAGAATATTACTGCTGGGGAACATAGGAATCAGATCATTTTCATAGTGATGCTAGATTAGAGACACAGATCAGCATCCTTTTGTCTTGCACTCAGTCACTCAGTGGTTGCCGACACCCACACTCATATTAGTTTCATATGAGCTAGGCTGAGTGGGCCTCAGCAAAACAGAGTCCTGGATTAGCTCCTGAGATGGAGTTCATGGATCATCAGCCCTGTGGGGCTAGAACTAGAGGAGTTATTAAACATCACTATATCTGCTGCTTGGAACAGTGGCAAACTTTCAAGTGTACGTGTGTGCTTATTGAGATTAATAACATAATTCAGGCAGTATTCCTAAATAACTTATGGCTTTTCTTATTTGAAAAGAAAGAGTGCTAGAAAGGTCATGTGAGTGCATGGCCAGGAATCCCGCAAACAGATTTCAGATTTCTTGCTAAGAGACTCTTCCTGTGAAACCACTGTAGACTTGGCAAACTGAAAGCAACAGAAGTCTGAGGGTGCTTCCACTTCTAATTCTACTTCATATCTTTTCTGAGGTAAAGGTCTTCTATGAGACTGTGGAGTTATTTGTTTGGGTGTAATCTCTTTCCACCATGAAAGGTCATGAATTAAAACAGAGCAATGAAAAGCAAAACAAGTATTATAGATATATCACTTCCTATAAACCTTCCTATGAATTTGAAAAAGCCATCCAAGTGTTTGTAACTATGTGATAATGTCAAGAAAAATAAAAGCCGTTGAAGCTAAGGCATTGCCTTACTAAAGTCGAGGGTGATATAAAGGATTTGTTCTAATCAGGAAGCAGAAGCTGGTCAGATATTTCTGAGTATATAATCACATATGGATTTAAACAAACAGCAGTATTACTGTAGAGCAGTCTTGGACAGCAGAGCTGCCTTAACTTGGCAGGTAAGCAGTGTTGAGAAGGATGAATTTCAATGCACCTGAATTCTTCAGGTGCACAATCCCCTTTGAAAAGCTAAGGAACTGCCTCTCTAATTCTGCAGCACTTTTGACAAGCTCTACTTCTTTTGCAAATCCTGTATATAGGACAAAAAAAAGAGAATTTTCTGAAGGTTGCCTTATCATTTATGTTTGTGAAATTCAGTTCCCCACAAAAGCATATCCACTCCTCCACTTTCTTAGAGCAGTTATCCAGTCAAGCCTTTTCCTGGCTGCTTCTAAGTTTTGTTTCTTTGCTTATCTTTAGCCACTTGACTTCACTTCAGTCCACTGTAATAATGAGAGTCTTCTTTGATAGAAAGCAGCATTAAAAAGACCTCATTTCCTCTTTCTTGATTAATTTTGCATCCCTCAGTACCTATTTACCTTGATAGATCAGAAAATCATTTCCAAGGAAATGAATGAATTTAAATAGCACTTATCTTAAGCAGACAGTACTGGAATTGGTACAGTGTTTTTCAGAGTTACATTGCTTGTGGGTAGATTGTGTGTCCATTTTGGTGTTTCTACACTGTGGTTTAAATATTTGGAAGTTGTATGTCTTCACATATTTTTGGAAGGAAAAAAAGATCTTTTTTTTTTTTTTTTTTTTGCCTGCATCATGGAAGTTAATGCAGTTAAATGATGACCAGATGTTTGTTCCATACTTTTGAGCAAGAGATGTCTGTTTCTCCAACTCTATTAAGTAAAAGAAGGACAAAATTCAAATAACCACCAGAGAAATTATAAATTAGAAGGACAGAGGATTTTCTTGTTTTGTTGAAAAACAGAGACTCATACAGCAACAACAACAAAAAAAGAAGTAGTCCAGAGAATTACTTCAAGCTTTGGCATAGATAATTAGTGATAATAATTAATTGTTAGGAAAGGAAAGAAGAATTATGTTTTTAAGATTCTAGAGAAGTGAAACAGGTACCCAAGAGACGTTGAAGTTTGCAACAGAGAAATTAAAATAAAATACTCAGAATGTAATAATAGGACAGAAAAGAGAAAAAATATTATCCATGTGGGAAAAAAAATTAGATAACATTAATTCTTGTTCAATATATATAGATATTCAATGTGTAACTTAGGGGTACTGTGTGTAGAATTTGCTTTTGCCAGTGGACCTTTTATAGAGAGGACATGCACACAAAAATGTTTATCCTTTCTATATTCATGTAAATGCTATCTATAATCAAAATTTTCTTGGAAGCAAACAATTAGATTTGTGAAAATATTTTAAGCAAATATCCTCAGCACAGTCATCTCTAGATGTCAGTTTTCATGTTATTATTATTATTTAACTCCAATATCATCCAACATTAGAAGAATATGAGTCTGCAAGGGAAATTTCAGAAGAAGAGGAGCAGGTTTCTCTTTTCTAAAAGAGTTGAGAAGTGCTAAGGTTTCTAAGTAAGTGATGAATGGCAGAGGTCATTTTGGAGCTGCAAAGAACCGAGAGCAGAAATGTTAATTTTGATATGTAAGTGGTCATGCTGACACTGAAAACTGATGCAGTCTCCTGTTTTTAGGGAATATAATTAGGCAATAAGTAAATCAATTCACATTACACAATGGTGAATGTGTGTTCTTTATTGAATTGTTCTGTTTCCCTCGGGTAGTGTGTGCGCCAAATGATGTAATAGTTACCATGGGAACTATCCTTGTGTAATGAGAGATGCAGAAAAAAGCTGTGAGAGCTTGTAAAATCCCACCTGGCATACATGTGTTAGTTTTCAGAAAGAAAGAAAAAAAGAGGAAAGGGAAGGAAAGGGAAGGAAAAGAAAAAAGAAAAAAAAGAAAAAAGAAAAATAAAAGAAACAAAGAAGTAGTACTATTAGCAGAAGCAGGAGCAGTGTAGTAGTAATGTTCATGTATTTAAGAAAGTGAAGTAGCAGTTTGTTTTTAAAATAGACCATGTACAGTGGTGTCATTATTTGTAGGACAGATGTTACTTAGTATGATCTCATAATGTCATTCATTTAAAATAGAAAAATAAATGAGGGAAAAATAGAAATATGAAAAATGATTTCAAAGGATTGATAGTTTAATGTGCTGTACTACAGCGTACATATTTATTAACATCAGAAAAAAGTAGCTCATACTTCCCTTTCTTCTCTTCTGTCAATCTGACAGTCTTTCTTAGTAATGTGAGAAAAGAAAGGGAAAACATTTTCTGTAAAAGCTCTTAAAATATCCTTTTGGGAATCTGAATGTTCCACTAAGGCTAATATTTTGCAAATTATATGATTTTGTGATAAAATAGCACATTTTATTTTTTTTTTCCAGGGGGAATACTTAAACCATAGGCCTCTGATTTTCTGTTTCTATTCAAGCATAGAGAGAAATCATAACTATATATCTGCCTTTGAGAACCAGAAGCAAACCAGTAATTCTAAGTACTGTTTTTTTTCCTTTTCTTTTTTTCCTACTTATATAGTAAAATGCAAGTTTTGAGAAAACAGACAAGATCAATTCATCTTTAAAATATTTTCTCAAAAAAAAATCTGAATTTACAAAGCAATTCATTGGACCAGAGGAATATATTTTTTATTGTTTTCTTGAAGAACTTTCACGACTGTTAATCCTTTTGAATCTCCTTTGATTCACAAACGGCTTTCAAAACAGTTCAAAGTAAATTATAATTCAAACAGATAGACTGCAATATCTTTTCCAGCTAGCATTAAGCCATCAGTTATCATTTTTTTGAAATCTTGTTTTATCTTAATATATAGAATACAAATATATATATGTATATATATATAAAGATCTTGTGAAAAATAAATATTTCTCAGGTCTCTCAAATTCTGGAAACATACTACATGTGTTCTTATAAAGGCCATGACTAACTTGCAGAAATACACCTGATGTTTTAATTGGAATAAGCTATACTCCAAAAACATCTTTCGTTGTACAAAGTACTCTCCTGACATTTACTAATTAATGGTCTGATCCTGCCACCCTTACTCATGCACATAATTTTTACTTATGAGTATAATCTTTCAAACTTATTGCATGAGTAGGAACTACAGAGTCTACGTCTACTCAGTAATAAATGAAATAAATATAGAACTGGGAATGGCTTTAGATAGCTAATTGTAAAATGGTTATTCAGGGACAAAGTAGGTATTTCTTTACTACAAAGGATATCTGGAAGAAGGAAAATGTGCTCAGATGTGCTGCCTATTCTGTTTGTTTTCTGTGAAACAAGACTGACTCCTAAAGCTGGATATAATTTTTAACAAATTGTTAAAATATCTCCATGAGAAAAGAAAAAAGGAGAGAGAAAGAAAAACCGTGTGACTATGAGAAAGAGAGTGGAGGGTATGCTGATCATAGGATCAAAGTATATGAACAGGAAACCCAGAAGCTATCAAGGGAATTGCCATGGCTGGACCTGGAGTTTAGAGAGACCAGAGAAGCAGAAAAGGGAAACACCGGCCAGCAGTAGTTAGGATTATTCACTACCCCACACTCCTCTCCAGAAATATTCTTCTTCTTGGTACTGTGAATTACTAAATTGGACAAGGATCAGGAGACTTGGCAAGGAGATCTTGAAGCTTGATGGGGTCTTAGAAAGTGATAGTGTAAATCAAAAGCTGAGAGGAAAAGCTCGGGTGTAATCTCAGTAACAAGGGCAAGAACATGATGCACTTGAACCACCTGAAGCCTCTGCCTTACAGCACAGGGGCACAGCTGAGTACTCTTAGAAAAAAATAAATAAATAAAATAAATAAGCACACAAAAGTACAAAAAGCCATGCCCAACACTTCATTAAGCCATCCTCAGCTGACATATCCAATGGATCAGGGAAATATACCTGAATATAAACCTAACCACTGATTTCTGACCCTCCTCAGGTAATATGGAGTACTTATTTTTTCTGAATCGTGGCAGGACATTAAATGAAATAACTACAAGTTTATAAAGCTGTAGTTACAGCAGTGACAGTGAATACAGATGTGCATGCAGTAAATATTTTTTACTTATGTAAATGGTCTGAACGATTTCAGCAAAACTATTCAGAAGTAAAAATTATTCACATGAGTAAGATTTTGAGGATAAATTTCTTACCAATAAATGTCATAAAATGCTTTGTTTTTCAATAAAATTTTGGAGAGTGTAGACCTGGATTATAGACCCGAGGAGTATAGATACATTCCTTACTAAGCTATATAACTTGGATTGTTGTCCTAAGGCTTCTATAGAAAGAGAAACAGAGAGAGAGAGAGAGAGAGAGAGAGAGAGAGAGAGAGAGAGAGAGAGAGACAGAGAGAGAGAGAGAGAGAGATATCAAAGAAGAACAACATCTACAGATATTTATTTAGTCCATTAAGATCTAATTCTCTGCCTGGAGAAGCTTCTGTGTCTCCTGACAGGAGTGAAGCTTCCAGTAATTAGGGACCTAACTTATGCACTGCAGCAGAGTGGGAAGAATCTGAGTCACAGAGCATTCAGTTCAGCACCATGAGTTCATACTTGTTTTGGAAATGCACCATGTATAGCCTGTTCTTATGTAAGCTTTGCCATAGCCTTCCCTTCCTCCTAGGGCCTCAGCTGCCTGTGTCACCAAGACCCCAGACCCAGCTCCGATGTGGTCCAGCACTGTAACCTTAGTTCAGACTTCTAAGGAAGAAGAACTTTGAGAAAATCAAAGAGATAGAAGCCATAAAGGATAAGAAAAGTAAAATCACAGACAGATGAACATTATTGAGATGGGGAGTATTAGTAACCTAAGCTTTCAGGATTATAAACAACAATATGATCATCCTATAAGAAAAAGAATAAATAAAAAGGTTTTGATCACAGTCATTAGTGTCAGTGACTATTAGCAATACTGTTAGGTCAGCAACTAAACAAAACTTATCAATTTTTGGAGGAGTAGTAAAGACTGATGTTTTCCCTCCCATCGTTCTGGTCAGGAAGGACTTTTCAGGCGCCTACTTGGGGTTGGTGACATCTCACAGTTAAATGTGTCAGTAAGTTCCAGGCTATATTTTCTATGTTAACCAATAACAATTGTCTTCTTGTGCTTTTAACTGCATATATGCTGCTTGTAAAAGATTTTTGAACATGATTGAAGTGACCCAAAAGAAAAAAAAAAAAAAAAAGAATGGCAACACACTGTGATAAGAAGTAGTAACATTGTGATAGTAATTAACAAAGTATTGGTCTCAAACATCTTTTTAAGAACTTCGATGATCTTTTGACTTTATGATGAAAGTCATGCTCATTTGATTGAATGTATCTTGATTCTTAAAAGCCTTGTAGTTCCTGTACTCATACTACATCTTCCAGGATGTTTTTATTAATCTTTTGAGTTGTTGTGGAAAATTCCAAGTAGGACTCTTCAGAAATCAGTAGGGAATTGGTCACAAGACGATAATTTTAAAATATGCTTTAAGGAAGTAAGAAAGTACAATTTTATAGCCTATTTATTTACTAAAACAATGCTAATATGTTTACCTTTATTTACTTGAATTATTTTCTTCTCTCTCATCAAATAATTTATCAAATTTAGAACTCTCCTCTCTCATTCCTTTTTATTCTCTCTTCAGCAAATTCTGATTTTTTCTTTTATTTCCTGTCTGTAGTTCTTCCAGTTCTTCTAATTCATAAGAGTAGTTAGTTCAGTTTTTACTCTCCTTTTTTTAGTTATAAACTGTTATCAAAATCGTCTACCACCTATATTTATTTCTTTATTTATTTATTAGATTTAGAATGATAGCTTATTTTTCACAAAGGAATAAATAGCTTAAGTTCATTTAATATAGTATTCATTTCAAATATTTCAACAAGTTCTGTCCTTGAATTATTATATTTAAAAAGTCATCTAAACTTCTTTATGTCCTTCTGTTTTACCTTCCTGCATTGCTTTTATAATGTCCTTAGTGGATTAAAAGTAATAACTATAATAACTTAGTTTAATATCCACTTTCTTAGGTGACATAATTAAATATCCTACTATATTGACAATTTTTTTGTTTTGCTTTCGTTGAATTGAAAATGTAGAATGCTCATGATTTGCCACAAAGATCAAAAGCTATCAGTTGCCATGGTAGACAGAAAGTATACCTGAATGGTGAGACTTGTTACTATTTCTGCATTCTGTAAATGCCATGTCTTGGTAATTATAGCAGACTAAGTTTTCCTGTATTAAAAAATTCATCTGGAAACATAGCTTGCATAATGTTCCAGATATCATTTAAACAACTAGGAAATGTATGATTAGTGTCAATGTAAAAATAATCAAATTCTTCCAGAAGATTCAACATTTGCAGTGGAGAGAGAAAAAAAGGCTTTTTTAAAGTAAATACACATAATCCCAGATCCTGCCACTTCTCAAAAGTGTTCATCAGAAATGTTGACCAGATTTCTGAAGTACAAGTACCTGTCTTTTTCTAGAAAATTAATACTCTAAAAGACTCTACATGCATTTAATCACTTAAGCTACTTTTTATTTCATCAAACTAAGGTTAAAAAAAAAAAAACTCTTAAAATACAGAAAATTCTAACCTGTCAGGTGAAACAGATTAAGTAAAAAAGGCTTAAAAATGACTGTCCACTATGTCCTTGAAATAAATTCTTTCTTCCACGCTCGTTTGCTAATCCATTGACTTTTAGTGGTTTTCAGATTGCAACAAGTCTCCTCTTGTTCTTTTTTTTAAAAACAAACAAACAAACAAAAAAAACTCTTCCTTGTTCCCTGTCAGGCCTGGCCGTGGATTTCATCCATGCTTCAAGACAGCCCTCCAGCTGCTTGCACATTATGTTTTTGGGATACTTTCAAAACCAGGCTCAGTACAGAGCTGCTGAAAGGTCTTCCTCTTCCTTTGGCTGCCTCCTCTTCTAGGCTTCATATGGACACAGAGCATGTAGGATCAGCAAATGAATCTGTCTGAATACAGACTTTTTTCCAACAGGAGTAATTTTCAGTTAGATCAGCAAGCACATCTGGTGAACTTACCTCTGCTGCATGCTTTGTGCTTAGTGAGTTTCTCTCTGTTTGCCTACTATGTGCCAAAAGCAGCCTTCCAGTTAGCTTTCAGAGATGCTCAAAAGGAAAGAGCAAAACAACACTTTTTTTTTTCTTTTTCTCCAGGATAGCCTGCTTTCCCCAGATGTAACCAAAAAAGCAAACTCACTTGCTATCACAGAATCACAGTTATCACAGAATCAGTTATCTACAAAGTGTTCAGTACTCACATGGTAAACTGTTTTGAAATTCCATATCTCTGACACAAATATTTAATGAGATGCAATACATTATATTTTTATAGAATTTAATAGCAATCAGATTAAGCAAAATGTGAAATCCAAAAGCGGTCTTACTTAGAAGTTTTGGAATTATTTTTTCCATTGTGAATTCTTTCTTGTTGTCTTTTTAAGAGGTATTTCTCTCTCTCGCTCTCTCTCTCTTTCTTTTCTTCTTGCCTGCCTTTCTTTTGTATTCTGTCATGAGACACTTATGAGATGCAAACTGAGATTCAATTGCATATATTTTCTATAGCTGTAACATTTTCTTTATGCATTTTGTAAGGAAAATAAAAAGCTTTTAAGTGAAAATTTTCTGAATACTTAAGAAAAACCCATAGCTTTCTGTGCAGGGTTTTAAGTGAGAAGGGTATAAAATATTCTCCCTATCTGAAATGTACATTCTGGTATCTGTGGCAGTTAGAAAGGTCAACTTTTTACTTTAGTAAAAAATAATTTTCCCTTCCATTTCAGAGAGAAATCCCAAATTGTGACTCATTTTATTTTTGATTTTGATTCACTTCCTGTCAGAAAATGTGAAAAAAAATGATACACAGATCTTCACTTACAGGGAGAAATAGAGGGATGAGATTAAAGGGGAAGGAAAAAAAAAAGTATCTCTTTTTATAAACCTGATTACTACTGGATAAGAGAGAAAGAAAAGAAAAAAAAGATACAATTAGCTTTTAAAAATGACATGATCATGGACTGCTAAAAGAAAAAGAATTACGTAAATGTCAGTACTCTGGGTCTAATGGGACCAGCCACAGTACTTTTGACAGCACATTTTTGAAATATATGTGGGATATGCTGTGCATATTTGGCAAGTTCTTCTCCTAGAGGAAAAAGTTGCATCCATATTTTTGACATATAAATTTGATGTCCTGAGTACACTGAAGGTGTCCAGTTCTTCCTAATCACTTCTTAAGACTCAGAGCCACTCTAAGGTGGTGTAGATTAATTTAGTGCAATGAAACCAACAAATCTCTGCCAATTAACATCAGCTGAGCTTCCAAGCCTGCTGTAGGGCAAGAAATGACCCAGGTGTCCCAGAACACAGAAAGGAAAAGAAGAGAGACTGGAATTCACACAAAAGTATATCAGCAACCCAGAGACAGCTTTTTTCCCAGCTTGTTTCTCATTAACTTCCTACAAAAAAATGCTGATACTGTTGATTACTGTTGATATGTAAGAGTAGTATAATAACAGTATAGCAAACTAATACAATTAACCACTTAATAGGAAACAGTGGAACTAATTTCAAAACAAGTACACCAATCATGACTTGTCTGTTTTTGATATTCAGCAAACAGGAGTCAAGATTTCCATAACTAACAAAAATAAAAATGTCACTAAACACACTTGGATAAAATTATACAAAAGAACTAGTGAAAAGTTTAACCACTGGACACTATTATTTACTGTATAGTTTGATCTGAACTATATCACCTTTTCTCTTTAGTGACTATCAGGGGACTCATGTATAACACTGTGGAATCAAAAGGAGATAATTTGCTCACTTTAAAACAAATGAATTTGGTTATCTGAACATTTTACCAGAGACAAAATTAAGTTGGTGTCTAGTGTCATATGGAGAGTCATAACCTAGTATCCTAAGGTTATATCACTTGATCTTCATATGGATCCATCAATAGGCAGATATTTCATTAATCTTGAGCTAATCTGCTGCCTGTACTCATCTAATGTGGATATTTCTGCTGCTCTATGGGGTCTGAAGTGACAGTGGATACTTACAGATGAGTAGCAGAATTGAGTCATTTACCTCAATCAAATATAAAGGGAATCTCATTCCCACTTATACACCTGGACCTGTATTGCAAGCATATTCATTTGTGCATTTACACAGTGAGTTGATTCCTACTCGGGATGCTGAAACATGCACAGAGGACTAGGAAGAATTCACACAATACGATCCAGAAAAGCAGCAGTATAGAAATGTCTTCCATTAAAGGTGCTTGAACCACTAGACTTCTAGTTTAAAGAAAGCTGAATCACTTGTAGTTTAGTAAAGTCTTCTTTGAAATAAATTAATAAGCGTCCTAATCTAACTAGACATAGAAATGATGCGGCCAGGAGAGACACAAAATGAGACCCAGTGAATTTTCAGGACAGTGAAAACTGGTAGTTTTCCACAAACATCAGTTATCAGATTCCATTCACCCAGTTTCGGAGAGCTAGTCACTAAGAAACTGTTCGCAAACCTTGCTTTTTAGCCAATGTAGAGAAATGGGCATATACAAGGCAGAGTTCATTTATCCTGGTTTATTAGTCTATATTGGACTGAAATAAATTTATTCTTAACACTATCTATCCTCCTCATTGGCTTTAAAGAGAAACAAGAGTGACTGGTTTAAATTCAGGCATCCACATTTGATCAGAGGACTCCCACCTGGGTGTCTGTAGATAACAGCACGTCTTAGATCAGAGAGGAGCTCTGCACCATCTGCTCCAAATAGACTTGTCTAAAGCTCCAGCTCCACAAGAGGTAGCCTTGATCGTTATGCCAATTACAGATGTACAGATGTATTTATCCTTAAATTTTTCCTGTAGCAGGAGTTATCTAGTCCTATCTAAGTATCTTATTATTGCAGTATTTTAAAACTATAGTATCTCCAAGTAGAGAAAGATAAGAAGAAAAAAGAAAAACAAAGAGAATGAAAAAGATAAAAGAAATATTAGCTCCCTCTCTTAAGTCTTCTTACCCAAATTTACCATTATACAGAACATCATGTATGGAAAAAATTATTACCAAGGGGGAATCTAAAAAAAAACATGAAGCAACTGAAATAAGAGACTAAGAGCAGGATTAAGAGTTCACATACATTATAGCTAATTTTACCACCAAACATAACACAAAGCAAACAGGGAAGAGTTTGACAGGTGGTAAAAATTATGCAAAATATTATCTTGTTTTGCTATCAGGAAAGCATCCAACCAAAGGTATTGTTTCTACTGTCATTGCAGAGATTCTCTGAGCAGCCTGAAAGTCTAAGCTTCCAACAACACATCTAGTCTGTTGTTTGGCAACACAGGTTGCCAAGGCAACTAAACTCGTGCCACTTCTCCTCACTGGTGGATTCTGTCACTAAAATATAGAAATCGGGGTCCTGAACTGATGTGATGGTGATTTAGAAAGCATTTTTCATGCTATAGAAATCTCCAGCTGATGAAACACTGATGTATTCTGAATCATTAAATGCATTTCTTTAGATTTGCAGAGCTTACTGATGGATTGAAGTTCATTTTGCTTGCTGTGATGTTGCTCGCATGGCTATTAGGAAGTTTGACATAATATTGAAAGAATACCCCCAAATATTACTTCTATTCTTGTTAGTTTCTTTTCTGGGCAACACTGGATAATATATAACTCATATAGATGAGAATATCCCATTAAAATACTATTTATTTCATTTTGCACAGCTAAATACACATACTGAAAATGAACAACAGTTTTTGATGAAAAATTTGAAATATTTAAGTAATGGCTTCAAGAGATATTGCCTTTTAATTTTGGTTTCTCACAAAAAACAGCAACAAAAAGATCCATTGAAGCTAGAAAAACATGAGAATTTGTGAATAAAAAGAAAATCTGAATCCTTCCAGTGTAATGAAACATTCAGTTCTTTCATCGTCAGAGAACAAACAAAATTCTCATTCCTTTCTCTCCTAGACATAACTTCGTACATATTCTCATATTCTTCCTTGTTTAAACCTCATGAGTTTTCTTCTTTATGAATCATTACTCTATTCAAGTAAGAAATTCTTTTGACTGTCCCTTAAAGCTATTCTCCCACTGATTTCCACAATGGCATTCCTCCCATAGCAGATGGTCTTATTTCTTTCTTAACAAATGGCCCAAATGTTTCCACTTCTCTTTTTGGATAAATTCAGATAAGACAAAAAAAAAAAGAATATGATTAATTTTTGCAATTTCTTATAAATTCTTTTTCTTAACATTTTATTAAGACTCATACTTTTAAAGGCATTCCAATGTCTCTGTGCACTGTGAGGGAAATCAAGACTTAGACTTAGATATTTATGTTAGTATGTAAATTGTTGAGTTGAAAATTCAGAACTTGGTTCTTCAGGATTAAAAATTTTCCTGTAACTTTGTTTAAGGTAATAATTGCTATTTCTGCCTTGCCATCTTGTAACATTATTCAGTTCTGAAGAAAAATACATTATTAAATGCATGGATACAGCCCACATTGCTGACATTCACTGATTCACTGTGTGAGAAATAAGCATATTGCAGAAAAGTGGTTTGCTGTGATGTGAAGAAAAGCTATAACAAGACAAAAGAACAACATATATCAAAGCAGATTACAGTTTATTCAAAATGGGGTCATAGTCATGATGTGTCACAAAAATTGAATGTCTTACTTTCTTTGTAGATCAGATTTCATCTTAAATTCCTCTTGGCTTCTACTTCCAAAAATCCATAGACTCATAATGGAATAATGAGAAAGAGTTAAACCACAAGAGTTCAACCCACTTATCTGTTTTAGTTGATTCTCAGTAAGAGGAAATGAAGTACATTTAACCTAACAGACTGAGAAGTTATGTAAAAAAAATGAGAATATGCAAATGCTCTAAGCCAGGTGAAGAACTACAGAGGAGTATCCTTTTGAAATATAGTTAAAGTATAAAAAGGAACAAAGGATAATAATAATTGAGAACTTGAAAATAAAAGAAAAAGTAACTGGAAATTGTAAAACTTCTCTGATAGTTAAATATATTATACACTTGTAGATATGAGGAATCAGATCTATATGCATGTACCCTAACTTAATGCTTATTCAATAACAGCTATATTATAATTTGAGCTTGCATAATTAGTTCAAATATCATTTTCAATCTGTACATGTTGAGAGTTTAAAGAGTGGACTAAAAAGGTTTAATCAGAGTGGAGCATTTACTTGTTTCTCATAAGGAGCCTTGGCCTACTTGGTTCTTCAGGCAATCTTTATTGTGCGTATTGTTCAAGTGTCACCAAATATTCTGTTACATCTTAGAAAACATAACAATTACTAATATTCAACCAATGTCCATCTCAAAGGAATGTGCTTATACACTTACCCCATAGGGTATATATTCACAGAACCACAGAATCTACAAAGTTGGAAGGGACCTCTAGAGATCATCTGGTCCAACCTTCCTGCTCCAGCAGGCACACCTAGGTGGCACAGGGTGGCATCCAGGTGGGTTTTGAAGACCTCCAGAGAAGGAGACTCAACAACCTCCCTGGGCAGCCTGTTCCACTGCTCTGTCACCCTCAGAGGAAAGAAGTTCCCCCTCACCTGCAGGTGGAACCTCCTGTGCTTCAGCTTACACCCATTCCCCCTTGTCCTATCAATGGCCACCACTGAAAAAAGCTTGGCCCCCTCTTCCCTACAGTCCCCCTTCATGTATTTATACATGTTAATAAGATCC
>JAUBOD010000325.1:82557-103607 GCA_032353885.1 Nothura maculosa | reverse complement strand
ATTTTGCTGCATCCTCATATTGAGGTCTATGCTCTATGGCCCTGGGGCGAGCAGAGCCCCAGGTCAGTCCAGCTAGCAAACAAGGCTTGCCGACCCCCGATTGGCAACACCCATTATTTAAGCACAAAATAATTGTTGGACTCTGGAATTGTATGCTAAAGAAGGGTATCTGGCATAAGTAGATATGCCTTTAAAATTCCTTAGACATTGCTGAAACACACAACAGAGTGTTTGGAAATAAAAAGAAATGTTGGAAACGTTGGAAAGAATAAACGTTAGAAAACTCTAGAAAATCATGCCATGAGGTCTGATAATGAGGAAAGGCTTGTGCTTGGGGCAGTGTGAGATCCCTGGCCAAAATGAACCAGTCCTTGATTGTTTACTTGTATTTGTTGTTTACTTACTGAGCAATCTTAATCAGCTCAGTTCTCCTCACTATATTCTGGTCCATATATTTTGTCACTTTTTAAGAGGAGACGTCATTTCCCAAAATAACTAATAGTCTTTAGCTCTATTAATAGCTATGATGATCAGGAGACACTAAAAGATAAATTACACTTATTTACTATAAAAGGCTATAGAATAACCTATATCTAACCTATATTTTCTATTTATTTGACAGTAAAACAGTGAGCATGTAGTAGCAGATTGTTTTTGCAATTTATGCAGCTAATTAAAATAGAGCATGTAACTATATGATTTTCCCTACATCATCCATCATACATATGTGCAGGATGTTTTCTGTAATATATTGCAGAATATTCCTCACTATTGTGAATAGTCAATATGATTAGAAATGCCTTAAGATTCCAATACAAAAAATCAATTAATCTCATGATGTGTCCCATTGGGTTTCATGAAAAGATTGAAAAGCTCAATGCTACACATATAATTCAATCTTGAGCTGAATTAATGTAAGGTGCTAAGAAATATAATTTGTAATTGAAGACATGAATACAGTAGGAAATTTCCAGAACCTATTTTCATGTAGGTAAAGCTATCACTTTTTTTTTAAAAAAAAACACTCTCCTGAGAGCAATTTGCTTAAACTTACTGCTTGATAGAAGATCTATTCTACACAAAAAGGAAAAGAAAACACTCTATTCACTTGCATTTCTTCATTTGGCTTTCAGAAAGAGAAAATTAATGTTATGTATGAGTAAGAATTAATTAAACTAAGTAATCATGACATTTGTGCTAATGATAGCGATTAACAAAGAGTGAAAGAACATATTAAGTGAAATATAGATCTAGTCTAAAATATCATTAATATGAGATTGCATATTCCTGTGTTTTGCTTAGAGCTAAGGTGTTTCCACAGAGGAGGGCATTTCCAGGGTATTCAGTGCTTTGGCACAAGAATAAAATTTCTTTGAGAGTTTTTCCTTTTAACAGGAAGACTCTTGTCAGGTGTAATGTACCTGAAATCTTTTTTTTTTTTTTTTTCAATTTGGTGTCATTCTTTAGTCAAAGTCTTAGGTCATTAAATCACTTTTCCATCTGCTCTTCCAGTAGTGGAAAGTTTTTGCTGAGCATAGATTAGATATATGCATCCATACATGTGCACACACACACAGCAAGTAGAAAAATCAGATACTGGTTATCACCAATTAAACAATAGACTCATATAAATGCTTATGGCAACTCATCATCAAACCATATATTCCTATCATGAAATGTTTATTTGGAATCTGTTGAAGTCATAACACTCTGTTGTTTACAAACGAACTGCAAACCACTGACCACATGCATTGTCAGTAATTTGCAGACAAATAAGACCATATGAATCCAGTGAGAACTGTCTTTGTGTTCTATGAAAGCAAAACAAAAACAAACTCTGAGGATAATTTTCTCAAATGACAAAGGATAAAAACAAGGTAGCAATAAAATAATCAGAGCCATGAAAAAATAGCAAACAATTCAGGATGAAAAAATACATTCTGCAATGTGCATTGCAAGCCATCTTATAAGCTGCAGAATATGAACAACTATTAAAAATCCCAGCCCACTTTTTTTGACCTCACTAAGATGTCTGGTTTATAGCTTTAATTTTGCTGTAGAATATCTTTACAAGGATTCTCCTTCTTAACCTTTTGAAGATAAAGAAATATTTGCTTTCTTTCTGATCTCTCAGTCTCTACCACCTTCCAAAAATGATTGACACTTGCATACTTTGCAAGAAGTACTTCTATCATGCCTTACAATGACATGATAGAATCACAGAATCATTATAGCTGGAAAAGATCTCCAAGATTATTAACTCCAAACATAAACCCTTCAACACTATACCTGCTAAATCATGCCCCCATTTGCTTCACCTACACGTTTCTTGGATACTGCCAGGTACGGTGATTTCAACACTTTCCTGGGCTGCTTGTTCCAATGCTTCACTAGTCTTTCCATTTAGAAATTCTCCCTAATGTCTACCCTCTGGTAGGAGGGGGACCCTCCTCTGGCCCAACTTAAGGTCATTTCCTCTTGTTCTATCTGTAATTATTCTGGAGAAGAGATCAGCCTTTGCCTCACTACAGACTCCTTCCAGGTAGTTGTAGAGAGCGATAAGGTCTCCCTCAAGACTGCTCTTCCCCAGACTAAATAACATCAATCCTTTCAGTTGCTTCTCTTAAGGTGTACACGCCAGCCCCTTCATCAGCTTTGTTGCCCTTCTTCAGACACACTCCAGCACCTCAGTGTCCTTCTCACAGTGAGGGACCCAAAACTGAACACAGTATTCAAGGTGTAGTCTCACCAATGCCCAGCAGAGGAAAGCAATCACTTCCCTGGTCTTGCTGGCTTCATTGTTCCTGATACAAGCCACAATGCTGTTGGCCTTCTTGGCCACCTGGGCACTCTACTGGCTCATGTTCAGTTGATTGTTAACCAACATTCCCATAGTTTTTTTTTTGGCATGTTTTTTTTTTTTTTTTTGGCATAGTTTTTTTTCTTTGGCATAGTTTTTTCCAGGCACTCTGCCCCAAGCCTGTAGAATTGCATGGGATTGTTTTGACTCAAGTGCAGGACCTGGCACTTGGTCTTCTTGAACCTCATACAGTTGGTCTCAGCCCATAGATCTAGCTCATCCAGATACTTCTGCAGAGCTTCCCTACTCTCAAGCAGATCAAATCTTGCCCCTGGCTTTGTGATGTCTGCAAATTTCCTGAGGATGCACTCAATGCCTTCCTCCAGATCATCAATATAGATATTAAAGAGGATCGGCCCCAATCCTAACCCCTAGGGAACACCACTCATGACTAGTCATCAGATGGATTTAGCTCCATTTACCACCACTCTCTGGGCCTGGTTGTCCAGCCAGTTCTTCATCCAATAAAGAGTATAAGCTGTAAGCTGCCAGCTTTTCCAGAAGAATAGGCTCTAGGAGACTACCTGAGCCTTCATGTATATCCCATCAAGGACCAGACACCAGTCTATGTTCCATTTGTTAAGAGTTTCTTAACTTGAGCTTTCTACAACACGGGAAAGTCCTGTTTCAGACTCATCTCAGGATCCTTGGATCCCTCAGCGCTGATCCTACAAGGAAAGCTTGAGATGAAGGTTTTCAGTGCCTCAGCATTTTCCATTTCCTTTGTCATGCCTACTCATTCAGCAGCAGGCTCACATTTTCTGCAATCTGCCTTTCATTGCTGCTGCTGCATCAGTAGAAGTCTTTGTTGTCCTTTCTGTTCCTTATTGACAGATTTATCATCTCCAGGTGGTCTTTGGCTTCCCTATCTCCATCCCTGCATTCTTGATGTCTCTTTTTTTTTCCCTCCTAGGTCTCCTGTCACAAATTCCACTTGTACACTTCCTTTTTATGTCTAATTTTAGTCAGAAGTATTTTTTTCATCTATGCAAGCCTCCTAATGTCTTTGCTTAGTGTCCTGCTTGCTGCAGTAGACCATTTTGTGAGTTTAGAGGAAATGATCCTTGAAAATCGACTAACGCCCCTGGACCTCTCTTCTTACCCCTGAAGGGAGGGGTCTCCTCTCTTCTTCTTCAGGTCCCTGAAGAGCCCAAAGTGTATTCTCCTGGAGATCAGGACTGTAATTCTGCTTTCTGATTTTAGCTTTTTTTTTTACCTTTTGCTTTCAGCTCCTCAATCACTAGTGTTAGTATTAGTAGGAAATTGTGGTGGCACAAGTCCCCCATAAGGACAAGTGCCTGTTAATGTGTCTCCAGCAGTCTTCTTGATCAGGTTGTCTCTAGCAGATATCTACTGGAACGACATCTATGTTGTTTTACTACTAATCCTTATCTATAAACTCTCATCTGTCCCTTCACTCATCTGCACACACATCTACCTGCATTCCCACTGCTCTCTCACATTGAAGGCAACAGCTGCTCTTCACCTTCCTTTCTCTCCTTACCCAAAAATCTACCTCCATCCATTACACATTCTTATTTCTGTGAGCTATTTCGCTACAACATTGTGATCCCATTGAGATCCTAATCCTGTAACTGCACAAAAACCTCTAATTTATCATTGGATTTATTCTGTAATTACAAGTCTTCAGGTGCAGGAGAATCATTACTTCCAGTCCCAGAAGGTTCCCAGAAGGTCCCAGTCAACAACTTCCAGCCTTTGTCATGATATCCCCTGGTAGACACAAGATTCTGCCTGTCCCTTCAATAAGTTTCTGGCCTTTGGAGCTGCAGAGTCCCTCTTTTTTGTCTCTAATGCTACACAATCTGTTCACCTCCTCCCACAGCTTCTTTAACTTGGTGGTACAGTTCATTATTGTTCTTAATGAGTTTCCCCTGGATATATGCACCAGTCTATTTGTTTGAACACTGCAGATAGCTTGTTTGTAAATGACTATGCTAAGTTAGGTTAAGCAGGTAATAAAATGAATGATAGTAAACACAAAGGAGACAAAGTTCAACACAATCAATATAAAGATGGGGATTTATAATTAAGTCATCTCAAATAAGCATAACTTTTACCATCATATTATAGATTAGGAAATTACCTTAATTAAGATTTAGTGTATTATAGTCAAATCAATGAGGATGATATAGTTTTACCTACGGCACAGCCAAGACTAGAATTAGGAGTCAACTGAAACTTTGCATGCAGACTCATGATAACTTAGTAAGCTATTAAGTAAGCACCTGCTTGAGGTATAAGCTAACATGAACATGGTTATTTGCTGCAGTTCTGTCGCACATGCAGTTTCCATGAACAGTCTTGCAGTCTCTATGAACATGAATGTCTTGTTTTGATAAGATGTTTTTTTTTCCAAAAAAAGAAAAGGCAGATTGCTGGTATATTAGATTTACTGAAGCATTAGCTAAATGCAATCTGATAGTAATACAAAGACACCACATCTCTTTTAAATATATACTTATTTTAAATATATATAATTCCTGATTTTATATGCAAATTTGACACAGAACTCTAAAAAATATCTTGAAATTGCAATGATCTGATAATACTTTGCTTTTTTTTTTTTCCTTTACGTATCAGCACTATAATCAGTCAAGCATATTCACACACAGGTATAGTCCTGTCCTATCAGTGTTTCATCTTCTATGAACATGTTCTTTAGATATTCCACAGATGAAGATGTAATATTTAATATTTTACTCTAATGTTTAATGCTTTGCTTGTCTTTTGATGTTACACATGATTTTTGATCACAATACAAGCATAAGTGTTGCTCTCGTCAAATTTAATTTTTGTAGTTCATGTTTCACATGTTATGCTACGCTGAGCCACATATACACTGACCCATGCTGGTCTGGTTAACTCCATGCAGAATGTTTACAGCACTAGTAGATCCATACAACTGAGGTACAGTCGATTGACTCCACTGACATATTTCTTCATATTTGTCTATAACAAAGGACACCTTCCACTCCTATTTGTGTTTAGATAAATTCAACTTTCTGTGCAACTGATGTGGTCAGTCACTCTCTGCATTCCCTCCTGAGCGTCATGTGCCCTTATCTTTGCCCATCTCCTCTGAGTCTTATTCCATTGTAGGAGTTTATTCCTCCAGAGGAGTTTATTCCATGCATAAAGAATAGAAAATCTTAGTATTTATAAGGGTTTTTTTTTTAATAAAAAATTACTTATATTTTTATGCAATTTATACTAGGGACTAATAATACAATTCATGGTTTTAATATCAAAAAGTTCATCAGAAGGATCATTTAAATATCTAAGAAAGGAAAAGTATATTTATAGCTGATGATTTCCAAATGGATGTTAATAGATTATTCCTCTACATAAAGTGGAGTTTACTTCAAGTGGAACTTGAAATAACTTCACTGGGACCGTTTTTACTGTCTGAATTTTGGCACAAAGTTCAGGAGTTGCTGCAAGAACCATCTAAAAGAAAAGAAGCAGCACAGCAATAGTAACAGAAGCTCAATAATAATAATAATAATTAAAAAATAGAGAGTGAGAGGGGATACTTTCTTGTACTTTTGTTTTCACAGTGTTTAAAGCTATAAGTCTCTCCTTAAAACGGTTTGCTCTCTGCCCAGGAATAAAAGGTGATATTGATTGTCTAGTGAATCATTAGCAAAGAGTCAAAAAAGTGCTTAGTTTCATATTAGGCTGTGGCCTTGGTGGCACCAAAGAATACTGAGGGACAACTGCAGTTTCCAGGAGGAATCATATTTTACCTTAAACAGATTTCTTCTGAGCATTTCTTCAGCAAACCATGCTAATTTATCTACCACAAAAACAAGTAAAGTCAATTCATCTAATTTATGTCTTTTATGTCTATGGGTTTTTTTGATTTTTTTTAGTACTTGTTACTGCAGGATTACAATTAAGGATACTTTTACAATAACTGTAGTCTTACCATTTTGGTAGTTAATTATGATACTATAATACATTGCTATTAAGAGCATTAATTGGAATAAATAAATTGAATAAATACATTTTGTGTAATACAAGTATGTTATGTTTATATTATATTGTTATGGGTCTTCAAATAATTACTTCTTTTCTCTAGTTGTTGGATGTAGCTATAATGTAGCTTGAATATAAAGATAACAGTAAAATATTTTTAATTCCTTTCTCTCTTCTTTTCATATTTGCTCCATAAAACTAATACAACTAACCAAGATTTTCTTGTCTGCATACTGTTTTCTTCCAATTACGTATAGCATCTTCTAACTAGACCTAAGTATATTATGACGGGCATCACACATCAGATACACATATTGATAGTGTTTCATGGACAATTGTGATGTTTCTCTTTTGATAGGGTATATTTAATGTCCCTGGGAAACATTGGGCAGTAACAAAAATGACAAATGACAAAATTTTTAACAGCTAGTTATTTCCCAGGTCTTTATTGTACCTGTTCTTGATATTAGAATGTCTAAGTTTTAGTTGTGCAGAATCCCCTGCACAATAGACAAAAGATAAGATTTGCATGATAATATGAGAGAAAATAGGATATTAGTTCTATACAAGTTAATGCTTATCTTGTGTTTTCTACACAGTAAATATAAATTGATGTGTGTTCCTTGTCCCTTCCACCCTTTTCCTCACACCCACTGGACCTGCATGATTGTGTTGATGCGAAGCAAATACATACAGTCTCTTAGAAGTGGTCAAGCAATTTTGTTATAGGAAAACAAAGTTTTTTCCTGTTAGGAAGTAAGCTAATACAGGCTTGACATCATCTACACTGCAGTCCAGACATTTCATACTATAAAGAAGTGTGCATATCTGCTGATGTCAAAAGCATTGCAGGCCTAACATATATTCTAGTGGCACTATCAAGTTAGGTAGGGAACAAGGGAAAATCACGGAGCAAATGGCTATTTCTCAGCTCCAGCTCTCAAATTCTCATTCCTGAATGCCTTTTATGTGTTGATAAGTCTAGTAGAAGTGCTGCAAAAAAGTGTATCACCTGAGGGAAAAAAAAAAAAAAAAAGAAAAAAAGAAGATTTCATCATTTGAAAAGACACTGCAACTCCAAAGTGAACTTGAAATTTAAGCACCTGATGTCATCAGGATATGATAGTTGTTTTATACTCTGTGGCAGAAGCATGGCTGCTTAGGGATTCTGCCAGTAGATCTGAGTGATGTCCCAACTGTTGACATTTACTAACTAACATGGCATTTAGACACACTCCTAAATCCTTTTGCACTTATCCTTCTGATTTTTGCACTGTTGTGCAAAAGAACTAGAGCTATCTCTTCACGTATTTCTAGACAAAATTCAGACAATATCTAATCACCATGGGGATGCTTTTCACATTTGAGAATCTATTCATGTCATTATGGCTCATGAAGAATAGTACTTTACCTGCAAGTAATTTCATTAAAATCAACAAGGCTACTTGTTTATTTAAAAATATATTTCATTCTTCACTTACAAATTTTGTGAGCTTCTCAGAAAGCTGCACCACAGGAACGTTTATTATATGACCACTCTCTAAAAGACCATTTTCTTCATACATATACCAAATGGAATATATATCAGTTATAAAATAAAAGAATCATCTTGTTTTGAATGTTCCTCTAATAATAGTAATTATAGTTAGCACTTACTTAGCAATTTTCATCTGTAAAGCACTTACTACCAGCATTAGCTATTTCATTTTTACAGACCCTCAGCAAGGTAGGCAGCTATTCTACCTCCCAAGAAGAAGGTTCACTGTTGAGTGGCAGATTTCTATTCATGGAATAGAAAGGAAAAGGAAAGAAAAAGAAAATTCAACTAATTCAGAAGTTTTAAAAAAATGTTAACCCCAAAATTTTTAGGAGTAAGCTGAAGTGTGACAAATCAGTTCTGTTCCCTAAACTAGTCTGAAAACTTGGTCCAACCAATTATGACTCAGTGGACACAGTCCTATTGACAGTTCTAGTTCACAGACCTGTGAACTATTGCCACCATGTAAAAATGTTTATTGTCGGAGCTACTATCTGGAATGAGAAAGTCCTATGGAAAATGCTCACTGTCAGGTACTATGTCCCTCATCTGGAAAGCAACATATTTCTGGAATGTACTGCCCAAGAACTGTATAGCCCTCTAATCTTTACATTCTTGGTACTTAGAAGATAGACTACTCTTGAGAGTAACACAATGGAGCTAGAATTTGCCTATCTCTTAAAGAATTTCATTTTCTCCTTAGTGTTTCTATAACTGCATTGCCATAGCCTGGATTTTTTTGTAACTACAGGAGACTATCTTCTTGTGACAATTGTATGATCTAAACAGATGTTAGTTACATTAATATTCCAAATAGACCAGAAAAAAAAATAAGTTTACAATAAAGAGGTGTGGGCTTATTTCAATGAAATAAAAAATCACATCAGCTTTAGCAAGTAATTAGGACAGTTTGAAAGTGATCTTTTTGAAGGAAGTGAAATAGAAATAAGAAGTTCTTCTTTGTAGAGGTAGTTTTATATTATTCAGCTAGATTTTTGTTTTGTTTTGCATTGAAAAATGTGGATTCAATTGCATTGAACTTTTCACCAAGCAGGATCAATTTTTGAAACATTTTATTTCTGGGATTGAATATTTGGAATACCTTGAAACAATTATTATTCAATATTTTCAATTTATTTTTGAATATAATCTGCCTTCTAAGGATTATACAATTAAAATAAATAGCACATCCCTCAAACTCTATCTTTTATTGACAATATTATCCGACTCTCAGTTCATTCTGGGATGACCTCTTCCCCAATCTTTGTATTTCCTCACATTTTTATATATATTATATTTACCAAGCCCTTCTATTATATTTACACATGTGCATCTTTTACTATTATTTTTTCTCCTCACTGTACTCCACCTTGTCTCCCACAATTTTTCCTCTGCTTCTATCCCAGTACCCTGTCCTTTATTTGCTTCCTATAGTTTGCCACAGCCACATATCCTTTAACATTTTTTAAGAGTTCAATCTTTTCCCTCTTGTCTCCTTTACCTCCTGCTTCCTACATCTATATGTTTGATTAATTTATTTTTCTCTCTGCTCAGCATGTGATTTTCTATGTCAATCTCTGCAGAAAGTAAAACTTAAGTTCTTTCTTTAATCTATCCACTGATGATCCAATGAACCTTCAACTGTACTATTCAGAGATAGTAGCAGATGAAAGCAGGCAAGAATAAAATCTGTAAAACAAAGCTTATGAAATAAATAAGAGTAGTTTTATGAATTATGTTTACTATAAGTTGATTTCATACAACTAAACTTGATTGCTTGGAGTCATATGAATCACAAAACAAATTATTGATTTATAAATGCATACATGTATACAGTAACTCTGTTTTCATATGCATTCATATTCTTGTTCTTCTTTACTTGGACTTGGTTCCAATAACCAGGGAAAGCCAAGTTCTCTTTAGAATCAAGAGATGAAATCATTATATACAATTGTTTGTTTATTTTGTTTTGTTTTGCTTTCAATAAGCAACATGTAAAAATTAACATGGATTTATTTTAAGTCCAATATTTTAAAGTATATTCCACTCTGAAAGCACATCAGAATTAAATAATGAAAGATAAGAACAAAGTATGGAAAAAATTACATGTGTAAAACACAGGTTGAATGCATTTAATGAAGGAATTTAATGAATTTAAAATATTTATTAATAAAGACAGTAATGAAGACAGTATGAGGGAGAAGAATTTTTTTTTTAAAAAAGAGGAAAATAAGGAAAGACTTTGCAGACTTTTTTTTTCTTTTAGATTGGATTTAGTGTGATATTTGGTGTATTCCATACAGTAGGAACTGTATAAAAGCCACCCAAAGAGTCAAAATCTGTGACATTGCAGTTAATTCAGATATTGTGTTTAAATTGACCACATATACTAAATAATAGAGCTGAACAGACAACTAGTCGATAGTTTATCAAAAATTAAAAAAAAATATTTCCTTGGAAATCAATATCTTGATCTGCATTGATGTATTTGCAATAAAATACCGGATAGGTATTTCCTGAGGATCTAAAGCCATTCAAATTGTCCAAACCAGTAAAATTTTATTCTGTATTTCTGATATTTCAGTGATTGAGGAAAGTATAATTTTCATCCTTAATTTCTTCTAAATTTTGTATTGATTTTTTTTTTAAAAATTAAATTTTAATTTTCAGATTTTAAATTTAGCTCCATAGGGCATTTTATCCTTTCATCCACTAAATACTTAAGAATATCTTATTATAAATCTGAGGCCTCACCCTTTCTTTTGTAAATCAAATTTCCAGTTTCTTGATGTGTTGAGAGAATTCAGAATTACTGTGGTCTACCAGAATATAGTACAAACCATTTATAAAAGACCAATGTAAGAGACAATCACAATTGTAGAAAAAAAATTTCACTTAGGAGCAATACATCAATTAACTATCACAATTCCCATGGAACAAGATCTTTTGGAACATGGAACTTTTCCTTATATTGAATGCTTCAGAATGCTATCAGTGCCATTGACAATAGAATGTGCAACATTCTCTGACTGCAAAAATAAAATCACATTTTCTTCTAAAGTTTTGAGTATATAAGTTTTTACATGAGACTTCTGCTGTATGTGAAAGATGATAAGTTGAAGGATACATGAAGTTAATATTGTACAGAACATTCAGTTCTGAACGCTAGAGGTTTATTTCATGTAACATATACGTTAGACATATCTTATGCGTATATATATATACATTATAAGTCTCTCAGCATTGAAGAGAATATTTCACCTGGAACTACAGCTGGTGTGAATCAGTTATATTGAGTCGCCAAAGGACATAGTGTAAAAACTAGCCTTCAGAGTGAAATTATGTGATTTTTAATGAAGGGAAACCTCTGTAAAGACCCTTGGTACTTCACCTGAGGAGCTGACACCTAAAGTTATTTAAAAATATTGATATTGTGAAGATTTATCTACTTAAAGAAGTAGATCAAAACTGCTCCTAAATGCATCATGCCTGGAGATAAGATATACAGGTATTTATTGAAAAAGAAAATTTCCTTTGAATCTGGACTTTTCCTTTCATATCTAAGAGCATCTGGCTGTTAGTGAAAAGAATAACAAGATAATATAAAAGACAAGACTTTAAAAAATACTGTAATGAATGACAGAATATGTCTTATTAATTTACTACCAGATGTATTAGTTAAACTAAGCTCGCATTTTAAATAACTTTTGTTGGAATCTTTATAAAACATCCTTTTTTTTTTTTTTTTTTTTCCCATGGGCTGTTAGTATAAGTAAAGTGAAGAGAGGTATATACTTTAAAAATATATGTTTATCATTCTTTCATTTGTTTTCAAACTTGATGGTACGATGTGCCTAAAATTGTTAGGTATTATTATCAGAATTGTATTTCTTAAATTTGGTTATGTTTTAAAATTTTAAAGACTCATTCTTGGAAACATAACTACCATAACTATCCTTTCAGTTGATGTCTGGTACTTATATTTAGTTTGTAAGCTGTACTTATTAAAAAAATGCTATGAATCCTTGTGGAGATTTTTACATTTATTGAAAAAAAAAAATCTCTTTCTTATTTATTTATCTTTTTTCTTCATTTTTATTGAAATGGACTACCCACTTGATATGCACTCCAAGATATAAAAAATTGCCTCTGGAAAATTAATGTAATTCCTATTTGCAAATTGTTTTGAGATCCCTAGATGAAATGTGCTCACTAATTACTATGAAAAAATCTGGATGAAAACTCTTACATGTAGCCACTTTGGCTATAAGGACAGTCCTAAGAATAATCATCTAAACCTTTACGCACAGTGTTCTTATGTTGATGAATATGATTAAAGGTGGCACTTCACACATTTATTATAACCAATACTAGAATTGAGAATGTAAGACAATTATTAAGTATGAGTTTTTGTACTTTTACCTGCAAAATTTGAAGAAAATTTGAAGTGGTAGCAGAATGCCATTCCAATATCTCTGTTATTTTACTAGATTTTTTTATTTGGTGTTGGCACATAACTTTTAAAATGGCTCAGATTCTACTAATGCTAAATATATAACAGTGGATTCACTACAAAGTTCAATGAATTATGTTTTTCGGCATTGTGTTTTTAGGTGGAATTACATTGAAAAGACAGGAAAAAAAATCTCTCTCCATTATCAGAGTAATTAGTTCCATAAATTTCTTTATGTCTTCAGCGAAGATATGGAGTAATTACATGGTGAAATTTCATTTTCCTAAGGGGATAAATTAATTTATGGGCATATGTTGTATTTGTTTCAGTGCAAGGTTTCCACATTCTGTACAGATACTTCATTATTTAGAACAGAAATATTTTATAATATATACAATACAATGTGTTTTTTCTTGCTTTTTAATTTAGACAATTTACTATCAACAAACCTCTTGGATTATGACCTTTATTAAGTATATTATAAGACTAAAAATAAAGACAGGAAAAACATTAATTTTACTTTTTATCTCTTGATAGAAGAAAATCTTCTGTTTCTACATACAGATGAAAGTCCATAAGATATCATAAAAAACAGTGAACATAGTGGTAACTTAAATATTATAATGTACTACAAGTAGGGTCAGAATCCAAGTTTTATTAGATTTTATTTCATGAGGAATATACTGTGGCAATTATGAACACAGCTTATTTATCTTTCTATTATTCAGATAGTAATATCATCTCTGTTAAAGGTTAACAATATTATTATTATTTAATCCACTTTAGTGAATACTTCCAGCCATTTGGTTCAGGCAGACATTAGTTAATCTGAACAGCTGGTTTTGTTAGGTGTTTTGTTAGGTCTTATATTGTCTTTTTATTGTTCAAAATTTTGTTTATGAGCAATGAAGAAACACACCGTATATAGTTAGCTAAGAACTTTATCTAGATGCAAAAAGGATAGCATCATTGAAATGTTAACACTCTAATTCAAAAATAATTATTTGTTCATCTCTGATAATTACAAGAAAAAAAGAAGTACATAATGCCACTAAAATCATTATGCACATACTTCTTATGTCAACTGTTTTTCCTGGTGCTGTCCACACTCCTCCCTTGCCCCTCTAGGTCCTAGGATTTGTGTTTCATCTCGGGGACTGGGATAATGTGATCGTTCTTATGTCTTTGATAAAACATTTTTAAAGTTGTGCTATTTTTCATCTGGTCTACAAATCAATGTTAAATCTATGTTTATTATATATGCATGTTAGAGACTATTTCTCTATTTTTTATACCCCTAAAACCAGTTTTGTCCAGGTACATTTTTCTCTAACTCTGTAACTTTCTGTAATTCTGTGAGTGAATTCTACAAAGCTGTGAGATCTCCAGTGCCAACTTGTGCCCATTCTGTCACCCTCCTGCCCCTGCACTCCTCTACTCTGCAGTCTGTGACCCTGCATCTTAAGGCTTACCCTTTCATACCTGGTCTGTACACTGCATCATTATTGGAGTTATAAATATCTTATTCTGCACATAATAACTGCTTGTAACTGCTATCCATATAAAACCATGGCTGTACCATAGGTTAACAACAGCAAAATAAATTAGTCCTTGACACTCGGTGAATTAGAAATTACTATCACAATTAAAACAAGTAAAGCAAAGCTAGAAACGGATGAAGTGTTCAGACAGAATAAGCTTGACAAGCCTCAGTTTTAAAGCTGTGCAAAACCATACAAAACTAGGCCAGTTGCTAGCAGCAGCAGTGGATAAAGAGCTACATAGTTTCACTGTAAAGCTAGAAAACAACTGTCTGCAGTATTATCTTTCTCTGGGAAGTGTGAAGGGTGGCTTTATGGTGTAAGGTACAATGAGCCCAAACCATACTGTGCAGAGTCCTCTACGCACATAAAATGACACCAATCTATCAGATCTGCTGCACAGTGGCAGCTGGTTCTTGGGACATTCTCAGCCTGGAGGCTAAAAGTCCCATGGTCTTCAGTGGACTTTGGAGCAATAATTTGTTTGACTATAAACACTAACGAGCTTCCTTGCAATAGGCTCAAACCGCTTTTGAAGTTCTGCCCTTACTGAGTAATGAAAATGGTCTCAAAAGAGTCTGAATATCACCCCAGCAACAGTTCTAAGACTCACTGGAAAAATTCCATCATCTTTAAGAGCACACAAGTAAAACAGACGGGCTACAGACCCAGGGACTTTCTTAAGAGACATCAGTTTATTAGATTTTTCATTAAGGAAATGATTCAGTTGTGCACACATTTCTGGCTGTATTTCTGCTTCTGAGCTCTTACTCATATAGCTCTGTTCCCAGCTGCCTTGCTCAGGGGAAGACATCTTAGTAGTACACTTTCCAAGGCAGCTTATTTTATAAGGGTTAACAGACTTACAAGGGTAGCACCATCTGTTTACACAGCATTATGTTTTATTATAATATATTGTGGTGCAAATGCCTCTAACATTTTATTCAGGTAAGTAGGCAAAATCTACAGTTTACCTTGGCATGAAAATAACAGCCTTCCATTTACTTAAGAATTGACTCAATTATCATCACTGCTGTTTAGCAATAACTTGATGACTCTCCTGGATAGTACAATTGATTCCAAGAAAATTCTACTCTTTTTGATAGTTAACTTGCAACAGCTTGTTATTTATAGCATGTTGTTGCACCACGCACATTTTCCCTATAGGCTTGTGTGTATTTTATTGTGACCAACACTACAGTGGCTTATAGACATAATAATTTTGAAACAACCTATTTTAAATGCCTACATTCTCCAAAGAAGATGTGTAGCAGAAATCAAAGGATTCATCATGGAACTAAGAGTGGAAGTAAACTTGCTTTTAAATGATGGACACACTAGCTATCTATATCCCACTACTTTCTACTCTACCATGAGTGAAAAGAGGACAATTCAATCAGCGAGACTCTCTCTCAAATCAAATGGTTCTTTAGCATAAAATGTCAAATTTTCCAGATGTTATTTACTATTTAGATTAGGTCATTACCTATAGGAGATTCATTAACTCGGTTATAACACAAAGACACATTATTGTCACCTAAATTTAGGCAAAAATAGTTAAAACACAGGAACTGACTCATGTGCCTAAACATAATTGTATAATGACATTTGAGACATTCTGGAATATCAGGAATAGCTTCCATTCACTAACTCAAAAACAAACAGATTTCCCATGCATCAAATATCACAACTGTTGGCTTTCTGAATATGTCTTGAAACATCTTGAAGATCACCAAGTCTCAGACATCTTTAGATGTAAGAGGCTGCCAAATTGCATTAAACATTAACCAATGGCTTAGGTATCTAAAGTCATCTAACTCACAGAAGTCTTTTCGTTCTCTTTTCTTTTCTTTTTAACAGAATCTAAAGGTACTTTCTTTTATGCTATTAGTATTAGGAATCTATTTTCAATAAAAGTCATGAGAAATATTTTGACATTAGTGCAGAATATTATTATTACTTAACTGCCTACTTGTTTCACCAAGCAGGCAGTTAAGTAGTATCTAATAATCTAAATCTAAGTAGAATCTAATAATCTAAAGAATTTATACATGAATTGAAATGATCACAAGATATGAGTACATGGATTATTAATCTTATTTGGACCTATTTTTCTGAAGATTCAGATATTAGATATGAAAGAGAAGTATAACCATCTGATCAGGCAATATCAATATCTGAAATTCTGATAACTTTGCTATATGAACTTAGTTTGCTTTTAACATTTTTTATATGTGAAACAAAAGATTTCTCTATATAAAAATAAATATGATTTGTAAATGAGCCCCATAACTATAATGAAGCTCTTCAGAATTTTGCTTTTGGCTCCTGCTTGTGCAAAACTGTTCTGAGTGAAAATAGCATTGTTTGTCCCTAGTTTCAGCTATAAAATTATTTTTTTAAGAAATAATATATCGCCAGCTACAACACTATAACTCAGAAGAGTGCAAGGCATTATCTTAGGAAATGGCTCATAGTTGTGAATCTTATTCCTAAAAGATTATTAATTCACACATAAATATCAACAGACTTAAGCTCACAATTCTTTTCGTCATTATAGCTTTGCAGCAGAACATGATAGGTAGTGGCATTTAGAGTTGGCTTATTTGCTTGTATCTGTCTCAAGGGAAAGAAATAGTGGTAAAAGAACAGATAAACTTGGAGAAATACAGGGCTACATCTGGACTGCAGAATCTGTGAACTCTTCTTATTTTTCAAGCCAGATGGTGTGTCCCACCTATCTTGGGGCAAATTCACAGCCTACACACATTTTTCCCCATCTTTCATCTTTCAACTTCTATTTCCTTTTTCCCTTGAGAAATGGGAGGCATGATATATTTCTATTGGCTAATCAAAGTGACATCTCTGCTAAAAGATTAAGAATGGAATTTCCAGAGAAATTTCTTGATTTTTTTTAATCAAAGAATGTAAAAGAATGTCAGAAACTGAAACTTCTTTCATGAAATCCTTGATTAAATATAATAATTGTAACAATTTGCAAAATTCTTATTGATTATTTGGCGTAGCTTTTCTGAAATTTGTCAGATATTGTATGGAAATTCTGCATAAACTGAGGCTGAAATTTCCCTGAGTAGTAGGGAGCCGAAGCCTTACATACACTGTTGTGGAGGAATCTTTGATTTCCCAACTAATCTTATAACAGAAATCAGAGTCACTGTCTATGTTTTCACTATTATTAAATGCAATACATATCACAAAGATAAGAAATAACACTATGAATATAAGATTTTTTTATTGTTTGTTCTTGTTTCAAAGTTAATTTTAAGAAGAAATAGTGTATTACAATAACTTCAATCTATAACAATCTATACTTTCAGTTCCCCTCGTTATGCATGCTCTGACAAATTGGACAAAAATTGTACTCTCAACAAATTGCTCAATTATATTTCAGAGAACATTGACACTCAAGTAGGATATTAATTAAAGCATTAATTAAAGCCTACAAAGGTCAAAGAAAAAAAAACGCTGAAGTGTTTGACAAGTTTACAACTATGCAGTCAAAAGTGAGCAGAATTTTTATTAAATGAAAAAAAAAAGAGAGAGAGAAAAGAAACCAAATGACTTAGAATTTGCTGACCATATATTAAGCCCTATAATCCAAATTTAAACAAAAATTTCTGTGATCTGGTTGATTTCTTGCATTTGCATAGGTAACACCTTGGAAAAAGAAATAAAAACAATGAAGAAAAGAACATCCCAAAATAATCTTTTCCAGTGGGACTTGATTAGAAGTCAGTGGGAACTTCTGAGAAGAAAGGTTTTGTAAAGGACTTGCTTGTCAAATCCTTTTCTGAAAGATCAGGTTGTGCTAAAAAACACATCCATTAATTTAAGTCCAAAAACACTTTCAACTGTTCTTTCAAAATAAATGAGAAGGTTATTCTTTGATAATATCCAGAATAGGAAATGAACTGGATATCCTGCTTACTTTCATTCTATTTTATTATAAATGTTGTAATTTTACACAACAGATCTTTTCCCTAGAAAATAAGAGAATTGTTTCCACAATCCATTACATTTTTTTAAGGGCATTTCAGCCTATATAATGTCTCTATCTACAGAGTGTCCAAATCATCCTGTTCTTGATTCTTGATCAGAAAGAGGGAGAAATTAAATCAAAATTATAAGACATTTCATGTACAGGATATAGAACCTTTCTAGTGATGCATCTTCTCTTACTCCCTCCTCTTATTTTGGGGACAAAACTCCAACAATCTTCAAATAAAAATGAACATTAGAATGGTAAGAAGCCACAAAATTCTCATGTAATTTAAGTATCGAGAACACTCAGTTTCAGTTCTGATTCCCACTTCATACAAATAGCTATTCACCTGCATATGTTCCATAATTGTCTGTGATGTGCAAATACATAGCTACCTGGCTTGGAACCTGAATTAAAGGACATTGAAAGAGCAGGAATCTATCTGGTCTTCATTTTGAGAAATGCACCATTAATAAAATATTCCAACAGTATAGAAATAGGTAGGATTGATCTGTCCAAAGTGAGGCATTTAGGATGTTGGGTATCTAAGCCCATATGGAGGGAGCAATGTAAAACTTACAGTTTATCTCTAGTCTCATACCTGAGAAATTATGCCTCTAAGCATTTAAGAATAAATGGCTTTTCTCCTGAAGGTTGTGATGTTCCTCATCACTAGTGCAAGGGGAGTTTTGGGTAGTGAGTCCAGATGTAGGTAAGTGGAATGGGAGAGCAGATTCAAATCAGTAATCTAGTTTTTGGTTATTCAAGTGAGGGAATTCCTCCACTCTGAGATGCTAAAGGACAAGATTCCCTCCAGACCAAACATCACTGCTTTCCTCAGAATATAGTGATGGGGCCAGAAGTAAAGGTTTAGTGTTGCAGCTACTACCTAGGAAGCTGAAATGGAGGCAAAGTAGTCAACTAATTCACACAAGCTATTGAATAGTGATAGGAAGTTGATTTCAGTAGCTAATGACTCTGACACATAGAGAGTGTCAGTGTAGTGTGTGAGCAGGGTCTGCTGCTGGCAATGATGCACATCCTCCATGGCTCTGTAAATTTTCTAGTTCTATAATTTTCTGATTCCTGACACAGAGAATTAAAGTTATTTGAGTATTATGTTGTCAGTGAAGACACAGGGAACAGGGCACAGTATAAAGTATTTGTTTTTCAGGTGCTGGTTCACCACTGTGGAATTTAGTCCTGTCATTTACTGAGATACTATGTGCACTTAGCTCCAACTGCTGATGGAAATAGCCATGTTATGACTTTCTACATTCTTAAAATGCTCAGTTTCAGGTTGACAATTTCTGTCTTAATGATCTGTGACAAGTTTTATATTGCCTCTTGCCAATCTCTAGGGCTATACAGCTATGGTAAAGTAGATTCAGCAACTAGAATGACCTTCTCAATAAATATAATCCTAATCCTCCCTAAGAAATTAAGAATGATTTTTTTCCCTTTATATCTTCCTGGGATTGCTAACGTAGCTGCTCTATGGTCTACATTATAAACATTTGGGCAGAGGAAGAACAGAAAACATTTCCAGATTACACACACTAATATTTTAATAGTTATATAGAGATCACACACTGGAGTAGAGAAATGGAAGCTTGGAAAGGTTAAAATTAAAGGATAAAAGGTCAAAAATCTATGGGCCCAGATGGGATGCATCCAAGAGTGCTGAGGGAATTGGCCGAAGTTATTACTCAGCCTCTCTCCATCATCTTCGAGAAGTCCTGGAGAGCAGGGGAGGTGCCCGAGGACAGGAAGGGAGCCAACGTGACTCCAGTGTTCAAAGAGGGCAAGAGAGAGGAGCCAGGCAATTAAAGGCCGGTCAGCCTCACCTCCATCCCTAGAAAGATGATGGAGCAGCTCATCCTTGAGAGAATCTCCAGGCATATGAAGGAGAAGGAAGAACTGAGGAGAAGTCAGCATGGATTCACCAAGGGGAAGTCATGTCTGATGAACCTCACAGCCTTCTATGATGGGATGACTAGCTGGTTGGACGAGGGGAGAGCCATGGATGTTGTCTACCTTGAGTTCAGCAAGGCTTTTGACACTGTTTCCCATACTATCCTCATTCGGAAGTTCCAGGGGAGTGGACTAGACGAGTACACGGTGGTGGATTGAGGTCTGGCTGGATGGCAGAGCTCAGAGGGTGGTCATAAATGGGGTCGAGTCCAGTTGGAGGCTTGTGGCCAGTGGTGTCCCCCAGGGCTCAGTACTGGGCCCGGTGTTGTTTAACTTGTTCATCAGTGACCTAGACGAGAGCACGGAGTGCACCCTGAGCAAGTTCGCAGATGATACCAAGGTGGGTGGAGTGGCTGACATTCCCAAGGGCTGTGCTGCCATCCAGAGGGACCTGGACAGGCTGCAGAGTTGAGCAGAGTGGAACCTCATGATGTTGAATAAGGACAAGGGTACGGTCCTGCACTTGTCGGAGACCGACAAAAATGATTAAGGGACTGTAACATCTCTCATATGAGGAGAGACTGCACGAGTTGGGCCTGTTCAGCTTGGAGAAGAGAAGGCTGAGAGGGGATCTGATTAACATGTGTAAGATAAACAGAAAAGCTGGACAGGCTGGAGAGTTGGGCAGAGAGGAACCTCATGAGGTTCAATAAGGACAAGTGTAGGGTCCTGCACCTGGG
>JAUBOD010000325.1:26346-54456 GCA_032353885.1 Nothura maculosa | reverse complement strand
GTGTTAGATATCTTTTGTTTTTTTTTTTCATTTAATTGAGGCATTCCAGGAACATTTCTCTTGTACCATAGTTAGAGTGAACCTAAATAACTTTTTACATTATGGTTTTTGCTCTAATTCTGTCTCTGGAAGTGCTTTAAAAATGAAGATTTAAGCATTTCTTTTCTATTTCTCCTGTCTTTCTTCTTTTTCTCTTTTCCAGGTAGAGAGACAGCTGCAGTCCAAGTAGTGTATTCAAAAAGTAGGATTAACAAGATAACCAGTCTTTGTCTCTATCCTTGTCTGTATTGAGAACAAGACATAATGGAATGTGAGATGGAGTTTACAAATCTAGCTCTGTAAAATTATTTAGATAAACTGACAAAAGACTCAGGTTCTTTGAGATCACAGGTAACAACTTCCTTGCAAGAAATGCAAAATGTGAATTGCTGGATCTCTTATCTACTTCTTATTTTCACTGCAGCTTTTTGCCTCTTCCTTTAAGGTTTTTTTTTCGGCTTTCAGATCACAAATGACTTCCGATATATCTAATGTGATCATTAAGAACTGTATTCAGCAAATGTGAGACTTGCATGGCTTTATCTGTAGAGCCTCTGCCAGCTTCCACAGCATGACATTTTTAAAGATGAAAGTCTTAGCGAGCCATTCCAAGGAAAGGAAGGCACCATCTTCCTTCTGACTAAAATGAAGTACAGAGACATTGCTGAAATACAACATTTAATTCAAGACAATTCTCTTCTCAAGAATAGGATTCATAGGACCACTAAAAGGATCTGCATGCTCTTTTTTTTTTTTTTCGTGGTTCATATGCCTCTGCTTCACGTAACCTCAAAGTATCCTGGCTCTCCTGACTCTCACATTACAGGCTATACCCAATTTATTCTGAGACAGCACAGAAGCAGTTAGAAATATCTCCATTTTCATGATTTTCTGGTTTTGTCCAGGATCTACAGAAAGATCTAGGATTATCCTTAATCTTTTCTATTAAAGTATGACATCAAAGATAATACAGAGAAGTAAACTTTTAAATGATTATACAGTCTCAATCCTGTAAGTGAGTAAGGCATAAAAAACAATCTGGCAATTAATTAATAATATTTTTTAGCAATCCCATAAGGAAATCTGTTTCCTTTTCAAAATAATATTTTTTTCTGACACTTGTATCTGCCTGTCACCAAATATACTTAGCTTTACCTTATTTCAGAAGAGATTAATGGATGCTTAAACATCAGTGCTGTTTGTATTGCTCTGTTACCTTTGTTTTTTTTTTCTAATATCCTCTACTCGACTTTTCGACTTGGACACAGGAAAGAGATGTGCATATGTTCTGCTTAGGTGTTATGCTAGAATATAATTGCATGAGTTATGACTATATTATTCGAATTTGTGTTTTGCATCGTCTATAGGGAGAACGAAGACTTCTGCACTAGATCACAAAAGCCATTAAGATAGAGCCAGAAAGACAGTACAGGTGAGCTAACACGTCAGCAAAGAAGAAGTAGGATCCAGAAGTAATCCTATTAGATCCTTTGATGAATAATGTATCATCAGATGTGCTTTCATTAAAATAGGTTTTTATTCCTCTCCCTTCTGTAGAGTAAGTTGAAAAGAATTCTGCTTACCCTCTAACAGTGAGAAATGAATAAACTTTTTCTTGCTTGCTTGCTTGCTTTAATCATCCTTACAGAACAAAATAAACAAACATAACAACTAAAGAAAAAGCACAGTGTGTGCCTGATTTTGTAAAGGGAATATACCGATAAAGGAAAATTATGATGTGGAAAATCAAATGAAGTCTAGAAGAAAGTTTAAGACTGAGGATGGGCGGAGTTCTGTCAGATAACATTGAAAATATTACAAATTGTTCTAAATGAGAAAATGGAGTTGCCTGATTACATGTCAACTAATTTTGAATGACAGATCTCCAATATAACCGACGATTTTGTTCAATATGGAAAAATTATATTGTAAAACTACAGAATCTTGCTCTTAAAGACTAATAGTTCTAGTCCTCTACCTGTCCTCTAATTCATTAAAAGTAGGGGACCTACTTGAGAAGAATTAGCTATGCATAGCCTTTTTCTCAGCAAACAGCAAACTTTAATTTTAGACATATCTTGGGTCTCTGTGTTATTGTGTAGAAGAAAATAACTATTTTATCCCAGACAAGAGGAAGAACTGGGGTTAATCTGCCTTAGACATACACTCTTGCGAAGGGTCTGCGGGCCAACAGTGACTTGCATCTGCATTGCTGTGGACATATTGTAGCAAGCAAGGCAGTGTTGCTGATAGCCCCAGTACCATCTCTATCCCAAGCCATGTGTATGCTACAAATGCTATATGACTACATTTGTCAGCTGCATATGTGTCACAAGCTTTTATCATATATCTTCTCACAATATCTGTTTTTAGAGCATCATTACTTTGTATGGTCCTATTCAGGACCACACCTTTTCTTTCAGTGAGTGTTGGGGAGATTCTGGCAAGCAGATTTTTTTTTTTTTCCTTCTTTTTCCCTACACATTTTAAGTTCTAAGCTGAAGACATAAAAGCCTTGAAATTCTGAAACCAACAAGAAATGAGAAAGTAAGCTGTCAATCTCTGAGCCATAAACTGATTCCTTTGTGTTTCTTGCTAGACATTGCCCCTTATTCAGACCTTAAAACTGAATCAAGCAACTAAGAGAAAGTAATGGAATGGATCTAGCAATGATTTCATATGTGATCTAACAAAGGTTTCCTCAAGTCTTTCTATAACATTCCTTTCTTGTCTTCTAATATCCTTCTAAACGTGGAAGTGGAAGTTGTTTAACTCTTGACCATGCAGGTACTTCTATTAAAATATTTTCAAATCATTTGTGCTTCCTTAAGTGCTCATCAATAGCAGTCTGTTGTCTTGTAATGAGTGAATGAGTTATATAGTTTGTGCCATGTTTCTCTATATCCTTTCTCATTAATAATAGGCACAACTCAGGTGAAAACTGTATCTGTCTTTAGATGCCAGTGCAATCATCTCTTTCAGTGTCATGCCATAAAAGGCTCTTCCAGACTCTCAAATCTTCATTTCCCATATCCATGTACAAATACCTGTATGTCTGTTATGGAAACATTCACTGTGACATTTCACTGAAATTTTCATAGTTAATGGCTTGTTCATAGCTCACTCAAGAGTCCATCTCTCATTTCTCACCTTTTGTTGTCGCAGGATTGTCCCTTCCTTTGAAGGCTTAAATTTATTTCAAATTTCAATCTTTTCAGAAATGATGCTACATATCTTTGCTATATCTGTGCATAAAATAAGTAACTGTCAGAGCAAAGGACAGAACTTGAGACTGACAAGAGTGTCAGGTAACCAGATGAGAGAATCCTTGCTGTTCTCCAAAAGAATCAATAGATTGAAGATTTTATATAAAGGTACAGCTTCAGCATAGAATAATCTCATTCATAGTAATTTCAAAACTGTTCTTTTCAATAGAAGATATGAGACCTGTATCCAAATATGAGAGCTGATGGAAGAAATTGATTATTTAGATTATCTGCCTTCCAACTAGTCTCTGGCCAATAAATTTTTCTAGTCACACAAAGCTCAACACAAGGTATGCAAGACCAGCATATGTGTTAAACTACGATAAAAATATGAGTTGAAGGAAAATTCAAATTCTAAAAGGAGTAAGAGCATACATAAAGTGCTATCCATCACTTTTTCATAAGGGTGGATTAGGCAGCCTCTTACTGAGCATTCTAGATTCTGCAGGATATTTTTTATGTTTCTATTTCTCTGTATACTTTACAGGGAGCCTATATCTATTTTGGGGCTGTGGATTAAAATGCTTAGCAGGATGTGTAAGAGTTAGTTTTTCTGCAACAGTCAGCATTCTGATATTTAAGTCTTTTCAGAGATGTAGTTTTCCCCTAAACTATGATTAAATTTGTAGGTGGACAAACAGATGCTGACTCTACCAGAAACTGAGAATAATTTTTGAATTTCAGCAGCTACATGACTGTGAAAGGCCTGAACCAATAGCTATAAGCAGGTCAAATATGAACCCTCAAGCTCTTCAGATCTATTAACTTTCAGATCATTTCCCAGCATACACACTTAAAAAAAAAGTATCATTTTTTTTCCCCATCTCCACCCCCTGTTCCCATAAGAAAGAAATAAAGAAAAATAGAAAGATGGATGAAAGAAATAGAAGATAACTTTTCTGAGAATTTGAATTTACTGATGTTATGAATAGACTCAACAACCCAACATAGGAAGAGATACATTCTATTCCTGCGCAAAATAAAAAAAGCTAGGAACAAACAAATATATGTGCATATGTGTGTGTATATTTAAACTAGAGTAGGTGTTGAACACACACAATGTCCTTCTGAAGCATCATATTCATTTTAGAGAACAGAATGCAGTTTCTCCTATTGTATTGTATTGTATTACTCCATATAAAACTACTTTACAAAATGAGAACATGGACATTTTATTTTAAGATTTATTTTTTGTTTAAGCAAAAAAAAAACAAATATTATTTCTATTTATGGTCTACCTGGATCACTGCAGGTCAAATATAGCTTCAAATCTTGAGTAGGTGGATTGGCACAATAGATGCAGCTCAAGGAGTTGGCTTGCTTCCCTGGTCTGAACACCATCTGCTTGAGTTTGGCAGGTGTCTTTCTTTTCCTGATTCTCTTTAGGATAGTCAGGGCTGGGTGAACTGTCTCATCTCACTGTGTCAGTGCCATATGCTGTAAGATGCAATTGATTTCAGCCTTAGGTCAGAAGCCAAGAGAGAAAGAGAAAGGACAGAAGAGAAACACCAGTGCATAGAAGAGAAATAAAAACAGGACAGGAATGCTTAAATGCAGACCTTCCAACTAGAATACTGTCATGTAAGGGCTTGGATATTGCTGGAATTCTCTGAGTGCAAAGATATTAGCAAGGTTGAAGCAGAAGTCTTTAGAGTTTCTTTGCTGGATAGTTTTTAAAGGCCTCTGATCACCAAAGTCTCATTTTCAACAATATAAGATCTAGAAGATGTTATGACTTGGAAATCTATTTTACGTGCCATTGTGTATATTCTTTATATTTTTACATCACATAAAAATCCTATTGTTTAAATTTTCAATCTCAGCAAAGTAGGAGGGTGAGATGAATTAGTACATACCTCTAAATTGATATTTTCCATGCTACATTTTTGCTTCTTTTTTATTCTTTGACTTTTAATTGCTAGAAATTACTGTGATTTCTCTTGTCTTCCTCAACTTAAATTCATTTATTGATAAAAAACACTATTCATATTATACTACAGATATTCTATCTCAATTAAAACAACAAATTGCCTCTTTTGTTCCATCAGCAAATTTACCTTCCTATATAAGGCCATTGCAATCCAGTTACTTTGCTGCCAAGTAACTTAGATGCAAGAGTGGAGCAAATGTTTCATGAGCAGTCACAGTTCATGGTCATGGCAACCCTGCATGGAGCCTTAACTCAGGTTTCCTCATATATAGTCTCTGAGGAGAAAAAAAAATGCTACAATGCTGCAATGCTGCAAGGCAGGGACAGTGGCTAAGCACAGACAAAAGCAGACAAATCATAGCATCTGTACTGCTACATTCCCCTACCCACTTTGCCTAACATTAATTTAAATCTTTCACATAGAAAAGCTAAATTATAGAATCACCAAATTACAGAAGGGCTAAGATTTGACGAGACCTCTAAAGATAATCAAGGACAATCCCTCAGCGCCAGCAGGGATACCTAGTGCAAGTGGCGCAGGGGGGCATCCAGGTGGGTTTTGAAGACCTCCAGAGAAGGAGACATCTTCTACAGCTCTTTCATCTTCACAGTGAAGAAATTCTTCCCCACGTGGAGATGGAACTTCCTGTGTTTCAACACATACCCATTGCCCCTTGTCCTATTGCTGGCCAGCACTGATAAGAGTTTGGCCCCTTCCTCCCTACATTCCCTCAAGTATTCCTAAGATCTCCTCTCAATCTTCTCTTCACACTAAACAGATCCAGCTCTCCTCATACGAGAGATTCTCCAGGTCTTTAATCATCTTTATCGCTTGACATGGGGACCCTCTCTAGAAGTTCTACATCCCTCTTGTACTGTGGAGCCCAGAACTGCACACAATAATCCATGTACAGCCTAACCAGAGCTCAGTCTCTTTAAAAAGTTTCTTTGTACTTGCCCTCAAGAAGATTTATGTGTATCAGCATCTTCATATTTAAAAGAAAGAAGATAACTATGACATACTGTATCTGCATGTGGCACATAATTTTTTCTTATCCAAAATGAACAGCATTAAGTAAGGATCATTTTCCAAAACATACTTCTTTATTTTCACCTTTAGGTAAGGAAAATATAACCTCATATCAACTAACATGGTTCAAAAAACACACATATTCACATACATAGACACTCTAATAAAAATATCACACTCAGAAGACAGAAGACTATCTTGGAAGCAGTGACTTCTTAGGAAAGATTAAGTTGATAAAGGTAATTGCAGCACATGGACATGCATTATTTACAACATATTCTACATTTATTTTAGAACAGTCAGTTACATGGAAGTGTTAGATATCCTTAAGTCTATTTTTCTACAGGGTTCTCCAACTGAAAAACAAACACAAAACAGTTTCTACAAAAGGTAGAATTTTCTTTTCCATCAGTGGTAAAATGCTCATTATTAGATTCTGGTTCTAACTTCACTCTGGAGTCTGGAATGTGCTAATCTACCAATGTCTTACCTAGGTCTTGAATTTTCTAGTCAATGTTAAGTACTGAGACATAACTTCGATTTTGTTGATAATGATCTCTTCACTCTCTGAAACTTTCTCTTTTCTGTTACCTCTTGCTTTTCCCAAAAGAAGTCAATCCACCATAAGACATATACAGACTATGCTTAAATATATTATTATTGTGAAAAACAGGAAGTTCTATTTGAATATGAAGAAAAACTTCTGGACTGTGTAGGTGACAGCACTGGAACAGGTTGCCCAGACAGGTTGTGGAGGTTTGAGTGTTGGATACTCAAACCCATCTGGACGTAATCCTGTTCAATGTTCTCTAGGAATCCCTACTTGAGCAGGGTTGTACTAGGTGACATCTAAATGTTCCTTCTGATATCAGTCATTCTGTGATTTGGTAATTATGTTACTTTGCATTTTAATCTATGCTGCATTATTCCTGTCTTTAAATTAACCCCAATTCTAAAAGAAAATATATAAAGAATTAGCATCCTCAATTTGTTGTATCATCCTTCCTACTACTAGTTTTATTTTATATATATAGATATATATAAATATCTACTTGTCTTTCATCTGTTTATTAGGTTGACTGCTGTCTTCGATAAGTGAGTCCTCCTAGGTATTACTACTAGGTGTCATTCCTTCAAGTTGAAGGCAAATAAAAAAGCAGAAGTTCTTGAACTACAGTTCACTGTCATCAAGACTTCCATTGGAAGACTCTGAAATTTGATTTTCAATTGGATAAGCTATAGACCTGTCAAGCCATTTCTGATAGGGTGGTAGGCTTAGGGATAGGGGAAGGACACAGCTTCAGATAACAAATAATTATTACAATGCATTGGTTAGGAGGGCTTTAAACTAAGCAAGAAGTAGGAAGTGATGTGTTCCATGGACAGGGCAATCAGTGTCATAGAGCCAAGTCAAAAGGCACCCAGTAAAAGGATAGAAGTGGGGAAGTGAGTATAATAGGATATGATTATAGAGAGTCTTCTTCCACTCCACATGGGAAACCTGCAGGCTCGATTGTCTCCCTTAAATGCCTGTATACCAATGCACAAAGCACGGTGAATAAACAGGAGGAACTGAAGATCTGTGTGCAGTCCCAGCATCATGATCTCATTGGAGTTACAGAGACAGGATGGGATAGCTCACACAACTGGATTGCTGTCGTGGAAGGCTATGTGCTTTTTAGGAAGGACAGGCTGGGAAGTGAGGTGGTGGAGTTGCTCCATATGTGAGAAAGCAACTGGAATACACAGAGCTCAACCTTGGGGTGAATGAGGAGCGAGTTTAGAGCTTGTCGACAAGAATTAGAGGGCAGATTAATGTGGGAGACTGTGGTAGGTGTCTGCTACAGGCCACCTGAACAGGATGAGGAAGTTTATGAGGTTTTTAGAGACAGCTGGAAGTAGCCTCATGATCATAGGCTCTGTGGTTCTTATAGTGGGACTTCAACCGCCTTAGTATCAACTAAAAAGACAACACACTGAGGCACAAACAGCCCTGGAGGTTTCTGCAGTGTGTTGATGATAACTTTTTGACACAGACTGAGGATCCAATATGTAGAGGTGGGATACTGGACCTCATACTAACAAATAGAGAGGGACTTGAGAGTTGTGAAGGTGGTGTACCCTAAGCCTTGGCTACAGCCACCATGAGTTGGCGGAGTTCAGGATCCAATAAGGAGGAAGCAGGGCTACACATACATTTGCAACCATGGACTTCAGCAGGGCCAACTCTGGCCTCTTCAGAGACCTACCTGGAAGAATCTCATGGGCTAGAGCCCTAGAAGGAAGGGGGGCCCAAGACAGATGGTTAGTTTTCAAGCAGCGCTTCCTCTGCACTCAACAATGGTGCATCTCTATGAGTAAGAAGTCAGGCAGGAGCCCTGTGCTGATGAACAGGGAGCTCCTTGAAAAAATAAAGGAGAAAAAAAAAGCAGTCTAGAGAATGTTGGGGAAAAGACAGGCCCCTTGGTTGTCAGGGAATGCAGGGATATGACAATGAAAGTTAAGGCAAGCTTGGAACAAAATCTGACAAGGGATTTTAAAAATAAGAAAAGCTTCTTCAAATATATCAATGGCAAAAGGAAGATTAGCGAGAACACGGGTCCGCTGGTGAACGGGGTGAGTGCCCTAGTTATAAAAGACATAGAACAAACAAACTTGCTGAAAGTCTTCTTAGCTTCAATGTTTCTCGAGGGAAGACCTCTGGAATCCCAGACACCAGGGACAAGAGAAGAAGCCTGGAGAGAGGAAGATTTGCCTCGAGTAGAGGAAGATTGGGTCAGAGAGCAATTAGAGAAACTCGATACCCACAAATACATGGGCCTTGATGGACTACCCCTCAGAGTGCTGCATAAGCTGGCAGACATTATAGCTAAGTCCCTCACAATCATATTCAAAAGGTCCTGGAGAAAGTGGGCGGAGGTGCTGGAGGACTAGAAGAAAGCAAAAAATGGCAAGAAGGAGGATCCAGGAAACTACAGGCCAGTGAAACTCACCTTCATCCCTGGAAAAGTGATGGCACAGCTCATCCTGGCTGTTGTCTCCAAATATGTGGAGGAGAAGAAGGTGCTCAGAAGCAGTCATCATGGATTCACCAAGGGGAAATTATGCTTGACTAGCCTAATAGCCTTCTATAATAGAATGATGAGCTGGATAGATGAGCAGACAGTGGTGGATGTCATCTATCAGGATTTCTTGAAGGCTTTTGACACTGCCCCTCACAACATCCTCCTGGGCAAGCTCTGAAAGTGTGGGATAGATGAGTGCACAATGAAGTTGATTGAGAACTGGCTGCAGTGCAGAGCTCAGAGCGTGGTGATCAGAGGTGCTGAGTCCAGTTGGCAGCCTGCAGTTAGCGGTGTACCCTAGGGGTCAGTCCTCAGTCCAGTCTTGTTCAATTTACTCATCAATGTCCTGGATGAAAAGATGGATTGCTCCCTCAATAAGTTTGCTGATGATACAAAACTGAGAGTTGCAGCTGATACCCCAGAGGGCTGTGCTGTCATCCAGAGAGACCTGGACAGACTGAACAACTGGGCAGTGAGAAATCTCATGAAGTTCAACAAGGGTAAGTGCAGGGTCCTGCACTTTCCTGGGGAAGAATAACCCCTAGACACTAGTACAGGCTGACCTCCTGGAGAGCAGCTCCAAAGAGAAAGACTTGGGAGTCATGGTGGACAACAAGTTGATCATGAGTGAGTGGTGTGCCCTGGTGGCCAAGAAGGCCAACGAGATCCTGGAGTGCATCAAGCAGAGTATCTCCAGTAAGTTGAGAGAGGTGATTGTCCCCCTATACACAGCCCTGGTGAGGCCACACCTGGAGAAGTGTGTGCAGTTCTGAGCTCTCCAGTGCGAGAAGGATGTGGAGCTTCTGGAGAGAGTCCAGCTCAGGGCTAAGAGGATGATCATGGGCCTGGAACATCTGCCCTATGAGGAAAGGCTGAGAGATCTGGGCTTGTTCAGCCTGGAGAAGAGAAGACTGAGGGGGGATCTGATAACTGTATACAAATACGTCGAAAGAGGGAGTGAGGAGATTGCGGCTGGCCTCTTCAGTGGTGGACAGCAATAGGACTAGAGGGAACAGCTACAAACTGAAGCACCAAAATTTCTGCAGGAACTTGATAAAAAAATTCTTGACAGTGAGGATGACAGAGCCCTGGAACAGGCTGCCCAGAGATGTTGTGCAGTATCCTTCTCCGGAGATCGTCAAAACCCACTTGGATGCAATCCTGTGCCACATGCTCTAGATGAGCCTTTGAGTTTAGGTGGGTTGGACTAGGTTATCTCTGAAAGCCCCTTCCAACCTTAAGGATTTTATGATTCTATTTGAGTAAGTGGATGTTTAGGTTAAATTGCACATCATTCCCATATGTAATTATATATTCTATATTTGTGATATAGAAGAATATATGATGAATTTCTGAATGATCTCCTTGTAAACAGATAAGTTCTCTTTCATCAAAAATACGTAAGAATTTTCTTATTTCTCCTCTGTAGAAATCTGTTTGAGCATAAGGCTTTGTCATTTTAATTGGAAACTGCATAGTTGACCTTAGCTCGACTTAGAGAAACTCGTTTTGTATCCAAGATATTTTTATAAGTAGTTACTTATAAATAGTCTCCTATTATGTGACCAGCTATATGCAGTCTTTTTCATTCCAGATAATGGGGAGCAGATCCTTTCACATTAGAGGACTGTAATGGATAAAAGCAGGCACAGATCTTGTGGGAGGAAAACCCTATCATTTACTTTATTTCTGAAAGCCTTCACTGTTCCTTAAGAAGTCAATTTAAAATAATTATTTAGCTCTGTGAGAATACTGATACCTACCCCATATACAAGCTGTATTGAAAAGATAATTAAATATAACTTGAAAAGAACTATTATTGTCTGGTCAATTGATGCTAAAAAAGGCTAATCTTTTAATTCAGATTATATTCCTCATTCTCTCCTTCTAAGTGAAAGCTATAGTTAGTGATGCACTTCAGAATCAGATGCTCGAGATCCTTCAGATTTTTTATAACTACAAAAAAGCATTTAGCATTAAAAGATTCAGATATAGTTCCATGAACTCTTTATCTGAATACTTCTTCCTTACTAGCAGTCTTACATTTGAATGTCAGGCAAGCATAGACTTATAGACCATCTTATATATTTATTATTTGGTCATTAAACTGAGTTAAGTAACCACAGGATTTTGTCTAAGACTTGCTAAAAATGTATGCAAAAAGCAATTTTTTTCGGCCCTGCATTTCAATATGATGCCCTATCAGAGGATGACTTTGGATCACTTGTTCCCACTTAATGGAAAGCTGCTAGCATCTTTTAAATAATATTACTTATGTATGGATAAAATAAACATTTTTTTCTTGCAAAATCATCTGCCATTCAGAACATTAAGAAAATACGTAAGTTTGTTAATATTTATATGTTTCTTGTTTTTTTTTCACATTCACTTTATCATGGTTCAAAGAATATAATGGTCTTTTTTGAAGAACAAATTTTAACAATGGATAATATTTAAATAATCTTTTGGTCTTTTCAGAGAACTATCATGTTAATCTTGCTTGGGGAAGAGTAGGTAGTTATTGTTTAGTCATGATACTTGCTTTTAAAGTTAAATTAACTAATTTAATATACAGTATTTTTCAACATATAGGTTATATTATTTAACACAAATTATACGTGTTGAATCCATTTAATTTATGGAGCTGTTGTTTGAGAAAAATGAGCTGTTTTCTGAGAAAGACAAGTAAGAATTATCTCTTTTTTCACATTTGAGATCTCAAATTAAACATATTTATTTCTCTTTTTGTGTGCAGACAAATTTTCCTGGAAGTAACAAATTATTAAAAAACATTTATATATATATTAGAATAAAAGATTGAGCATAAAAATAGATTCATTTTCAATAACTACTAAAATAATTGTTCAATATAAAACAGATGTCACATTTGATCAAAAATTACAGCTGAATTTTCAATTTTTTAATATTATTAGTTTCTCTAGCAGATTTTAAATTAACTCTATATTATCGTTTTATCAGCTCAATTGGAGTTGTTTAGGTTTACGTCTCTGAAAGACTTAACTATCACAAAATCTTATTTTTATTATTTCATAAGTATTTTTCTGACAATCATTCTCCAGTTCAATATGATATATCCAAAGCAAAATGATGGAACTATAAGGAAGCCATAATTAAAGAAAAATAAATTTAAAAAATAACATCTGATAAAACTAGGATTTTTTCCTATAAATTTAGAAAGATGTAAAGTCATATTCTAGTCTTGAAAAAAAAATATTTACTTAAATCATCCTTGGTTATGGGAACAATCTACCTGATATCAAAGAAAAAAAAATTTTTCATAGCTTTATAATGTAAACTCTAAGCTACCTCTTTGTCGTAGAATATTCTACAAAAGAAAAATAGAATATTCTTTGGAACATTTATTTTTGTTGTTGAGAAAGTCCATCTTTGAAGTAATATACAAGTTTCATTACCAGATGCTGCAGCATAACACTTGTCACTTTAATTGAATTTTTAAAAAAAGGTATAAATCTAGAGATTATATCCTCCTGATTGTAGGATGGTAAATAAGTGCTCAATTGTCCTTGCCTCAGTTTCCCTTTCTTTAACTTAAGTCTAAAACTATTTTCCTAACACCTAAGAGGTTAAAAGAGTAATTCAATGTTTGCAAAGTCCCATAGACTCTAAATGTTAAGTATTGTTAAGGACTATTAGTCATTTTCAATTTGTAAAATTGATTAACTTGATCCTATTAAATTGTCTTAGCATTACTAAAGCATAGAATTGTCCTAACCATGCATCTGAGTGGTTTAGATCAGAAAATCCCCAGGCTGAATTCATTTTGATTTTGTTTCTGTTATTCTTTTTTTATCCTAATGGAAAAATAGAGAATATTGAAATTAATTTGAGAAAACTAGTAAACTTTTCAATAAGTCTCCCTATCCCTATCCGGATTTAATTTATCTAGTTAGGTAATCTAGCTATACATTTAGCAATAACTTTGATGAAGTCACACAAAAGGAGTGAGTTTGTAACATTTGTACTTCCTGGAGCAAGGCCCTGTGTCAGACATTTTGTTGTAATTTTTCTCTGCAGTGAATGAGAATGTTTGAAAATGTTTACTAGTTGGCACTGCTGTTATCTCTTTTAGACTCTTTAGAATTGGTTAACAGTCTGTTAATAAAACAATCATTCAAAATAGAGAAAGCAATATTATGAAAGCAGCTTTTAACTTGTAACAACACACTAACAATATTTATCAGGTTCTTATGGAACTGTAAGTGATTAGCAATTTCAAAATTGAATCAAAAACATTTTAAAGTCACTTTGAAAAATTACCCAAGGAATAAGGCAAGGTCAGAGTCTGATAGCTGGGGAAGGTCTGAGAGGAAAAGAGGGAAAGATCAGAAAATCAATTCCAGTGGGCAGTCCTTGCTGCTTGTGGATGCTGAAAATTCAAGACAGAGGGAAAAGATACAGCCAATATCTCCCTTATGAGAATTATTTTAACTTTCCAAAAAGGTGCGACAGTTAATGTGATTTTAGAATACATAAAAATTAAGATATTTTATATTTTGTTAGGTGTTTGTTTCTTTCAAATCAAAGGAGACACTGTGCATTAAATTAAAGGACAAAAGGGCATTCGTATCCTCTCAAGAGGATAAGGTCTGATGTTAGTCTGAGTATATCATTCATAAGCAATTAACCTAAGGGTTAAGTAATAGTAATAGGAAGTGTATGTGCTATTTCCAGTTTTGAGATGACAGAATGATGACAGATTATCAAGTTATAGCAGTGGCTGAATATTTTAATTGTAGTTACAAGTTTTGCAATAAGATTATTGCTTATGAGCAGGACTTTGTTGGACATGCTGTGCAGAATTCCAGAACTGAGAATTGTATACCCATTATTTTAGGAATTAAAGCCTTAAAACACTTGTACATTTTAGATTGTTGTAACACTTTGAATTCTGATTTGATGGATATTCCTTCTTGATCTGTGTACATGAATAAAACGTGATATAACCTAACCCTTGGCTTAAAAAAAAAAAAAAAAAGATATTTAATGAAGTCTCAGAAGGGATAAAGAGAAGGACACTTCATTGTAGTATTTTTACAGGGAAGACACAGGAAAATTAGGATTATTCATGCCTAAAAGATTTGCTGCTTTCTCTGTTCCCAAAGAATTAAAGCAAGTCCCAAAGGTAGATGGTAGAAATGTTTAATTTGGCTTATTGTGATCCTGCAATCTAAAGAAGTAGTTCCTAGAATCATAGTTCCTCATGTTCCTCATGCACCTCATCATGTTCTCATCTTTTAGTTCTCAAAGTGTGAAATGAAGCACTGTTGCCAATGTAATAGCCACTCTGGTTCAGATCACAAATCCCTAGCTGGTATCCTGTTTGACTGAGTTCATCAGAGTTGGTCAGGTGAGGGTAATAAAAGGACACAATAATGTTTGAAAAACTAAATAGAGCTGAATTGCAGGTGTGAGTGCTGGTACTTGACTGTCTGAACTGCTTATTTTTTATTGTGCATCTCGTCACAGCTGTGGTCTTTAGCAGCTTGTACTCCCCAGATGATAGCTGGGTATAGCTGAGGAGATACTCAGGCGAGATTCCACAGTGTAACTCTCTCTACCTATTTTGATTGTGGAAAAAAAAAATCAAAAACATATATATATTTTTATGTGCAACTCATATTATGCGAACTTCATTCAGAGGCAAAGAAAGACTCTAAACCATTTTTATTTTGTTTATAAAGATGGTCAGAGTATAGACAAGGTGCTATATAGGAACAACTACTTTTAGTTTGTTTATTTTATTTTTAAAATTCACCTTCACTAGCTGTAATTTATATTAGTATAAAATATTTTAGAAGGATTACTGCATGTATAGTATTTATTCTACTGATATGAATGCAGTTGTTAGTTACAGAAAAAAAAGGACTTGCAAACTTTATCAATCCTCTGCTTTATGTTCAGAATTTATGTATGGAGGTTGTATGTCCTTTACAAGGCACTTGCAGCAAATCAACAGATTAACTATGGATCTTCTAAATCTCAGTTATGTGCCTTTACTCACAGGGCACTTCATCTGTCATCATTGAACTAGATGTTAATACAATTCTGTGCCTGAACAGTTGATCACAGTTTTGGAGTTATAAGAGTTTTTGAGCTAATAAAATAGTGATTGCATTCCTGCAGTACGCTGAGGTTGCCCAGCACCAGGTAAGCTGGTGAAGCAGATAGCCACAGAATGAGGATGAGATTAAAATGGAATGGAAAAAAATGTTCTTCCAGCATTTTATCTCAACACGGCAATTTGTCTTCTAACTTCCCTTGAGAGAAAGTATGTCAAGAAATAGCCCCAAGAAAATGACAATAACAGCAAAAGTGGTTGCATTAATTTATGGAGAGGAGGACAATGAAACATTTCACGAATTACTTTAACTTTCTTTCTCAAAATGATGTTCCAACTGGGGACTGATAGGTGACAGCTGTGTTCACTGATAGGTAACCTTATTGCAATTTTCTGAAGAACGATGTTCTTCTTCACTGGGCTTGTCTCTGCTTTGTATTTTTTTTTTTTTCCTTAGAGTCAATGCAGCTATTGTTATATTTTAAATTATTTCTATCATGTATTTCTCCTTTAAAATAATTAATTTTCCTTTGGACTGCTTCGCTGATAACTTGTCATAATGTAGGCTGCCAAGTGCCAAATGACTCTCAGATTCATTCAAGCATTCAAAGTAAGGAAAACCATTCATCTAGATAAGATTTTATCTGACAAGTCAAGCTCAAGAAATCTCAGTATAATTATATGGTGTTAATGAAGGCCATGTATACAGGCATTTCTCAATATTAACCTCCGTGTTAGTCTATCAAGAGTAATGTGAATCAGTCATTTTAGGTTAGAACAAGTATGTAGATTTTTTTAACAATTAAACAGCTCTCTGCCATACGAAATATTTTGTATGAGCAGTTTTCATCTTTGTGATAAACATCCCACAGAGACGATATTGTCTTGCCACTATTAGCCAATGCTTCTGAACAAGTGTTTAGAAACCAATGAGAAGGTGATTTTTAATCTACAAGCACTACTGCTTGATCTAGCATAAGAAGTAGTGACTTCTTGTCACTTACTTTTCTATTTTAATCTAAACTTTTAAGGGTATGAAGTTCCTTTTTAACAACTGTTGTGCTTAACATTCATATCTTAGAAAATGTTCCTAATGGCATACTTGGTGTTATGTGATTTTTATAAAAGATTAAAATATATATTAATTCATTTAAAGTTTATGCAGGATATATTTATGTATTAAGATTCAATTAAGCCATGCTTTGTTATTTATTTCTGGAAAAGACTGAGTTATGAAAAATGAATTCTTTTTTTTCTCTATGGCAACAGTTTCAGGAAAAAAAGAAGTTTTCAGGTGTAATCTAAATCTTGTTAAAAGACAGGATTTTGTTCGTGGATGACCAATAATGTAGAAGTTAAAGTTTTGTATGATAATCTAAAAGTACAGGGTCAAATCCCTATATTCCATTGGGCATTGCAATATAAAGTGAATTTCCTATTCACAAAGTTTTCATTAAGATCATTGAAGTTTACAGAATTTTCTTTAACCTTTTTTGTTGTTGTTGTTGTTAGTTTTCCAGAGCTTGCAGTTCTCTGAGGGAAGAAAGTTTTTGTTTTCACTAATGAAATGATTAACAAAAAAAAAAACTTGCTTTTATCTTTTATCTTTTTTTTTTTCTTCCTGAGTGTCTATGCTATAAAAGAACTGTAGTAAATATATCAAAGGGAAATATAAACTGTACCTATTTACCCAGTAGAAATCTATTTATAGACTTCAGCTATGAAAGTGCCTTGGCATCAGCCTCAACAGAAAGCAAAGACTTATATAAAACAGCATGGATATTAATCCTCATAAGCAGTCATAAACAGTAGGGTATTAAGGGTTTATTTCTAGAAGGAACATTCTGTAGGCACACAGATCTTGTGAGAACTGAGAAAAATAATCCTCATTTTGAAGCAATAAATCTAACGGATAGCAACATTCAGACAGCTATTGTTTTTAAAGAGGGATCTAGCTATTTTACTATGATGATATGAAATTAAGGCTGCTGAGTATCTATATACAGAATAGTCATATAATAGATGTGGTATGAAAATAGTATTCCGATAACTTTTGACAGCTTGCAGTGAAAATAAGAACATTAGAACAGCTGTACTGTGTCACTTCAACATAAGTTATTACATATGCGCCAAGGCTATGTCAAGTTTATATTTTTGTAGCATGATGGGAGAGGGATGGGTTGCATATGTGAGTATATATAGTTTGGCATATACATGAGGGGAATCTGTAGGTACAAAATTACAGGGAAGATGTTCAGGAACTGCAGGAATATAAATTAATATATCTATATTTTTGTTCATATCAGGAGTATATTTTTAAATAGATTGTCATTTCCTGTGCTTTGGATTGTATTGTGAAGCAGTCTCAAAGCATATGAACTCAATTTTTTCTGGAAGGAACTACACTAGAAAACCTGTTGTAGGAGTGCACCTACTAATGCTAATCCAATTGCTAATCCATGGAATTAACATACTTCTTAAAATCCACACTAGATTTTCTTACTCTCTAGATTCACTTGTGGTGAATTTACTTCTTGGTAAGGTAGATATAGTTTGCATGGAGCTGAAGAAGTCATCTCTGAAGTAATTTTGTTCATATTGCCCTATAAGAACAGCCCATGAAGCAAGTAGGGAAAGTGTCACAGAATCATAGAATGTCTCAAGGTTGTAAAGGACCTCCAGACATCATCTAGTCCAACTCCTCTGCACACACAGGGTCGCCTAGAGCATGGGGCACAGGATTACATCCAAGCGGGTTTTGAAGATCTCCAGAGAAGGAGACTCCACAATCACTTTTGGTAACCTATTCCAGTGCTTCATCACCTTCACTTTTAAGAATTTTTTCCTTAAGTTCCTGCAGATCGTTTGGTGCTTCAGTTTGTGGCCATTTCCTCTAGTCCTACTGCCACCACTGAAAAGAAGCTGGCCCAGTCCTCCTCCCTCCCTCCCTTGAGGTATTCATAGACTCTGATTAGATCTCCCTTCAGCCTTTTCTTCAGGCTGAACAGGCCAAGCGCTCTCAGCCTTCCTCATCAAATAGTCAGTCCTACTGTATCCAAGTGAGGTGAGTAGAGAAGATGCAGTGCTAGTAACCAAGTTCAGGCAAAACTAGCAGATAAGCCCACAGTGATAAATCAGACCTATAATCAAGTCAGCCTGTCAAGTCAGTGGATCAGCATTAGCAAGGTACCTGGCCACCCTTGCAATGTAGCACAGACAAGGACCAAGGACAAGGCACGAGTTTAAATTCATCTCTGAAACAAAGTAGGGGAAAGTTGTAGTGATGCTTTTTAAGACTCTCTCACACATCTCTTTTCCCAGAGGTTTGACCCAAGGTTATACCTATATCATATCAGAGCTGACATGGAGCACAGGAAGTCAAACCCTTGAAGTCCAGGGAAGAGGTTGCAAAGTTATTGGCGCCCTCAGGGCATGAAAAGTGAATACAAAATTCCATCCGTTTTTATTAGGAAAACTTTACGGTGTACTTCACTGTCCTTTCTAACAAAAGTTCTGGGAAATAAATAAATAAATAAATAAATATTTAAACCTAGATTCAGTTCTCTTGAGGCTTTCATCTCTTAATACATGTATATAAAAATCCTTTTAACCATCTTTTCCTTTTTTTTTCATATTAGCTAATCCTAGTTTTTATTTATGTGTTTTTTTTTCCTCTTCATATGCAAACTCTTCTATATATGATTCTGAGCATCATGTGTTTTCTCTCTGTGACACTTTTTTTCTATCATATCCTTTGCCTGAAACAGAAGAGACTTTATTACATTTAGGAGATAAAATATGAGTGCACCTTCAATTTATGCAGTAAGATCTGCATAATCTCTGTTTAATTTCTGTTTTGATCCTTTCCTAATGATTCATAGTATTTTATTTTTGGCCATTGCTCAGATTTAAGCTGATGTTTTTCTACAAAACAATCTGCAATGAGTTCAAGATATCTTTCCTAAGTGGTAATAACTAATTTAGAGCAAATATCTGTATACAAGTCATGTCCATTTTTTTTTCTCCATGTGTACTTTTTTTCATTAGTTAACATATAAGGTCATCTGCCATTCTATTGCCCCAGCACCTAAATTATTCTGCTTGTCTTTGCAACGAGACTTATTCTTTTTATTGCTCTTAATAATTTTACATGAACAGTGACTTTTTTCATCTAACTATTCTCAGTATATAGTCAGCATAAAAGTTAGCATAAGTGACTGGAATTTCACTGTTAATCAGCACTGTTGGGTTGGAGTGGAGACAGAGTGGGCACACTATATATCTAAGTTTTTGTGAACTTTTTTATGCAGTTATTAGTCCATCTGTACAAATTCCCTTTTTAACTGGACAGGAACATTTAAAGAATCCTTCTAGAAAGCTTTCTGAAATTTTATTTGCAGAAAATAACCTGGATAACATAAACCACATGTTCTCATCCCCTTTGAAGAAATCTTGTAGATTTAGCAGTCATCACTGCCATTTGCATTTTTTTCTCCAGTATTTAAAATTTATCAATTTTAATGATCATTAATTAAAATTATCACTTTTAATGATTCAATCAATAAATTATGAAATTTAAATTGATACAATTGTACAGGGTATAGTCCTGATATTGTAATATTCTATTTGGTCATGGAATTTCAATAAGCATAAATTCAGTGAATTACTTGTCAATAATTATTTTATCTGTCTTGTCTCAGTCTATGTTTTAATATATAGTGCCACATACACAACTTATTCTGCCATTCCTAACACAATTTCTACACTAGTATCTGAGTTACAGTGCTGCGCTGGTTATGAGTCTTCCACAAAGTTGCTTCAATGCCTATTACTCTTCATTCCTATTTTAAATCAAGCCTTTCAGTTCAGCCATTTTACCCTTTAGTTTTCTGAAATTTGTCTAGAATCACTAATATATTTTCTCCTCTTTTTATATTTCTTTTTCTTTTTTTAAATAGAATCTTATTTACTGAGATTGTTCATACCTGTTACTTTCCTAAAAGTTATTGACTTGTGTTTTGTCAGCTTTTGTAATGTTGTAATTCTGCAGAGATTTTATGACCTCACTCTGTGAAGCTGTAGGATTTCCCTTTAGTGTTTATCTCAAAACTCACCCATAAACTTTATTTTAGGTTCAAGTTTTATTTGCTCTAGACTGAACTCATTCCTCTCTTATAGTCTATTTCAAATGTTTGGCCAGGTATTAAGAAACCAAAATTTTACTTGTCTGCATATGCTACTGTCCCGATCCACTGTCTGGGGAGGTTTTGATATGATCCCAAGAGTGAGATTAAGATACAAACAAGGTGAAATGCTGTACATTTGACCTTGTAAACTCTATTCTCATAACCACGATAAAAAAAGATGAAGAAGAAAAGCTAATAAAGACAAGCAAGTGAGTGGCAGTAAGATTATAGTTACAACCACCACCAGTCCAACTACGTTTTGGTGCAGATGATCATCTCTTGAAGGAAAAGAGGCCACTCTCGGTGTGGGTGATGATCTCTTGAGAGAGTTCAGAAGATGACAAAGAAGAAGCCATTCACTCACTGCGCATGTGAAGAAGTCGCTCAGTGCAGGTGAGGAGGAAGGAGGCCTCTCTCCATGGAGAAAAACATAGTCCTTTTATTGTCCTATTTCTTGAAGAGTCCACCCACCCACCTGAAGCTTTCTGGTTCCTGTTGTTTGTGTGTGCTCTGTGCTCTGCTGGTTCTCTTTCCCCCAGCTTGAGTCCCTGTGCTGCTTGGCAGGCACTACTCGCCATTGTTAGCCCCAAAAGTGGTAGATCCTAGAGATGATATCAAAGCCTTCCTGAACAAAGGATATCGCAGTCAAGAAGCCTGAATGGTGGGGCATTGACAACATTGAGATAAGCACATCAACCATTGTTCAGATCTTGAGCTGATGTCTCAGTCTTCCACGGGAAATGATGCAGCAAAAAGGTAACAATGTCGAGACAAACAAAGTCCAAAACCATCTCTTAAAACTGTCTGTTACAGCTACAAATAAGATTTCAAATAATGGAGTGGAAGTTTACATTTTCCTGAGGAACTTTTCACACTTTTCTCCCCATATTACTAATCAGCTCAGGGATCATTTACCTTCTAGAATGGTTATTATTCTGCATATATTTCTTGCAAGATTTGCCATCTACAGACAATTTACCACGTCATCCTCTGACATCATTAGTCAAGCATATCTAATGGTGGACTAGGTGATCATTTTATTTACTGTTGCATCTTTTCTGGATAGCAGGTGAAATCTCGATTTGCAAAAGGATTCATACAAAATATGATATTTTACAGATGGGAAAAATGCAATTCAAGCCACTTGATTGCCTTCATCACAGCTACTGGTCTGTAAACTTAAATGCATTACAGCCTACAAAAGAGAACAAAAAAAAAAAGCAAACAAAAAGTCCTGAGGATTGGGAATTTAGATGCTACACATAGCACACATACAGGAGACTCCAATCCCTGAGCATCAACTTGAAGTTGGATAGGATACCATAAGTCATCTGAAATAGCATTAGACATATGTGTTTCGGAGACTCTATTTGCTATACTACTAGATCTTCACTAGCTATACTAATGACGTTGCTAACGAGTGTACTATTTTTTGATTCAAAGTATTAATGTCCACAGCCTAGAGATGAATCAAAGAATGTTCAAGGTTGGAAGGGACCTCTAGAGATCACCTAGTCCAACCTTCCCGCTCAAGCAGGCACACCTAGAGCATGTGGTGCAAGGTGGCGTCCAGGCGGATTTGGAAGACCTCCAGAGAAGGAGACTCCACAGCCTCCCTGGGCAGCCTGTTCCACTGCTCTGTCGCCCTCGCTTTAAAGAAGTTGCCCCTCAGATGGAACCTCCTGTGTTTCAGCTTGCACTCATTATCCCTTGTCCTGTCACTGGCCACCACTGAGTAAAGCTTGGGACCCTTCCTTCATGTATTTATACATGCTAATAAGATCCCCTCCCAGCCTTCTCTTCTTCAAGCTGAAGAGGTCCAACTCATTCAGTCTCTCCTCATACGAGAGATGTTCCAGTCCCTTAATCATCTTTGGAGCTCTCCACTGGACCCTCTCTAGAAGCTCCACATCCCTCTTACACTGGGGAGCCCAGAATTGCACATAGTACTCCAGGTGCGGCCTCACCAGAGCTGAGGAGAGGGACAGCATCACCTCCCTCGACCTGCTGGCAACACTCCTCCTGATGCAGGTCAGGATCCCACTGGCCTTCTTGGCCATGAGGGCACACTGCTGACTCATGGTTTATTTGGTGTCCACCAGGACTCCCAAGTACCTCTCTGTGGAGCTGCTTTCCAGCAGGTCAGCCCCTAATCTGTACTGATACCTGGGGTTATTCCTACCCAGGTGCAGGACCATGCACTTGTCCTTATTGAACCTCATGAGGTTTCTTTCTGACCAATTCTCCAGGCTGTCCAGGTCCCTCTGAATGGCAGTACAGCCCTCCGGAATGTCAGTCGCTCCACTCAGCTTGGTATCATCTGCAAACTTGCTCAGGGTGCCCTCTATGGCCTCCTCCAGGTCCTTGATGAACAAGTTCAACAGCACCAGGTCCAGTACTGACCCCTGGGGGACACTACTGGCCATAGGCCTCCAAAAGGACTCAGCCCCATTTATTCTCACCCTCTGAGCTCTGCCATCCAGCCAATTCTTGATCCTCTGCCACGATAGAGAGATGGGACGCAGCTTGATGCAAGCAAAATGCCATCTTTATTGTTGCTACATACACCTTTATATAAACCATATAAACCAGAAGATAGTGTGTCTCGTGAGGATTGGTCACTTCAAAAGATCAGGCGCTCCCAGGCACTCCTTGATTGGTCAATACAAAAACAGCTACAAATAGGTCATGGAAAAACAATGGCAGCAGTCAAAGCCCATCTCAAAACAATACTTCCCTCAAGACTTCCCTCAAGATGACTCAGGCTCACTTTGTTATCACCAGGGCTCATGCACCACACCTGAGGCCCTGCCAAGGATAGTCGAGTCCTGGCCCACAATCCACCTCCCTGTGCATCCGACCACCCTCCCAGAGATTTCCTATGAGATATTATGGGAGACAGCATCAAAAGCCTTGCTGAAGTCAAGATAGATAATATCCATGACTCTCCCCTCGTCCAGCTGGCCAGTCATCCCATCATAGAAGGCTATCATGTTCGTCAGACATGACTTCTCCTTGGTGAATCCATGCTGACCACTCCTCATCACCTCCTTCTCCTTCATATGCCTAGAGATTCTCTTTAGGATGAGCTGCTCCATCACCTTTCCAGGGACGGAGGTGAGGCTGACTGGCCTGTAATTGCCTGGCTCCTCTCTCTTGCCCTTTTTGAAGACTGGAGTGATGTTGGCTCTCTTCCAGTCCTCCAGTACCTCCCTTGCTCTCCAGAACCTCTCAAAGAGGATGGAGAGCAACTGAACAATAACCTCCGCCAGTTCCTTCAGCACTCTTGGGTACATCCCATTGGCACCCATAGATTTTTGGGTGGCTAGTTTGTCTAAGCAATCCCTAACCCAATCCTTCTCAATCAGAGGTCGCTCTTCCTCTTGTCCATTTATAGGTCTTTCACCTGAGCTCTGCAGTTCATGGAGAGTGGTTTTAGCAGTAAAGACAGAGGCAAAGAAGGCATTTAGTAACTTTGCCTTCTCAGTAGCCTCTGTCACCAAGGTCCCCTCCCCACTTCCCTTGTCTTCCTCTTGCTGCTGATATACAGAAGAAACCCTTCCTGTTGTCCCTGAAATCCCTCAATAACTCTAATTCTACATGGGCTTTGGCCTTCCTCAGGCATCTGTATTCTCTGGCAACGAGCCTATATTCTTCCCATGTGACCTGCTCCTTCTTCCACATGCTGTACACTCCTTTTCTTTTTCATTTACTTTGCCCATCCATATGGACATCCTTGCCCATCCATACTGGTCTCCTGCTCCGCTTACTTGACTTCTTTCTTGTGGGAATGCACCAATCCTGAGCTTAGAGGAAGTGGTGCTTGAATATTAGCCAGCTCTCCTGGGCCTCCTTTCCTTCTAGGATCCTGACCCAGGGGAATGAGTATCGCTCTTGCAGTCACACAACTTTAGTAAGACTCTCTGTTTTTCAACATTATCTCATGTTTATAGGGAACTATTAGTGTGATCTCAGCCTGACCTGGTATTAACTGGTCTGTGAGACAGCTTGAAAGACATTTCCATAAAATTTATTGAAAGCCCCAAAGTGTCCTTATTAAAAGCCAATTAAAAACCAAGAGAGAATCAAATATGTGATTTTATACAGTAAAGATTGTTTGGTTTTGCAACTAGTTAGATGCAATTATCCATGTAACTGATTGATATCAAAGGACTGGGTATGATGATTTTGGATCCCTTGTCCAGGTCCTTACTCCTATTTGTACTCCTAGATTGTAGTGTCTTATTTTCCTTTGATTAATTAGCAGATATATTATGTTTTATATATTTTGAATTATTTTACTGTGAATGCTGAGTAATCAGAATATGATTCAGAATAATTAGAATAATGGTTTATGACTTATGCCTTGCATGTTGATATGGAAAATATTCACTGGATTTGGGGAGTTGGTTATGTTAATTAATGCATTTGATCAAGCATGACATTGATTTTTTTTTTTTTTGTAGAACTTATATTTTGCCAGAGCCCAATTTCTGTTTCCTACTTTATAGATTTTTTTTTAAGACTATGAATGAGAAGCAGGAGTACTAGCAAGGAATTTTCTTTTCAAAAAAGAAAGAAAAACAATTTTACCCATTAGATTTCATTATTTGTAAATTACTCTGCTTGGTAACTCACATCACTGCTCCACACACTGAAAAGATATGACAGTGAACTTCTAGTAAATTCATATGATAATTAGACTACAAGGTACAGTGTCTTCAGGATATATGAATCATATCTTCTGAAGGAGTAAATTCAGTATCTTGTTCAAGTAATAAAGCACTGTAGTAAGAAGAGATCATGTATCATACTACAAATGCCTAAATCATTCATTTGATGATCAAAATAGTATATATTAAAAAAAAAACCTCAATATCAAAAATAAATTATAAGTACATGTTTGTAGCAACATGTTTGATTTAACATGGAAGAATTAAGGAATAAATACTGTCAATTAATGGAGAAGTTGCTCTTTTATGTAAATTTGTCAGTCAGTCATCGTGATTGCTTTAAGCCTACCTTACTTTAAGGGTTGTTGCTGTGTGTGTTGTTATATTTTTTATTTATTTTTAATCTATTTTGCGACATCTATCTAATCAAGATAGATGAAGTGAGGTGTCAACATTTTCTGGAGAATTCTTCAACTCCAGACAGACAGAGGAAGATTATCAACTTAAAGTTTAATGCTTTAAAAATTAAAGTTTAATGCTTTAAAATAAACAAATTAATATTGGAATGAAAAAATAAATGAACATAGGAACAATTAGCAAAATTATGATAGATATTTGTTTTTGTGTTTTCTCTGAATTTCAACTTTACCAAATCATAGCTTTACCATATCTTTAGGATATGAGGAATGATTCAGTCTTTTCCTAGGCGCGCGCACGCACACAGACACACACACGCACACACACGCACAAACAAAATCAAAATTTTCCTTCTTCATTTTAGTTGCTTACTTTTTTTTTTTTTTTTTTTTTTTTATCTGCCTCTTCTCGCAGAGGACTTACAGGACTTTGTAATTGTTCTCATTCTTCTGCTCATGACCACAACTCCTTTTGCCTCAGATCCTGCAAGCTGTGGTCACTTTTTTACAGTTGTTCATTGATAGCTGCTAGATGGATCTCATATCTCAATTCTCCCACCTGGTGAAAAATGGGTAGCTACCTATATCAAAAATGCTCTTTATCAGTGACACAAGTAAAAAAAGTGTTTTTTTTTTTTTTGGTTGGTAGCGGGTAACATTGAAAACAAAGGAAACCTTTTCAAATATTGGAGACCTCAGCTATAGCTGTGATGTTAGTATTTATAGTTTTAACAACTGAGAAGAGTAGAAAACAGACCTTAAGAAAAAACAGCTAATATATATTTTTTCCTGTTTTAACATAGTTGAAAATAAAGAAAATATTGTTTTTAAAAAATACATTTAATTTCAAAAAAAAATTAGTTTTGATGGTATATTGTTAATAATAAAAGGAAAAAGAGGAAAAAAAAAGAAATTACAATTATTTCACTGTATTTCAGAAACTCTTTTCTTCTTCTGAGTCAGAATAACATAAAAAAACCCCTTCAATTCTGATCATCCAAAAAAAATCTGTGCTCCCCACAAAATGACATGAAGTGTGCAATTCAGTTTGTACATTCTAAGTGTGAATTCACTCTTTGCTATTATGTCAATGAAGAATGCATAAATGCAATTACACTCACATGTTCAATTACTGATTTTCTCCCTCTTTTTGGCTTTCCTTATTAAATGACTACCCAGATATTCCAGTGATGGAACCTTTATATAATGAATACTAATACAGATCTTTTTTTGCCTCATTTACATATCAGTATGCTGTTTAGTTCAAAATGAAAGCAACTTTCCACAAATTCCTTTTCAAAAAGCTTATTTCAGTTCAGAGTTTTTTAAAAAGATACAAAAAACTATAACGAGTATTATTTTTACATGACATAAGAGAATTATTATCAGTATGAAGAAATAAGGCCAATGAAGGACTGAAGGAAGTTAAAAGTCAGTTATGTAGTAACTAGCTTTTTATCTAAGTAGTGAAAAATAACTTAATATATGAGATATGCATGCTTTTTAGAAATTCATGTTTTATTTTTCCTCAGAATCAAAACAAATCAAGGGACAACACAAAGTCATACAGATTCTCAGACCTAGTTCAGGTGTCTATGTGTTATATCGTAAACCATTAAAATAGTGTATTTTATCTGTTGTAAGCACAAGGAAGATCTAATTCAAAAGTTCTTTGTTCTTTAATCGCACAGATGCTTTTCTAAATACACTAATAAATTCTGTTAGAAGATGACAATATTAACCAGTATGCCAGTGTCATTTCAGAAATGGCTTTTGCTTCCAGATAACATTGCTCTGAAGTTACTTATTGCCACATTTCTCCTGGATGTTATCACTTTACATAACAGGCAACTGTTCAGGGTAATCTCATCCAATTTCATGGAAGGTCTGTGAAGAAACTTACTTTAGGAGAATCTATTCCTCTCCTCGCTAGAATGATGGCTGTAGGAACTTAACAGTTTGAGGAATATGTTACTGTTGTGATCTTCAAGAGAAAAAATGAACAATCAAACAAAATAAATAGTACTTATTAAGGAAAGTTAAAAGACATTAACAGTACTATTAAGGAGATAAAAAGCTGATTTATACTTCTAATCTCTTACCATTTACAAAAGGAAGTGTCCAGTAAATATGGCAAAATTATTTACCAAGTGATTTTTACTTCCTTTTAAAGATTTCTTATATATTATTTTCTATTCACGTTTATATAATACAATATGTACAATATAAATAATACAAATGTCTTATGAGAATGGATTGTCACATGTATATGGAAAGTGAGAAGTACCATCTTTCAGACATTCGATCCTTGTGAAATTCCATATGATAAGGGTCCTGCACCTGGGGAGGAATAACCCCAGGCACCAGTACCGATTAGGGGTCGACCTGCTGGAGAGCAGCTCTGA
>JAUBOD010000325.1:0-18559 GCA_032353885.1 Nothura maculosa | reverse complement strand
TATTGAACCTCATGAGGTTCCTCTCTGCCCAACTCTCCAGCCTGTCCAGGTCCCTCTGAATGGCAGCACAGCCCTCCGGAGTTTCGGCCACTCCACCCAGCTTGGTGTCATCCGCAAACTTACTCAGGGAACACAAGTATATGTACGATAATGGATGGTCATTTCATATTATATTAGAGATTAGGGTGTCAGTCTTTCTAAGGATGTGTAAAAATCTATTCAATGCCTATTTTTTCCACATCTTTTTCTCATTGTTGTTTAGAAATATTGAGAATTTTCCCATCTTCAGGTAATTATTGCTTTATTTTGAAGGCAACCCTTTACCTTCTCCCAGAATTATTCAGGTTACCTTCATTACTAGTATATGAAACATGCAGGCACGGTGGCCAGTTGGCTTGAAGCAGTCTATACCCAATTCAAGTAAACTCTTTTACACTCCACAACAGCATGCCAATATTCAAAGTACATCCTGGGAATGATCCTACTATCATGCAAAATCATAAATGTCAGCCAGGAATACTTAGCAGAGGCCAAAACCATGCCAGAGACAAAGGGAGAATTTTAATAGTATAAATGATCATGTTTCAATACCTGGAATCATTGCCTGGCACTGTTTAATCTCCTGGTATGGTTAGACCTTCATAGTTTTCATAGAGTATAATTAGATAAGACTGTAAAGAGTGAGCCCACAAAGGCATTTATGCTTCTATCTCCCATTTATTTCAATGAAATTAAACCCCAAAATTGTCTTTAGGAAGTGGGCCAGGTTGCATACAATAAGCACATACACCTCTACAAACTGAAAGGGATATAAGTTCTATTTAACGCTGAAGGTGCTTCCTGGAATGCTGGACAATTGCACATATATAACATCCAGTGCTGTAAATTAAGTATGCATTACTCCTTGCTCATTTTAGTTGTTTTATATATAACCTCTGCTTGGACAAATGCAAACATATCTCTAAGAACATCTCACCACCTGCTCTTGAAAGCTCATGTCAAACAAATGGTGATATTTTATGTCACTAGCTAGCATGTTGATTTTATAGAGTGTATAAAAGCACAGGCTTTTCTTCACAACAGAGGAGTGTAAGTATATAAAGATGTCTGGCTGTTGTTGAGAGAGAAGTATAAATGATATGAAAACAAACTAATATTGCCATGCATAAACATCAGAAATCCACAGTAGCAGAGGGCTGTGCTTTGAACTCCATAATGCACGCCCTATTTTTGATGTGGACAGTAGTGTCCTGAAAATCTCTCTCAGCAAATTTCTACACTATCACTCTATTGTGGCTGGTTGGACCTGCCAACTAAGATTACCTCTCTTGTTCAGTCTTTGTCTCACCTTCTGGCTGTTGTTCATCTCCCTAGGCATTTCTGTGTTCATTCTTTGTTTCGTAAGACGCTTTAGCAGTAACTTTAGCACCTTACACTGCCAAAAAAAAAAAAAAAAGAAAAAGAAAAAAGTTAATATAATAATATACAAATTAAACCCACAAAACTACAGAATGCAAGTCTTACCAAGGTTTTACTGCATGCTTATGGTAAACTACTTATGAGGAAACCAATTAATGCATACTTACAGTGTTTACTACCATGCCATAGTTGTAAAGTATAATGTATGCATACTCCTACCCAAGGTTTATTCATAAGCACTGACATTTCAGGCCACACATGGTATATCTGATGTACAGGAAATGCTCACTGAATAAATCATCTGGATCCTAATGTGTTTTTCCCGGTGGGTTTACTGTTACTGACAGGCCACTGCTATTGCTGTTGGTATGACTGACCTCAGACAAGACACACCAACTCTCTGTGAGGTAAGTTATCTAAAATGGCAATTGTTTTCCCCCATAAAAAATAAGTACTGATGAAAATGATAGTACTGCATAGCAGTATATAGTATGAGAAATCTGACAGACTGTTCATATAAAATACATATCAACAGGAACAATTATGTGTATAAAGTTGTATAACATTATTACCAAATGATATGTATTAGTATTTCACTGCATGGCTGAAAAAGTAATGGACCAAATAAATTTGGAATATGCATAAAAACATCATAAATCATCAAATCGAACAAATATTTCTGTGTGAAACAGAATATATTAAGGCTTCTGTAATGTGACTTTGGGGAATTTAAGCCCATGTTGAAATATCCTCTCACTCAGATCACATTTTGGATTTCTTTTCCCTAACAGATGCTTTCTCTGTTAACCTTCTGAATATACTTGTAATTAAGATAAATTCTAGGGAATAAATTGAAACACTGATCCACTGAGTAGGCAAATATTAGCTCTGTCATAGGCATTGATTAGGATTGTTCCACTTAGTTCTTTCTGAGGCAGACCTACTACTAATCAGGCTAACTATATAGCAGTTCTATTTAATAGTATAGACATCTAATTTGATATCTCCATCAAGTTTGGTCTAGGATGACCAAACATCAACTAAGATTAAAAAAAGGCTTTGAGAGGACATATAGGAAAAAAAAAAACGTTAAGTTTGAATTACTTCTAAAAAAATTATTTTCAGAAACACTTCCTTATTTATCTGCTTTCAATTAGTGATTATAACTGAGCCATTAATTAACTTTATAGGTGGAGATGAAGAGGTAAAATTATTTTTCTATTACTTGTCTAATATAGGAAACTCATTACCTCACTATCTTCAAGCTACCTAAGAGTCAGTCATCTAGACTATAGTAGTCACTGAGTTTCTTCCTAGAGTCAATGGACAATAACTGGCATCATCAATGAGATTAACCTCTGTAACATCAGAGTCTAAAACAGGTGAAAGAACCACCCTCTGGAGATGCCTGTTTTCCTCTGTCATCTATAAAAACAGCTCCAATATCTTGCTGACAATAGACAACTAACTTTTAAAAACTTGCATCTAAATTTGATCAAGCTCATCTCAGCTGATTTTTCTTGTAACTAACAGTCATTACTTGAATGGTATTACCGTCAGTGACTAGGATAAAGTGTTTATTGTTTCAGCATCAAAAGTCATTCAGGCTCCTATTCTGCCTTTCTGACCTAAAAAGAATCATGCTTTATTTGTGCAGGAAAAAGATATTCAGCATGGGGATAGAAGAATATGATGTGGGGTTACTAAATTCTTGTAGAGGAGACTGAAAGAATTACCAACTAGAAGTTCTTTTCCACTTTTCCTCTCCGCTCTACTGATTGGTAAGTACCTGGATTGTCTGATTGCTTTTGATTCAGACTATCAAGCAGGAATGCTTTTTCCCCTTTTCTTTCCTGATATGTCTGGTGTATTTTTGCACTCCCCTATCTGGCTTTTTTTGGCTTGCATTCAGTTTTCGTTTTGTAAGTTCATCTATAGCAATCCAAGGTCCCCATATATGAAGATATCTGCAAGAGAACTCTCTGCCCTGTGTTAGGCCTGTGTTAGCTGACATTTGCGCTTCTTTCCCACTTCTTTCTCTTGGCAACATTTGGAATTTCTATGCTGCTTTTCTTCACCTATAAGCTTTGAGAGAGCAGTTTCCAACTGTGCCACTGAGATTTGTGCCAGCAGCATAAGCATTTTTTTTCTCCTTTATAATACATAAGAAATTCCTAATATTTGCACATTATCATGAACATTAGAAGTGAGTGTCTGATTAGAAAAATCCTACAGTATCTCACTTCTTTGTTAGAGGTGTGGAAAGCATACCTGTTACATTCTCTTAGCATTCTTTGACTATGCCAGAGATTAGCTCAGATTATCATATTTCAGATGGGAACCCATTCTAATCTGCTAGCTACATCTAATACCTGAAGTAGGTTGTTTCACCTTTTCAATGGTATAGGGCTTGCAGTTCACACTCAAGTCCTTTGTAAATTATTTATAAACTTGTTTATTAGATTTACAGTCAATTGTACTAAATTAGACAGTGGTGAGTGCTAGTAGAATTTTATATATTTACATATTTGATGCCACAGGGTTCATATATTATTTAAACTTTTACTGCTTGGAATGATTTCTTTTCTAATGGAAACATAAGAGGCTATAGCCCTGTTACACTCATCTGATCATCCAAAATTTTTTGTATCTTTTGTGCTGTGGTCAGTGTACTAGTAAAACCAAGATGGTTTCATTTTTCTAGAAGTAAAGGTCAGCATTAGACTTCTGAGTATAGGTTTGAATGATTTGACTGCCTGGACTCAGGACCAAACTAGAACTAGTGTGCCTGGTGGCCTGGAAAGAAATAGCTCGAGCTTCAGGGAGGGTTTCCTCCAAATTGTTCTGCAAGGAGGAGTCAGAAGGCATCCGCTTTTAAGCTACAGCTCTTGTGCTCTCACTGCAGTCCTGCCTGTGCCTGTATGAAGGAGCAAAATCCCACTTACTCTAGCAGGGGAGCAAAACTCTTACTATAAATGCCTTGGAGAGACTCCTGAATACCCAGATCCTCCCCGAATTAAAATGTGAAGGCAAAACTGAAGAAAATGCAGAAAAATTATTTAATAGTCCCAAAGGAGTTTTTATTAGGTGAAATAAAAATCCTTCACCCTAAAAATCTTTTTATTTTTAACTAATTCAAGCATTTTGTAATTCAACTCCCTTTGATTCAGTAATTCAGTTCATTCTTAATGGTTCACTGAACTGAAACAACAATGGACAGTACAATAAATGTTCCTTATGTTTTTTTTTTTCTGATTTCATGCATGGAAATGATTTTGATGAAATATATTGCTTATGAAAGGAATCAATAGACAGTAATAACCTTAGCTAGACTAGATACATAGACAGAAGAGACTATGTAGATTTTTCCAAGTATGTCTGCCAATGTATCTCTATCACTTGCAACAACTTGGATCTTTCAGTCCAAAATGTGCTGGTAGTGTAAGGCATCAATTTATGATTGCTAAACTGACAGATACAATCTTAACCTTAAAAAAAGGCTTTGCAAACAAACCTAACTCCAAGAATTTTTAAGGGGCCGCTCAGCTGGTTGATGGCCCAACACTTCTTACATTTTGAGAAGCTATTAAATGAAGCTGCCGTAGCCTATGATGTTTTGTTAATTCCATGCTGAATACTCCCAGTTAATATCTGTACTGTGTTTGACTCTGTGTGTGCATATACGCATGTATTTTTATATATGAACATATCTTTTTCTATTGAAAAATGATCACACAAACATTTTGAAATTTAGATGTCTGAAAAGTTGCCAGATTAAACTGGAGATTTGAAGACTCATTACAGCTTAGTTCAATGAAATACAAGTTCTCAATACACACATAATCAGAACAAAGTTTTCCATTCATAAGTCTGGCATTGAAAAAGTGTTTTGGAAGAACTTTTACACTACTAGCTATAATGACTCATTATGGCATATGGAAGCATTGTGACTGAGCAATACCTCTTTCTCTTCTGGCTAGAAAGAACATGTTCTTTTGGAAGGAGATATGGAGCTACAACTGTTCACTGGTTATATCTGATAATTAAGATGATGTACTTAGTTTTTCAGCAGTTAGAGCAAGGGGAGAGATGTTGAAAACAGAAATAAATGAAAGTCCTTGCAAGTTAGAAATGTGTTGCATTCTAAGAAATGTGTTGCCTTTTTTTTTTTTTTTTATACTTGGCTATCTTGTAAAGGGAGGCACTTTTACTTCAAGAGATTTCAATCTGTCTTCTTTCTGTGCAAAGTCTGATGGCTTAACTAGCAAACGTGTATTGTGTTAGAGAGAAAGAAAACCAATTGCTAACAGCCAGTCTGATGCACAAAGAAGCCCAAAGAGAATAAGAGCTACATGATTACAAAAAGAGAAACAGGCTTCCCTGCCCTTCTCATTACAGCAGCTCATATTTGGGGTCATTCCTAACCTCCTATCAGTCAGAAAAGTATCTCAGTTAAGAATTGTCAATGAACCACTCATGGTATTCTCATTTCTATGTGTGCACATTTGGAGTAAATAATTACAAAATCATATGTCAGTAAACCACAGGTGACTGTGAAATTGAACTCATTTCTATGCACACAAAATTCTCAATTAACTTATAGGACTGTCAGGAAAATATATATATATATATTTGCAATGAGTAAATCTTCAGATCTTGAAAGAAAACACAAAGCCTTGGATCATCTGCCAGTGAGAAAAGGGGTCATTCCCTGGAGGCCTCAGTGGTAGATGTACAGTCAGTTGCATCCCTAAAGTTTTCACCATTTCATTTCAGTATCCATTCAGAGAGACAATAATGAAGAAACAAGAATTTTTAAAAGAAATGTATTTCAAATCTAGAGAACTCTGTGATCTAGAAATCTGTTAAATGGAGGAAATAAATTAAACAAAACAAATCAACAAAAAACTCATGACCCTGAATGGATTAAAGAGATCACCCTCTATTCTCTTCAACATTCAGCAGTATATTTGATAAACTGCAAATTTTACTAAGTTAGAGTTCTGTTTTGTTTTTGTTTGTTATTTCCTTAAACCTAAGAGTGATTTTTAAATCAGAAACCTTTAATTTCACATGGAAAGGTCATCTAAAATTAGGAACTGATCCAATATGAAGATAGGATGGAGAATAATTTCTTATTTACTGCATGCCAGCACAAAATCTTTCTGCATCTATTTTTACTAGCCTGCAAAGTATATAGCAGAAACTGGTGAAAAGTGCAATACCTTCTCATAAGCATGTGTTAACCAGCACATTTTTGAAATATTGTGAGATTGTGTATAGGGGATCTGCAACTTAGAGATTTTCTGTGATTATCACAGAATCACAAAATGGTTGAGATTGGAAGGGATCTCTAGAGATCTAGGAACACCTAGAGCAAGTGGCACAGGGTGGCATCTAGGTTCATTTTGAATATGGTGACTATAATTCAGATGTGGTGAATCACCTTACTATAAGTGACTACTAAGTTTTGCTTTCTTAGTGTGGTCCTTTGTGAAAATCTTTCCATATACTTGAAATTTCCAACTGTTAGGGTAAACTCTTGAAAATATGAGAAACGTCTGGTTTTTTTAGCAACAGCCAACAACTCATTGTAAACTTTTCCTTGTTTAGACTTCTACATGCAACCATAATCATCTTGAATTTCATTTCTTTTCTTTTTGACAGAAATAGGTCATGAAGTTTAGTAATGGCACGAGCTGAAAGACAATAACCTGAAAGGTATGTGAAGCAGGAGAGAACATGAATGTTAGTACAAGTAAGGATATGGTTGACTGCAGAACTGTTTTTCGAAAGATAAACAGGGCTGAATAAAAATGCAGCTTAGCAGAAGCTTATTTAGCCTTTTTAAAGATACTTTTTTTTCAGGATGTTTCATGTGAAAGTAAATCATGAGTACCAAACACTGTAAGAGCATAAGGTCTGCCCTAGTTCTAACACAACCTTTTCATGTGTTCAGTCCTTAATATATTCTGTAATGACTTTGTTCTTTCCCATATCAGGCATTTCAGTATGGCAGTGTTAAATGCAACAGTTCTTTATCTCTATAACACCATTTTAAAGAGAATTTTATTGACTGACTTTATTTTCCTGATGTATACTTTCAAAACAAAAGATTGGACATCTTACCATCTTGTCTGTCCATAGATCTCTTTTCTAGACTTATTTACCAAATATTTTAATGGGACCATAGAATCACAGAATATTTGAGATTGGAAGGGACTTCTGGAGTTTATCTAGTCCAGTCTCCCTGCAGGATCAAGCAGGATTGCTGACACTGCCCAGGACCATAAACAAAAAACTTATGAGTATCTCCAGAAGGGAGACTTCACAAATTCTCTGAACAACCTGTCCCAGTGTTCTGTCATCCTCAAATCAAAGCTTTTCCTCCTATCCAGATGGAGATTTGTGCGTTCTGTTTTGTGGCCACTGTCCCTTGTCCTGTCACTGAGTACTAGTTAAAACAGTCTGGCTTCCTCCTTCCCTTCAGATATTTTTATACATTGCTTAATCCTTCTCTTGGTATTTTTTCTAGGCTAAAAAGGCCCAGCTGTCTCAGACTTTCCTTACTCATGTAGGGAAGATACTCAAGCCCCATAACCATCTCTGTAACCCTACCATGTGCTCTTTCCAGTACTGTCATATATATATATATACCATCATACTGTCTTGTTCTTGCACTCCAGATATGACCTCATCAGCACTAAGTGGAGGAGGATGTTCATCTTCCTTGACCTGCTGGCAAAACTTTTTTTTAATGCAGCATTGGCCTTCTTGTCCACGGGAGTACTTTGATGTCTCATGGTCAAGTTGTTCTCCACAAGGACACACAGATCTTTCTCCCCAGAAAGACTTTCCAGCATCTCAGCCCCCAGCATGTACTGCTGCATGGGGTTATTCCTCTCAAGGTGCAAGACTTAGGCATTTACCTTTGCTGAAATTCATGAGATTCCTCTCTGCCCATCTCTACAGCCTTTCCAGGTCTCACTGAAGTACAATCCTCAGGTGTATCAGCCGCTCTTTCCAATTTTGTATCATCTGCAACGTACTGAGAGTTCGCTCTGTCCCTTCATCCAGGTCATTGATGTACAAGTTGAAAAAGACTGGGTCCAATATTTACTCCTGGGGGATACCACTAGCTACAGGCCTCTGACTAGACTCTGCCCAATGGACTGCAACCCTCTGAGCTCTGCCATTAAGCCAATTCTCAATCCATATCACTGTCTGCTGATCTAACCCAAACTTCCTGAGTTTACCTATTAGAATGCCATGGGATACAGTGTTGAAAGACTTGCTTAAGTTAAGGTGGGCAATACTCACCCCTCTCCTCTCCTCTATCTAGCTAGTCATTCCATCATGCAAGGTTATCAGATTGGTTAAGCATAGTTCCCCCTTGGTGAGTCCATACTGACTCCTCCTTATCACATACTTTTGCATCATTTTTCCAGGGAAGAAGGTGAGACTGACTGACCTCTAGATTTCTAGGTCCTCTTTCTTGCTCTTTTTGAAGACTGGAGAGACATTTATAATACTTATCACCAGCAGTTGTTCAAGAATTTGATTATTGCCTTCTTTATTTCCATTTTTAATTATATAAGTACTACTACCCAGACTGAGTCTAGGATTGCAATGTTCAGTTAGCATGATCTCACTAGAGTACTAAAATATGTAACTGAAAGGAAATGTTAAATTTGTGTAGATCAAACAGAAAATTAATATCTATAGTAACAGACTTTATATAAACTCATACTTTTTAAATTTTGTACAACATTGATCTCATGGGAATGTAAAACAGATCATTAAGGACGAGAAACTTACTGGCAGATAATGATTTCAAGGCTTTCTGCTTTACAATGGAAATTGTGAGTTTTAAATTTCCTATTAATGTAGGTTTTTATTTATTTATTTACTTACCTTTGTCCTGGATAGGCACTTCTGTTAGAAAAGTACTTCTAAAATTCTCAAGAGTATTTCCATTTATTTCTCCGTATGATTTTAAGTGCTTAATAAATTAAATAGTAGTTTTATCTCTGACCTGGGAATACATTTTTTTTAGAGAAATATATGCTCTCTCCTTATTCTCATTATTATCTAAAAATCAAAGTACAGTACTATGAGCTGTCTATGGGGGAAACAAAATGAATAACTTTGAACAGATGTGAAATAACTTACACCACCAATAAAAATATTGTATTAGTACTTGGCAGCAAAACAAACTTTATTCTTGTCAAAAAAAAAAAAAGTGAAGGACATGTCAGTAGTCAGAGATGCTGTGAACATTTATGGTATTTGCAAAAGCAAAATTCTCTTTTGAGTCATTTGCTATTTATATGTTTAAAAATAAAAATCTGCCTTCTGAAATGGAAAATACAGTTTGTTAGCCTAAAGGTTTATGATTTCTTACTTAGTCACATCTGTTATTGTTGTGTAAACTTGAAAATAACAATAGCTTCATGTTGTTCTTTATATTTGGCAAACACACCTTTGTTTCATAAAATCGATGTCAGAGTACTACTAGACAATAAATGCTAGAGAAGGAAAGATCAAGCATTCTCTTCTTAGCAACATATTGCCATCAGCCAGCAGCTGGTTAGTTTTCAGAGTTAAGCCTTGTTAAATATGTTATCACCTGAAAGATTCAACAGCTAAATTTTCTTGACCTGAATACTAAAATGTTGCATTTGAGAGTTCATACATTGGCAGAATAGATTTCAGGAAAATGCCAGCACAGAAATATTCTTCAGAAAAAAAAAATCTTCCTGAAAAAACTCTAATTCAAAAAACTCAAGTCAAGAAGTACTTGATTGGGAGCAACCAAGCATGAACAAGTTCTTAATAGATCATTTGTATCCGGTGACTGTGCATTCATCTCTAAATTCTTGTTCTCCCTGAAGTTAGAAGTTAAGTCTTAACTAGTTTTATGTTTATGACAAGTTTATGATCCTCTGCAAGACACATCTACTTTGATGTGAAGGGAGGAGGAACTGGTATTGCTGCAAATGTCCATGTATTGCTAAATGGCCTCCTCACTCATCAAACTGCCTTTTCTTGCTCTTTTTCTTCTGCTCAGCTTTTAACTTAGGATAGTAATGTGAAAAGATGTAAATATCCTTAAGTACTAAAATTAATCCTTTCTAGGACACTAAAGTGTTAACTCATGTGCTCAGTAATAGTCATTTAGCTGCTAAATAAATATTTATTCAGTTGATCTCTTTCTACTCTGCAAGTAGTCGTATGAGATGGGGTGTGATGACATAGAGAAGATATCATACCTTAGCTCGACCAAAAAGGGGGAGGTTGTAGTCATCTTCCAATACTCCTCCTCCCTGTACCTCACCTCATCGCCTTGCATTCTGCCACTTAATCAGGTTTCTTTCTGCTTATCATTTTTCTTTTTCCACTTCTTCTGCTTATCACTTTACTATTAGGAACTGTTTGATTTCATTACAACAGCAAACAATACTGCAGAAACAAAGTGGTTAAGCTGTCTGCCATTTTGATAAGGTATGTAAACGTAACTCATTCTGTGTGCAAAACATTCTGTGTGCAAAACATTATATGAGGAGTATACTTTTTCCTCATATTTACCTTTGGAGGGAAGATATCAGCTTTTGTACCCGTGGAAGGACTAGTACAACAACAATTCGTAGTCTAAATTCATATGTTATACATGTGGCAAACCAATCTCTGTAAAAAATAAAATATGCGGAGACAATGACAGTGCCAGTATTTCACTTCATTTGTATTTGCAACAGATTTATTTGGCATCATTTTCTTAGTGTTGGAAATTTGTTAAAATACATTTATAATTGCACCTATATTTCTAAATCCCATTTTACATTGATTTTACTGGCATGTCACAACACTACTAATATAAGTTCTGTTTAAAATTGGTTACAGGATTCTCATTCTTAGAGATTATTAAAATGCTCTATTGACATCTGTCTGCTACTGAACAGAAAATAGAGTTCATGAATATAAATGTAATCCCCAGAGGTGAATGTTTTGTGGAAGCTCAGATCTTTCCACTTCCATGCTCTCACAAATTTGCCATTATTTCCACTAGTACTTCAGCTTGTATCCTTCATCGATGAAGCTAGTTCTTTACAGTTCTTTTATTTATTTATTCTTTTCCTGTTGACTTAGGAGCCAAATATATCACATTGTGTATTCAACAGTATGCCGGGTCAGTTGCAAATTCAATTGGTAGTTGATAGAGCCAATTGGTGAATCATATTTTAAATTCTTTGTTGACAGTTTCTATGAACTGGAAGCTTCAGATTTACACCAAGTGGTTGATGTGTCCTATTCCTTCAGAAGTAGCTTGCAATAGATAAAAGATACTACACAATGCATCATGTTAGGCAACATGCTGCATTGGCTGCTGTCCTTGAAGTGCAGATTCCATTTCAGTTTCAGTGGTGCAGCACTCAAAGTTATCTGTTGCCAGGCTTTTACTGGTAAATGTGAAGCACTTCCAAATCAGCTTTGATTTCCTTAATTCACTCTCAGGAAAGGGTACATGCATTATAAACACCCTCTTTTTTTTCACTTCTCTCTCCACCATAAGTTGTGAAGGGGAAAAAACAACCAAATGATTGAAGCAGTAAGTATCAACTAGAAGACATTAGTAGTTGTAGTAGTAGTAGTTGTAGTAGTAGTCATTTCTTCAATCTGAGTGGACACCATGACATTGGGGCACATGTTACAGGCAGTGTGTTTACCTTTGCAATACTAAATCAAGCCTTTCAGACCAATTCTGATGACTATCACAGAACTATAGAATGGGGGACCTCTAGAGATTGTCTGATCCAATATCTCTCTTCCAGCAGGGACATCTAGAGCGCGGAGCACAAGGTTTTGAAGATCTCCAGGCGAGTTTTGAAGATCTCTAGAGAAAGAGACATCCAGGTGGGTTTTGAAGATCTCTAGAGAAGGAGACTTGACAACCTCCCTGGGCAGCCTGTTCCATGGCTCTATCCCCCTCACAGTGAAGAAGTGCTTTCTTACGTGGAAATAGGACTTCCTGTGTTTCAATTTGTACCCACTACCTCTTGCTCTTACCACACACAAAGCAGTTATCAAAACTCATGGGTTTGACATATCATTCTCTTTTACTCTCAAGTAAAATACATGCAAGTGAACAGTTAAAAACAATCTCCTCCTCCTTCCCCCGCTACTAGAGGAAAAAGGAAGAGACACAAAGAAATTATTAATTTAAAAGCCTCGTAAAAAAAACATAAATCATGCCTATAGATACAAGATCATTATTAGTATGTGAATAATATTCTGCTTAGGCTCCCAAAAAGAAAAAAAAATACTTTGATCTAAAAGAATCATGTTCAAAAGGAGGTTAATGTCCTTCATGCTTCTGTTTTGTCACTGTCATGAGCAGGATGTCTTTCTGCCCAGGAATGTATGTGTTGTGAAAAATGTTGCAATTACAAAGCCGTAGTGGTGGTGGTGGTGGTGGTGGTGGGGAAGGAGATATCAAATTATTATCGGATTCACAAACAGTCTATGGACCATAGGTCTGATCGCGTTCTTAGGAGCGAACTGAGTTCCCAAATAGCCTGAGCAACTATAAGCTCAATTCTGGCAGTATCGGCTTCACCAACAATCTCTCAACTATAGGTTCAATTGCCTCCCGGTTAAACAAGTGGTCAAGTTCACAAACAGTATGCTTTATTCAAATGCAACATTTACAAAGCGGGATTCAGATGTCAGTATAGGAAATTCTCTACTATAGCGTGGGGTCTTTAGCTAGCTCTGATGTACAAAGGTGCAATCATCACTCACCCCAGAAGATGGGAGGGGGCTCTCAGTCTCGAGTCTCCTCAGGTGGCATCTCAACCCGAGGGGAGGGAATGGAGATCAGCCCGTTGACTGACCCAAGAGTTACGATGGAGCCTTCCCTTTTCAGTTCTTAGTCTTCTCCGGCGGCATTCCGATCTGAGGGGAGGGAAGGGGTATCAGCCCATTGACTGTCTCAGAAGTTGCGATGGATTCTTCCCCTCAAGTTCTTCATCCTTAGTTCACCTTTTATGCTTTACATTCAGGTGGAGCTTGAGTGACTAGAGTCATACTTATTAGGTATGTATATAATGTATATTTATTATGTGCATATAAGTAATATGTACATATATATGTAGTCAAATATAGAATAGTCATATATATTTCACTTTTTTTTCTTGTCAATTTACTTGCATTTGAAAATTCTTGTATTTAGAAAATATGACAACTGTACATTTGACAACACATTTTTCTCCCAAAATGGAATGTCTTTTTTTTTCTATTCTTTTCTGCAGTAATGGGTGAAGACGCATCTTTTTATACTGAAAACATTTTTTCCCAGAATCACACTGTCTCTTAAATATTTTCACCTACTTCCCTGAAAATTTACCATAATTGTCTATTATGAAGTTATCCTCTCCTTCACAGCTGTCATGTTATTTTCCTTTGAATAATTGTACATATAGTAAACATCAGAAAAACAGAAACACAAAAGATCCAAGCAAGACTGCATAATGTGTTACTGCAATATGCATTAAGTATCCTTAAACACTTTCAAATAAATACAAATTGACACATCATTACCTATGTGTTTTCAAATTACTGAGAAATGTACCATTAACGCATCTATTATTGATTTGTGTTGGAAAACAAATGGTTAAAATTTTGGCAATGCTATCAAATTTGTATGAAAATTTCATATTAATGTCTGTATCTCCACTGCAGTTTTCTTTTTCTAAGTTATTTTTCAAGTTCCCACTTGAGATGAACCCATTCTTTAGTTCTGTTGCTGCTTCTGGTAGCTTGTTTCTTAAATCATTTATCAGTGCTCAATAGAAAAAAAAGACTGTCTGAACTGAATATACTGCATGCTATTGTCTCTTCACAGTCATCTCCTATTTCCCATCAAATTAGTTAGCGTCCTAAAGTGCTTGTTGTCATCAATACATTCTTTCTTTTCAGAAGATTTTTTTTTAATGACATCTCTACTTAATCTGCTTTTTTACTTTAAAACAGCAATATATAGAGATTAAAGTAGTGCAAAATATTTTCAGTGTATATTTCAACAATTTCAGAACTTTAAGGAGTGGCAAATCATCTACGAACAGGACATGACTTTTTGTCAATGCGTATATTGCTGATCCATTTATTACTATTTCTGTTACAGCAGCAGCTTTTTGTAGACTGAGGTGTCAGTAGATTCTGTATAAATACATAACAATGTCTCACAAAGTTATATTTAAGTACCAAGAATGAGAAAAAGGATCATTGATGAGGTTAAATTTCTGAGGTGAGGCTTATTCGACTTGTGGTTGTATACACTAAGATTTGTTAGAAATTAATCTTTTTCTTCTTATAATACACTGAAAATGAGATATAGCCAACTGATAAACTTGGTGATTCACAACTTTTTAAGATCTCAAGGATGTTCAGACAAACTCTCAACAACTTACATTCTTAATGCAGTAGTTAGGTTTTCTCTGAATTTGTTGAGTTTAATCAAGGAAAAACACTGAGAATACCTTCTGAGTATGTCTTGAAAAATATTTGACTGTATGTACACTGCTATTGCTAGTATGGTAATTAAATCATTTGACAGCTTAACTAATTATGCAAAGGTGCTTCTGGTATGCACTTACATAACTGGTTACTTGATTTAGCTTGGATCCATCTCTGTGAAACTCAAGTCCCCAAAATCAGTAAACAAGCACTTGGAGTGATTACAACATGCAATGTTTCATTACTATTCAGCAATATAATATTATCACAAACAATATATATTATATATAATTATATAAATATATATCTAATGTGTAATATATAATGTATAATGGCATAATATAGGGAAAAGGAAGAGGAGGATCAAAGAAACTCATACAAAAAAGTGAAGATAAAAGAGAGAAACAATGAACACAAAATATGCGATAATAGATTACTGGAATTCCTCTTTTGTCCTAGATACCAGTATTTAGCTTTTGCCTCTGAATCACCAATGACAATTAGACAAAAGTATTATATAGAGTAAAAAGAAAAAAGAAACCAACAGACAAATAATTTTCATTTTCAGCAGGAAAAGTGATTCACAGGCTTACATCCTGTGCCATGTCAAATGGAATAGCTTTTCAGAAAATGCCTTACCAAATGTCAGCTAGATGCCAACACCTATATGTAAACTGATTCCAGAGGCCATTTAAAATTACTGTTTACATGAAAAGGTTATATCAACACTCTCAAACCGGATAACTTACTTAGAGTGCATAGACTTGAAAAGTTTAGACCTGTAAATACTTGAAAATTTTTGATTTAAGTCAACATCACCATTCAACAATAAGAACTCTTTATGTTGAGACAGTGAAATCGGCTCTGCATTCTAAAACCTGTAGCTGGAAACCAGTGAAAATTAAACAGAACATATGAAGATAACGTATAAAAATAACCCCAAAGCCCTAAAATCTATGCAGTAGCATTGAGCTCTTCCTAGTGAAACCTCCTGTTGTGCTTGAGGATTATTAGTGCCAAGGGCCATAGCCACAAAGGGCTAAAGGACTAATTATTTGATTATTTGTAAGCTAACACCACCCAAAAAAAAAAAAAAAAAAGTCTATATTGAAGAAGATTTTCAGTGAACTGTTTTAACAATACTGTTTATGAGGCTCTTCTGAAATAATCTGAATGTGGTGAGTTGGCACTAGTGGAATTGATTTAAAAATAACTACTGTATTTAAGTCTTTAATTTAACAATTAGTTCATCACAATTTCTTAGTTATATACAGAAGCTCTGTTTCCTTTTACCCATAACGAACTTCTAAATTTAAAAATGTATATATTTGACCTCCATTCTGTGGATTCAGAACTCTCTGTTGGCATTCAACATTCTGTGTTGAATTATGTCTTTCATTTTAAGTACTGGGAACTATCCCTTTCAGCCTCCACCTAATGCTAAAAAAAACCCAACAACAACAACAAAAACCCTATTTTATAAGTGTAGGTAGTATCTATTTATTCTGTTCATATTTGGATTTTCAGATATTTAAGCAGCAGGTAAATCAGTTTTCCTAAAACATACGTGCTAATTCTTTGTATAGTTAATGGAAAATAAATAAATCTTTGAAAATTCTCAAGGGGAAAACTACATACTATACTGCAGGCATTGCAAGTTGGATTCAGTTGTCCTTTTATGGGTATTCAGTGACATTTTAGAAGCCCTATCTTGTTGGCTTCTAGTTACTGCTCAGAATGAACTGAGTGTTGCACAGGTCCAGTTTCCATATTTGCTAACTCTGTGTGGATATTTGAAATATTCCATGGTATTTGAATCCAGCTGAATCAAGCCAGTGACTTGTGTATGACTTTTCTGAAGACCGTCAGAATTACCTATCCATCTTACTGACTAAAGAGTGCCCTAGATATCTGATTTTAGAACAAATAGCTCACTGCCTGCCTAACATATAGGGAGTTATTTGCATAAGACAGACAGAACTGATCCAAAACATTATACAGTGATTGCATCTATTACAGCTATTCAATTATTACAACAGTTATTTTAAACTGATAAATTTTAATATTTAAATATTTGCAAGGATTCTGCAGAACATTGAAAGATCATATTCAGTTTACATACTAAAAGAAAAGATTGCAAAAAGATTGCAAATGTCGTATTACTTAACATAGATCCAGATGTCTAGATTAATATTTATAAACCTTGAATCCTGCCGTTCTAATAGTAGAAATGCTGTTCAGCATGCTCTTAAAATGATTAAGGAACCTGAATGCCTCCAAATTAATAAGGATTATAAGATTCCTGCTGTAGAAGTTTCTAGTTTGTTTGTTTGTTTGTTTTTTCTGTCCAAACTAGGAAACTCAGTGCGACTAGCTTAGATGTGGACACTTAAGTGTGGACACTTAATTTCCCCTGCAGATATGACTTTGAATTATTTGTCTATTTATACACACACAAACATACATATTCTAAAATAAGAAAAATTCCATTTCTAATTCCCTATTTCCAAACAGATCAGGATAGCCAGACAGCTTGTTTAAAGAAATTGGCAGTATGCTTAACCATAAAGAATAAAGAAGAACTGACAGGTAAGGAAGATTAGTGAACTGCAAGGCACAGATTTTTGCTTAATCTAGTCCTCAGAAGAAAAAGTTTGGCCAAATTATGAATTAGGTGGTTAGAAACATTATCTAACTTACTTTTGGGCAATGATATAAGCCAGGACCTTAGAAAGAAATTTTGTGGAATCAAGTTACCAACCCCATTGCATATTTTATAGTTTCAGCAAAATAAACACTTACATATAAACAATGTTAAGGATTTGTTTTAAACAGTTTTCAGGAGTGTTTCAGATTGTCTTGACTTCTTCTTGAAGCAGCAGAATAAAAGTTGCACTGTCTTGCAGAGAAAAGTTTCAGGCAATGACAAGTATTTAAAAATCTAAACATTAAAAGAAATCCATCTAAAATGTGATTTTCTTGAGAATCTCAATTTGAATTACTACAGCAATTTAAATTTTACTACCTTCCAGTTATTCCTGAAATTCATTTGAATTATTCTCAGTACGTTTCTTATCTGTCTTATTATGAAGTCATGGGAACAGATTAATTTCCATAAATTCAAATGCTTTTCACCTTATTTTGAAATTGAATAGAGTTTGATTATCTAAGTCTACATCTGTACTTGTAAATTAGAAAAGTGCATGTTTTCTGGCTATGAGCACAAATGGCATGGGAAAGCTTTAGTTCATAAGGATATATATTTCTTCCATGGCAAATTAGTATAGCTCCATCCATATTGCTAGTAGCAGATAATCTCTAGATCTTCATTTTCAGGGAGAATGTTAGTTGGAATAAGGCAAAACTACATGAAAAATAAATGTGTTAAACAGTACAGAGCTGTGTGCAAGTGCTCAGGGTGTGCAGTTCTGCTGATTAGTTAGAGTAAATGCAAAATGTGAGGATGTAAGAGACTAGTGTGGATTGTGTTTATGCGAAAGACTATTGTGGACTGTGTTCTGTCTCAACATTGTTGCCATATAGTCTACAAGTTCCTAGTCTCCTGTCTCCAGGAGGATTGAGATATCTTATCTTCATACAATGATCAACTTCTTGGCCTTGTCATCTT
>JAUBOD010000324.1:359901-408422 GCA_032353885.1 Nothura maculosa | reverse complement strand
GACCCTGCGTGTGCAGGGGGGTTGGACTAGATGACCTCTAAGGTCCCTTCCAACCTTACACATTCTATGATTCCATGATTCTGTGATTTAAATTAAGCAGAAGGATTTGCTTTTCATTTTAGAGCTCGTGTTAGAGATTCTTTGGTTTACTGTCAGGTTTAGATTTTGGCTAACTGATTGGTAGAAATGTTCATTTTCTAAGGGGATAAAAAGTCTAAAAGAGTCAATTTAAAAGCGGTGGGATTAAAATCAGTCTCAGGGAGGTTTGGTTCTCAGACTACTTAACAGTACCTTAAAGGTGATTTTGGTTAGTGTTTAAATTGCAGCCAACAATTTCTCATCCCAATGGTATTCCAGTGTGCCATAAATGCAGAAAAGAGAACTGGTATTTTCCATCCATTTTTAGCTTTTCTCAGAGCTAAATTCATTCTGTTGTCTCCATTCTGATTTTTATACACCTCAGAAAAATTGTGCCAGCTCTAGCCATATCAGATTTTCCTCTTTCTTTGACCCTTTGCAACCACTGCAACCACTGCAATGAAACAATGGCAATGAATAGCACATGTGAACCAGCAAGAGCAGGAGCCAAGCCTTCCAAGGGAGAAGCATGGAACTCAGTCTCAGAAATCATAATATGCTCAAAGGCATGGAAATATTTTTACTGGCTTGTGGAACAAGATCTGCAAAAAATAATTGAATATTCTCATAAAGATCATAGTCAGTTCCTGTGAATAGTTTAATGTATAGTTTATCATCATGATTTAATTTACTTTAAGCTATTCCAGAATAGTTTAATCTACTCAACATTCAGTACTACATTAGTATGCAAGGGATGCAAAGAAACAATGTGATCAATGACCCAAGAAACAATCTTGGGTCATGCCAATTGATTTTTTTCCCCATCTTCCCTATAAATGGGAAGGAGTAAAAAAGATGTCACCTTATTTTTCCAGGGATAGTATATCTACAGTAAAATAACACTTGAGATTTATGGATGAAAATGTAAGAATTATTATATTATAAAGTATATTCTAGTAATATCTTAGTTGTAAATTGAAACTCCAAGATATAATTGCTTTACAGATAGGATTTATGTCTATATATATGTAGCACTTAAAATATATATTTTAATTTTCATGATGTTCCTTCAAATACTTAGCATTTTACATGAATCAAATGCTAAGCATAATCAAGCTTAATCAATTCCAACCTTACTATTGGAATCATAATTGATCTATTTTTTTCAGGTAATATGTACATTATTCAAGTGTACTTTAAAAATTTTAAGATCCGTTGAAAAATGGAAGAAAGGCCATTGCTTGCTGTGATAGTTTGGGCATTAGGACCTATGATTATATGAATATTTTATATGACTTATTTTACCCCAGATGGCATATGTTACATTGGACAGGTCATTAAACTCTCTTTCAGGATCCAGGTGTTAGTAGAATTTGTCATAAACCCATTTGCGAGTTTACAGTAAGAACAGGGGATACGTCTAGCTTTGAAAGTTTTCATACAGGCTTTTTTAACTATGTAGGGAATCCCTGAATATCTGAGTTGCTTATATGGAAAACAGAAAAATTAGCAAAGCTGTACAATGAAGTAAGCAAAGCAATTCAACACTTTGAATTGTAAAAAAAAAACCTCTCTAGATAGACCATTCATATAACTTTCATCAAAACCTACAGTTAAAAACTTTTTGGCTTATTTGTGTTGTCAAAAAAAAAAAAAAAGTGATGTGGCCCAGGCAAAGCATGCAGTAGACAAGGACAAAATGTGAGAGGAATTAAAACCAAGAGCATTTTGTCTGTCATGATGTTACATCACACTGTCAGGAGAAAATAAATCAAAAGGTTATGTAATCTCAAAGGAGTATCTAAAGAACTTCAGCTAATGTACATGCTGTTTTTTTAAAATTTCTTATCTTTAATCAAGTACCTAGTCTTTTAGTACTGTCTCATTTTTCAGTGTTATTCAGGACTGACAGACAGCCAAACATGACATGGATGCCATTTCAAAGGATGCGAGGCAAGTTAAAATCTGTTCAGAGGAGGATATTATGCCCCATAGTTTACTCAGTACTGGTTTCTCTTCCATATTGGGTTGGAAAGATATATGTGTTATTGCAGTACAAACATTAGTGAGGAAGTATTTTAGTAAAAAATACTAATATTGTTAAAAAACAAACAAAGAAACCCTCCAATAATCTAGTAAAAAATCCAAAATATACTGTGCAGATGTTCACACATTTCCACTGATGTTTCAGGCAAATAGACATAGGATGTGATCAATTATTGGTTTAGAACCTCAGAAAATCAAAACTTGAGAAAAATTAAATGTTGATCTATGAAACAATCTATAATGAAGCTTTGACAGTTTGAGCACTGTCAGCAAAAATGCCCTTCTCAAAGTCAGTAAATTTTATATGGGAATGGAAGAGATTGCCTTTGGAAAAGTACATGGCCACTTACTAAATTTTGTGTGACCCTTCTGTGTCTTAAATAACATTGCTGTATCTTCCTACAACTACCATCCTCATTGAGTATTCTCAGTGATGTCTCGCTCTTATGTACTTTGCTGATGTCCGATTGCAAACAGCCATTGCTAATCGGCTTACTCCAGCTTCCATATATAACTTTTAAAGAGCTTATGAAGGTAACCCATTGAGATTAAGCATGGATAAGGCCTGTTGTTTTCAGGTACCTGACAAGGAGATGGAAATGAACCCACTTCCCCACACAGTGAAGGTAAAAATAGAGCAGCTTTCGATCAGCAATTCTCATTTATCTTTACTGTGTCAGATTTAGTGCTTTATCATCAAAACTCACTACCTTGTCATTGTCTAGTCTAGTACTAGGAATACAGCAAGAATTGAGTTGTAAGACGTTCAAAGGTTGAATATTTGGTTCATACTGTAACATGCTGTACTGATTTAAAATTGTCCTTTTTGGGGATTAAAATAAACTATTAGTGTGGTAATAGGTATTTAGAAAACAAATGAGAAGTTAAAAAGAGAGAGAGAATGTCTCTCTTAGAGGTAGTAGGGATGTATGAGGCCTGTGTGAGGAAAAACCTCTTTCGAAAGTCAGAGAGTTATAACACTGATCTGTAAAAAGTTTTCAAAAGAGAAATTGCTGAATGAGGATTTCTAGAAAGTATGGTTTATACTTTCAACATAATGTGAATTTCAGCTCTGGGATTGCGATGCAAGATGTTGCCATTGACATGATGTTATTTAACTGTGTAAAACATGCACAATTTTGGGGAGGATATTGTTGAGAAAATACAAAAAATGTGTATTTAGAAAAAAGGGATAATTATATCAACAACAATATGTTTTTATGCTGAATTAATATTTATGATAAAGTTCAGCATATATGCACATTTATGGAAAAAGGCAAATTTCTAATTTCTTCATTTTATTCCCAATTGCATATTTTCTATGAAAAGGAGGAACTAGTATATTTGCTGTACTTTTGTACCTTTTTTTCTGTTGCAAAAATGTTGCAGAAAAATACTTATAACAATATAAAGCATAAAAATATATTTATTATTTGATGTGATATTGCTGGGATTCAGCCATGTAAATATATAGAATTGTGTAGAGGTCAGACCAGTATAATTAAGAGAGAATAATTGTTTTCAGAATTTTTAAAACAAGAGCGTTTGGGGAAGTATTTTTTCTTCAGAGTTAGCATTTTTGTTTTTATTAGCATTCTTAGCATTTTAGCAGAAATTATAAATAAAACCAGATTCTTTCTTTTTCATTAATATTCTTCAAATGACACCAATCTGTTGCCATTGACTCTGTGTTCTGTGTCTGTATTTCTGACTGGTATAGTCAGATTGCGATCCTAACTTAAAATAAACAAATTCAGTATGAGTTATGTCAGCACTAGTCTCCTAGTAAATGCATTTACCCTCTTTTTCTGAGTGTCCCTCCCCTATCTAACCAATCTACAGGAAAGAAAACCATTTTCCTTCCTCAAAGCTGTGAAGTACATAAGCAAATCAAAGTAGGTTGCTCCTGTCTTCACAGTCCTGTCATGTCTGAGGTAGAGATAGTGACATTCATCTGAAATGGAGGCAGAAATACAGTTTTTGAAAGCCAAAACAAGTTAAATACAGAATAGTTTTGAGAAAAAAAAAAGTTGTTAAAAAGAAGTAAGAAGCATGTAAAGATTTTCTTTTTGTGTGTGTGTGTGTATAAATATATATGGTAAAATATTTCATCAAAGTGCATGCCATCTATCTATTCAGCTGGTGATACTGATTGGTGTAAGCTTTTGGAGTTTTACATCTCTGTTGCTGTGACTGTAATACTATGCATATGATCTATCTTATCTGTGATGTGCCCCTGTAGTTTTGCTATATTAGAAAAAAATGAAACTGTTTCCTTTACATAATCAAATAAATCAAAATTAACTTTTTTTGAGGGAGGATTAAAGAAATATGTATTGCAGGAAAAAAAAATATATTTCTGAATATCTCAGACTTATCCTTGCATTTTTATTATAACTAAGAAGATAATAAAAAATGAAATAATGTTTTGATGCCCAATTCTTTCTAAGATGTCATGAAAGCAAGATTATTTTTACTCTGTGGACTTTTTTGTTATGTAAATAATTGCCTTTCTTCTTATCTGATCAAATCCAATTATTTCAAATCCAGAAATGCCCTAGAGCTTTTTTGTTTGTTTTGTTTTGTTTTGAGCATTTATTTTCATTAAAGCATGAGAACCAATGGACAAATGTCTCCTATATTCTCTTCTTGCAAAATACTGAAGCTGCATTAGTGAGCTAAAATCTGTAATAAAGACCCTTGTGTTTAAATGTGCCTAATTCAGGGTGGCTAATGAGGTAAGCCAGAAGTAAGCTACCACTGTTCCCCATGACTTTTTTCTTTCATGACATTACTTCCCCTAATGTAACAGGGCTTGTAGTTCTACTGAAAAGTCTAGCCAACTAAGAGAAGAGAAACACAAGGCACTCAAATTTAATTTCGATGAGTCTTTCCATTTTTTAATGTCATATTTTTAAGGAAGTAACTGAAATGGTTTTCATTTTGGAGTGCTTTTTTTTTTTTTTCCTCTTCACTGAAGAAACATCATCAACTTATCAGCTGTGTTCTGCTGATGGTGTCTTGAAGTATGGAAAAGACCTCAGCGCTGCCTCGTAGATATGTTAGATGAAAATATCTGCCATGGGACCATCTCAGAAAGAAGTGAAAATGTGTGTCTTACACCAAAAATATGAGGCTTGGCAGCTTCTGTAGCTATTCAGGCGGAAATTTTCCTTGCTGGCTATCACCTCAGGATCAAGATTTGAAAACAAACAGTCAAATTAGTTCAGCTGTTTCCGGGAATGAGGCTAGAGAAAAAATACATTGTTTTTTCAGTACTAAAATGTAAGTGACTTTGAAATTTGGCAGAGGAATAGCATTTGTGACATGGATATTTCTTTTGCCATCCCTTTGATAATTCGAGCAAATTTTTCAAGTTTAAAAGACACGTATGTTCTGTACATACTCTATCAGGACTTCACACTCACACTTCCAAAATATAAAGTCTTTACTGAATATGTTTGGTGTCTTGCAGTTCCTAATGCTATCCAGCTTATGAGATGCTATACTTAAATATGACTAGAATATGACTAGAAATATGCTGGAGAAGCTGGGCTTTTCTCATACAATATGCTTTGAACAAAAAACTGTTCAAGATTCAGAGGGGAAGAAGGGAATTGGACCCTTTCTTACTTGTTTTCTCACTGCCCTACTCCCTTTTCTCTCTCCTCTAATTGTGTGGTTGAGAAAATCAGCTAGCTCAGATACATGGCATTAAGGTGGCCAGAGAGATACATTGGCAGTAGGAGCCCGAGGGGATTTTGACCAGATAAGAAGCAATATAGTGGGCAACTGGAGAAAGAGGCAGCAAGTGAATTGAATTGAATTGAGGGAGGAAATATGGATTGGAAATAGTGATCATGGAGGACAAGAAAAGAAAGGGTGATAGTACATATTTACAGAGAAGGTGGAAGGCAAAGGGGTCTATAAAAGAAAAGGAAAGTTATATTAAATAAAGTGTAATAATGATATCTAACATAAGAAACTGCAGCGCCATAACATTTTTCTTCAGTAAGTAATTCTTCTGATTGCTATAGTACAGTGGTTCCTCAAAATCACTACTGCTGTTGCTGTAAAGCTAAAATATATGGCTAGCATTTTCCATTTCCCTTAAGTAGGATATCATTTTTTTTCTGAAGAAATGGTGCATTTCAATCCCCCTCACTCTGTCAGCATTTGAGGAGTTATTAACTTAGTTTTCTTTTTCTCTGCTGCTCAAAATCTGACATGGATTTGTCCTACATCTCCCAGAGGCTTGTGTGTGCAATTAGCCATTGGATTCACTGAGTAATTACTTCATTTTTCATGTAAAATGTACTTGATTTATTGTATACTTGGGAGTGGATGACAGAGATAGGTCAACAACACTTAGAGGAGATTAGCGGAGAGATTCTCTGCTCTTCTGGTAGCAGTCAATCCCTGGGGATGTTTCCTGAGCGGGAATAGTGCCATGCAAGCTTTGGCAGTGGTGCACCATTTGCCTTTGCTACTCTTCTGTAGAATTAATATGAGAGACTGCCGGGCAGATTTTAATCCCTACTAAGCTATATAAACCAGCAGATTGTGGAAATTGTGGAGGTGTTTAAAGAATGAGCTAGAAAAAAAAAAAAAAAAAATTGTTATTCTCAATAGGAGTTATGTGAGCCATTTTAGAAGCTATCAACTAGGCAGAGTAGTAATGGTGTGCTGGGGGAAAAAAAATGACAGCTGACATTTTTTTTTTTCCAGATAGATAGTTATTATTTGCCCTTGCTCACTCGCTGTTTTACTTTTATAATTAACTATGTTTATTATTTTTCTAATAAGTTATAATTTTAAGCTTTATTTTGTTTTTTCTTTTGTTTTCTTGTTTTATTCTAACTGCAAACTTCAAGTAAAGAAAGAAAAAAAAAGATGATAGAAATAAATTTGTGTTCTAAAGGACATAGCATATAAGATTGTTAAATAATATTAGGAAGACTACATGAGTGTAATCTCTGATATGCTCATGGGACTTGAAAGTTGATTTATGTTCAGTAAATTGAGACAAAAAATAGAAGTGCAAATGTTCTCTGATACTTCTAAATTTTAGCAGTATAAGAGGACAGGAAGGTGAAAACTGATTTCCTAGAGTAATAGAGAAAAGTTGAGTAAAATGTTTTCAAACACTAAACTGTGAATTGTATTTGCAGAATAATTTGTCTAAGCATTGCCACTGTAATATTTGGAAAAAAATAGTTGTGAAAAAAATAGTTGTGATGATGTAGTATTGGAATTATGGTCACTACAGTTTTCCCACATAACTGTAGTAGCCATAATCATAATGGTATAATCATATTAGTGTTTTATAGATGTTGTTTTTTACAGACTTTCCTTTTCATTCGGAAAATGCAAGGTATGTTCTTGCCTCCTCTCATGAGGAGATGAGAGAAAGGAAAAATAATCTCAAAATTCAAATTATAATGATTATTGTAGGACTAACGTTTTTGTTATCTCTAAGTTAGCTTTGCTTAGGAGGTTCTGTATCTTCAAATCCTTAACCTTAAGAAAGGATGTCTTTAAATTGATGCCATGTTTTGACAGATCTTTTGAGTTTGCCTGTTTTGAATGGATAATGGCAGAAATCCTTTGGATGACCTCATACTATGTTTTATAACAAAAGACTGAAAAGCATTCTGGCAATCTCTGGCACTGATTAAAATTGGATTACAAAAATATTGAAACAGTTGTATATTTTGCAGACAAAATTTGACATGAGTAACAAATATACAAGTTTTCAATTAGGCAAGCTTTAAACTTTGTGTTTCTACAGCTCCCTAAGCAATTTAACAACTCTTAAAAAAACCTATCTGCCTAATGTTTTCTTCTAGAATTTCTAAGAAATTAGGAGCTACTCTGAAGAAATATATCCCAGCAGTCTATTGGAAAACATAATCTGTAATATATAGCATAGTTCAGAAAATTTAAAAAAATCACAAAAATGTATCTTTTTGTGCTTTTGCAGGATAGTTATCATGCATAGTCAGTATTTCTTCAAATATTTTATTTGTTTTTATTTCTTCTATATTCTTGCTGCAGTTCAGTGCAGTTCAAGAGGAAAGTAAGATGCAAAGCGTGTTTATTTCATGTACTCTCTGATCCTTGGTTGGCTTTATGCTGGGTCAATATTCTTCATCCATATTACAGAAGCATAAAGAATGCCCAGTTATATTGATAGTGAGGGCATAGTCATGTCACAGTTTTGATTTTAACCGAGCAGTGCTCTTTTTTTAGGAAAAGAAGCATTTTGAAGTGCTATGTTATCTGAACATATTATTGTATGTGTTATCTGAAACAGTGGTAGCTAGCCAAATGAGTTTTAAATGATCTCAATTCCATCACAGATACAATATTCACTGCAAGACAACCAAATAGCTGAAATTAATATTTTAACTTGATTTTTTTTGATTTTCCCACCCTGTCTTCTTTGAACTGAATGGCAGTTCCTCAATGATTAATATGTTTGAAAATTGTGTTTTCATTACCATAGAATTAACTGTGACTTGGCAATAGCATTTAATGATTGGTTTGAGATGAAAAGAGTGTTGTCATGAATTCTCTTTCTTTCAAAAATTTGGGTGAAATTTTACACAAATTCTCTTTCTTTCAAAAATTTGGGTGAAATTTTACACAAGAATTGGTAAACAGATCAAAACTGTGAGTAGCTTTAAATGGCTGTTTCTTATTTTTTAGTGTAAATCCCTAAATATTAGGGTATAATGATTTTAGACATGAGTTTTACTTGGTATTTTTTGTCATAAATATTCCACTCAATATGACAAGATACTCAAATATTTAATGAACCCAAGAGTGAAAATGTTGGTTTTGCATGATGATTAGAGTATCCATCCAGGAGACGGCATGCAGGTTTTAGTTTCTCTTCCAGTGATTGCCTGATTGTTTACATGAAGATTGCAAGAACCTGCCCCAAAATATTTCTGGTTTATCCTTTGTGAAGGAGATGAGAAAAGAGTAAAATCCCCTCAGGCAGATGCATTAGTCAAACCTGTTTTCTCTAACATCAAAATGTGTCTAACCTCACTCCTCCTTATCTTTTGTAAATTAAAAAAATGCTGTTGTTTTCCCTGTCGCTTTGTTTTTTTTTTTTTACAAGCATAATCTTATAAACATTTTAAAATTTTATATCAAAGAGTGTGGAATATATTGCATATTTCTGTAACACGTGAATGCATATTGTTTTAGCTTATATCGCTTTTTCTCTTTCCTGGTTTGAAAAAACAACTCTCTGTGTATTTTATACTGTATCGTCCTGTCTAAAATATCAAAACAGCTAAAATTATTAGAATATGCAGTGTTTTAATTTACACTTTACAAGGTAAAATTCTGCTACTTATCTTGAGGGTTGATTAGTCATTTTCAGCATCTATTCAGAAGTTTATCTAATACTTTTGCATATAACAGTTTTGATTTCCTAAATATAGATTTTTGCACTTTTTCCTCATCTGATGTCAAATTGATTAGACATTAATGCCTTTGTATGTCCCTAGACTGTTTTCATCCAAGCAACACAGGTAGGATAGTCACTTTACAGCCCTCAGAGATTTCTAGCTGAAATGAGTTAACATGTAAAAAAGACTAGTAAAGTGTCTATACCTTCCCTCCACTCTGCTCAGTCATAAGGCCCATTAACCTTTGATTAATCTTTCTGTTAACTATATATTTCCAAATTTCTTATAAATTCCCATGAGAATTATTCTGAATTTCAGCTAATGTTCACAAAGTATTTAATTTTCATGTAAGTAACCTGATTTTCTACAACTAGATCCTAAACCTGAGGAAAAAAAAAGATTATTTTATTGTGGATATGTTAACCAATAGACACTCTGGAAAGTTGTATGTGAAACATAACAAATTAACATAATTTATAGAGAGACTGGAAATACATTTTGGAGGAGGTAGAAAAAATTTATAAACTGGGTTCTTTAAGAACCTCTGAAGAAGGAGTTTATTGAGACATTGTTGGATGGGCATGGCAGGTTGCAAAAAGTTAGTGGATTTAGGGGTCTTTTAAGCAAAGTGGCATTGACTTGCATAGCTGTCCTCTGATTTACTTATCATCTACATGGCTGTAGTCATTAGGAATATAACATGCCTACATGTGCATGTCTCTCCAAGATGGACCAACCCAAATTGCCTTTCTTCTACTACTCCTCTCTCAATCAGGACAAAAAAAAAAAAGGAGTAAGTCCTGGTAAAAGGAGGATAGTAGAGAAAACAGAGGGCAGACAGAAGTGGAAGATGATCTGCTCCCCCATTGCTTTCTTCACCTTTCCCTCATTAAGCTAGAAAGAGTGGATAACACAGAAAGACAAAACATGACCAGCATGCAAGCAGCAGACTGATGGCTGCCCGAGCAGTGGGCTGCTTTGCTGAGACCATTTTGCAACTGAGTGACTATCTGCATGCATATTTTTGTGCTTTGACTAATGTAATTCATATTTACACCTTCAACAAATTTGGACTGATATCTCTATGAGGGTGGAATACACCTCATCTTGGACATAAAACAGTGTGAGAACTGTCCTGTACCTGATTGGGAAGTGCTTCAGAAATACTAGCTTCTGCAGACATAAGCCAAGGTAAAATGCTTGGCAAACATTGGACCACAGAATGCAAGGCAATAGGAATATTCCATTAAATTTTAGGATTATGCAGAGTAGATGGATGAGAAGAAAAGAAAAAAAAAAAGAAGAGGAATATAAGTTAATACAAATAAGTGTAATTTTGATGAATATATGTGAGTTTCACAATAGTGGTTATTGCTAGTTGGGATCAAATACTACATTGACAACAGAAGGTTACAAATGAGTATTAAAAAATATGCCCAATCCTCTCTTACTATTTACCTATATATTATTATCTGACTTTATTTTTAACTGTTTGTATAACAATCTGTTGGCTGTGCTATTCGCTGTGCTCCAATAAACATGTTTAATCAGTTCATTTATATTCCTACTCCTCTTCAAGTGCCATATTACCTCACTTTTTCTACCTGTATGCTTACTACCTATTTTTTCCTTTTCTTTTTGCCGTGAATCATATGCATTCTATCTATTTTTTGGGCTATACCTACCCTGGGATGCTTTAAAAGGCCTTGCTCCTTTTTTTTTTTTTTCTTTTTTTTCTTTTTCTTTTTCTTTTTCTAGTCCACTCTATTTCTCTAGAATTTCCTATTATGGCTCCCCCTTGTGTTCATCTCTTCTTATTTCAGTTGTTTGCTCTGTTTTTCTGTCTCCTTTATCTGCTTCATCTTATTGGATGTGCCATCTCCCTAAGGTGTAGAGGAAAAACTGTGTGACCTATATTCTTCTCTGGGGACCTGAGGCTGATTGGGACTAAAGGATGGTCAAGAGGCACTGAGCAAAGCAGAAGGTCAACACTTGCTGTTGTTATAGAAGCTACAATGGCAGAGCTATGTAGTTAGAGAAGCAGAAGAAGGAACGGGTAAAGCTTTTAATTATAACATGAGAGAAATAGATTACATTTCTTTACACTCTCTATAATGTTGATACTCATAAAATAGGATATTCTTGACATATTTGGATGGCCAGCCACCCAAAGTACATGATCATCAACAAGTAATGAAAAAGCAAAAAAAAAACCTGTAATCTGATGTGTGTGGGAAAAGGATTTATTTGGTTCTAAGGAAATTAATAATCATTCTGTAACATCAGAGCTTATTAAACTCAGAAGATCTACATAGACAATTTGAGTCTTTTTAGCTCTTTCCATTACTTTCCTTTTTTTTTTTTTGAATTTAACACACTACTTTATCTAACAAGATGATGATAGAATAATGTGAATATAAGCTTTTCAAAAACAAGAACTTATTAATTTCTCCCTTTTTATGGCTCATATTTCTTGTTTACATATTCAAGTACTGAATTTCATTTACTATATAAATTACTAACTTGATGGGAAACCTTAAGCTACCAGTAGTAAGCTCATCATATAGTAGATTATTTCATATGGTAGACCTTATGAAAGTAGTCCACATTCCTCACCTTTAGGAAAATTTATGATAGTCTTCCAGAATGTGAAAGGAAACAGATTTCTGAGGAAATGCTAAAAAGCTATATAATACTAAGAGTTTTTTTCCTTGTATAGCCCTTATGTACCAAAATTAGACACATACAGAATCACACACATGAAAAGAGGACTGGAAGAAACAGTAGTACATACAAAACCAGGATATCATGGTATTATCAAGGTTGTGTCTCTCATCTTGGTATGGAGATGTCGCATATTGCCTTTTCTGTGCAAGCAAAGAACTAAAAATAGAAGAAAACTCTGTACAGAAATTCATAACCTGTAATGTCTTGGGTCTTGAATTAGAAAAAAAATATTTACACAGCTTGTTGGCAAAAAAATCCTGGTAAGAAGATGAACAAAAGCATAGTCTTTCCACACCCAAACTACACTGGTTTTATATTTACATTTTTAAGGGCAATGTTTTATGTGTTTTTAGAAATAATCAACAGCAATAGGTTTTATGCAAGTATGTCAAAAATATCAGGAAATATTAGTCATGCACTAGTGATTTTCCCAAATAATGAATTGGCAGAGCTTTGAAAATTATCTATATCTCTATATCTATATCAAGGGGAAAAAACATATTAAATCATCAGTTTTATTTTCCACTAACACAGGTATTTCCACATCTACTTCATAAGGTTCAAGAGTTTTAGATAGCAGTTGGACTCTGCAATAGCTGAATGCTGCAATTGAACTCTACAGTCTAGCCATCATCACTTAGTTTACTTTTAATATCTCCATTGTAATATATATTATAGTCTGATGTAATTTGCACTGCTTTATTTAACAATGTTTTTTTGAAATTTATTTTAAAATAGATCTTTCAAAAAATTATGTTTTCCTGACTACTTCTTTATAACAAAGAATAAGTGATTCTATAACAAAGGAGTGATGTCATCCTTCATTAAATAATTTAAAAATTCTGATTACAGTATAAATATAAGCCTTTTCCTTGAAATGGCACTTTTATGTGCCGAATGCCATTTATATGCACTAAATGTGGTACTTTTGCTATAAGTGAGAAGGAAAAATCCACTTCTGAATTGCAATGACACATCATACGACTACTGTTTTTTATCAAAATGACTATTATCAATGTGAGAATCTCACTTTCCTAGATATAATATATTCTTAAGCTTATTTACTCTTTAATTCTTTGTAGTTGAATTTATCTCAAACTGCTTAGCACATAAGCAGCTTTCAGCTAAGCCAATTCTCTGCTGTGTTTTTCGCTCTTTGCACAATATATAAAACAGGTCAAAAAAGGCTCAGTCTGGAGATTAATATTATTATTTTTTTACTATATATGTCCACACACACAATCAGCTAAGCATGAAGAATCTTCTAGGGCTGTGTTAGAATAAAAGGCAGAGCAATACCCATTAGCAGGCTTCTGAACGACAACGATGCTGCCTGAACTATGCTCACTGTATCATACAAAATGGGGCAAATTCATTCTGACAGAAAGAAATTATTCTGCAAATTAACCTGTTCTTTCAGTGTTCTTATAGTGTAGGTTTTGCATCCTTGATGTCTTTTTCAGTCTCCAACTTGTATTTAAACTATCTCTTCGTGTTGTTTAGCCTGGAATTCAGGAGGGAAGGAAGGGAAAGGGAAAGCAGTTAGAAAATTAGAATAGAAATTTGTAAGAAATGGATTTTTGTAATTTCTGCCATCTCTGCTGAAGTGGTCATGTGTCGAATGAGATTCGGTGACACCTTCGCCCAGTCCTACCTAAATTCCATTTGTGTGCTGACATTTACTCACTGCTGTGTGCCTGTATGTACATGCATCTGACGTGGTCTTTATCAGAATTATGTATATTGTGCTAAACTTAGAAACAGCCCTGACATGGAGGCAGTGTAGACTTGTTTCTCTTTTTTGAGCCCCTGAAAACCCTCTATGACTCTTTTTTTTTTCTTTGTTTTTTTCCCTTATTGTTCACTCTGCTTTTTGTTTCATACTCTCAGATTGCTATGTCAATAGCTAAAAACTAAGCTCAATGCAAAGGTGCAAAACTAAGCTCTCAGAACAGTCTGACAAATCTAATACTATTGTTCCACTTTCAAAAGGAATTGTATACAGTTTCTAGAAATGACTGACAGAAGAGTTCTGCTTATAGCCTGATGCAGAAACTGCAGGCCTCATCATGGTCCATTTCCTTCCAAATTGCTCAGGAAAATAAAAGCTGAAAAAATGTGAAGGAAATGCTAAAGAGGCAGTTTTTCACTCTGCTAATAATGTGCTACCACAGACAAAAGGTCAAATACTGCATTTTATCTCTATGAGTGGAACTCAAATTCAGACTTGTAAAGGATCTAAAGAAAAGAGATTTAAACATAGGTCTTGGTTTAATTTAGACCTGATTGCTCATTAATCTTTGGAATAGTTACCCAAGCTGTCTTCCAACTGCAGGGGAGGCAATTGGATGCTAGCATGAAACCCTGCTGCGGAGTATTCAATATTCAGTATTGGTACAACATTTAGCCTTTTGTTCAGTGTTTACATACACAAAATTATTGAGAAAATATCGTTTAATGAGCTGGTATAGTCAGACCAAAGCAGTTAGGCATTCAGTGGCTGCATTTGGTTAGCCTGTGTAAGCCCACCTAAGTTGTTGAATATAAGGCATAATTGTTTCACAATTCAGAAACCCTATGACACCACAGAAACAGTGAGGAACTACTGAGCTAATCATTCAGAACAAGTGATGAAATGTCCAAAGATGAGGTTTAATGTATGCCTTCTCTGAACCACAAGAACTTGCTTTTACTCTGCTGAACACTTTCCAGCTACGGGCTGAAAGAGTCTATGAGATGGTTAAGCCTATTTTAGCTTTTTTGACTTTCCTGCTGGATATATCATCTGGCAGCACAGAAATGATGAACTTTGATGTGTCCTTTCCACTAGGCGAGATAAAAACTGGCAAAAATGATTTCCAGTCAGGACATAGATTGTATGTTTCCCTGAGCAGGTGGGGCCTTTCTTTTGGCTCATTTAAAATAGCCAGGCTATTTGGTGACCCATATAATTCATTCTGTGTAGACTGAGATTCTGCTTTTTTGACTGACAAAGTCTGAATTTTCTGAAGGTCACAAAAAGTATTGAATATTGTAATGTTAGCTACATTAGAAACCAAACCACAAAATATCTATCTGAGAGGACAGCAACTAAATAAGCAAAGCCATTGGAGACCTTAGTTCAATATAAATTTTTTAAGAAAAAAAAAAAAACTTAAAAGCATCATAGAGTAGCCCAAGTTCGTTAGCCAGTATTTTCTAGCTTGACACAGAAAGAAAGTATACTAGGCAATAATGGCATAAAATGAAATAAACAAGAATTTTATTTTGAGATACTATTTTGAGATGAATATTTTTACTTGAATAATAATTAAAGAATTTTTTTCAGATTAAAAGGGCTAAAGAATAAAGAATATTTCAAAATATATTTTAAATATTTTTTTAAATATCTAAAAATTATAAAAATTGTGATGCAAGATTGTGAATTATCAGTCAGAATGGTGTTTATTTCTCAAAAATAGATGCATTTGATTACTATGATAGGAAAATAGCATACAAGTAAGACATAAATAAAGAATACATTTGAATTTTAGGACTGCTGGCATACAGTGGGCCTCCAAATAATCTTAAGAAGCTGGAGGATAAGGACATTTTATGTTATGTTCCTCTTTATATCCCTATTGTGGCAGCAGAGGACAAATTGAGTAATAGGAAACTCATGCCAGTCAAAAACATTTTATTTAGTGTAATCCCTTGTCAGACTAATGTAAAAGCATATATCTTGTTTTAATGGGACTGCCAGCAATCTGTCAAATACAAAGAGTAAGTTGTGGAGCTTAAACACGTTAGCCTTTCTGTCTTGAAAAGACACTCAAATGTGAGCTGTGGCTGCTGTCTACAGTATTATCACCAAAGCATCTGATTGAGGTCAGGTAAATTAAAACCAATGATCTACCATGTACTCAGCTCAACATTAGAAATATTTTAGCTTTTGTGAACCTTATAAACCTAGCACAAAATATTTTAAAAAGAGTGTTCTATAAGGGTGTGAAGCAGAAAATCCAAAGGATGCACTGTCAAAATATACATGTGGAGTTTTAGTTACTGTTATGTCAGAATAAATTTACAAATTCTGTAGAGACACAGTACATTGCATTAGTTGCATATATGCTGTTTGATATATAAAGCATGGCACCGGAGAAATAAATAAGAACTTTTTTTTTTAACCATTCAAATATTCTGTTGTTTCCAAGTAGTCTGTATTCATATCCTTTTGAAAATAATTGAGGATCACTCTATTTCATTGTGGATAGAGGAAGTAATAACATGGATGTTTGATGCATAGATTCTGCAGCAACCTGCAGAAATGACAGGAAAGTCAGTGAAAAGAGAAAAGAAAGAATTTTCCTACTTTTTTGTTCTATCTTCTGACATGCAATTAAGGATATATTGTGGACCATACAGGATCTAAACTCCCAGCTTTGTGAGCTGCTGGAGGAGTATGCCTTCTGTTTTTCAGTGTCATCCTAAAGGGAGAAGATATGAGTACTTTTAAAAGGAAGCGTGTGTCAGAATTGATCTTTTATATAACCGGTCGGCTTGTTTTGTTTTTTTGTGTTTTTTTTTTTTGTTTTCTTTTGTTTTCATTATCAAATGTATAGAGACAGTATGTAGTCACTTATGATCTGAAAAGCATCCATTTTCCATGGAAAAGTTCACATTTCTGCTGTGGATGTTTTAGTGAAAATCAAAAACTGCTGTCTGAAAATTTCTCCTATTATAAGTGGAATTTTATGTGGGCAATATCTAACCTTGTTTAATTTTGGGGGGTTGTGGTGGGTGGAGGGGTGTTCTCATAATGATCTCTTTCCTCATGAATATGAGAATAAATCTGTGTGGCTAGCTTTGCAGATATTATAAATACATATGCAAACATGTTAAAGCCTTATTTTAAAGAACTATAACTTTACCAGCCCAGAGACAGAATGGTAATAACAGGATGGGCTTTAAAGATCATGTGTTGGGTGCTAAAAAACTGTTCTCCACTATATGGTTGCATGCCCTAATGCAATATTTTTTCCAAAGAGTTTACACTATGAGCATTGGTAAATGACAAATGACACCTCACCTAGTGAATTATTCCAGTATGTAGTTAAGGTCCCATGCTTTAGTTAAATATGTGCAAAGACTCATTTAAAACAGAGCATGAACTATTTTTAACCTTAACTTCTTTTGTGGATCGGACATAAAAAAGGGACATCTTAGGCAGAACAGAAGATAAATAAAGGATGTCTAGAAAAAGTCTGATATTCTAAAATAGATGCACAGTTGTCTCTCATTTCTTTGTTTTTCCCCACTCTCATGGGCCAAGGAGACAGTCTTTTGAGTTACCATCATAACTATTCTCACTCTCGGATGCAACAGATTGACAAATGGATTTCATCATCCACATCTCTATTCACTGCTTCATCGCTTGCTGTTTAGCTTCTGATCTTACTTTGACATATGATGACTTGGGCCAGTGATACTTGCTCATTCCATATATTGCTACTAAGATGTGATATTTCATTTTTCTACCTACCTACCTAAATTTAAAGGATGGTTCTGAGTGTTAACACTCTCTCTGTTTTTTTTGTAGATCAGTATCAAACAGTTTTCAGGGTAACACTCTTTCAGTATAATGATTATGAGGAGGAATATTCATCCCTCTTCTCTGTGGACAGTGTTTCATTGCCATACTCAACATTGATTATTTGGAGAATCACTGAAAAAGGTAATACATGAAAGTAACATTCCCAAAACAGTATGCAGAAATAACATTTTAAGCTAAATAAGCATTTTTTATTCTAACTCTGGTTATACTCTCATTGATATCCAAATATAGATGAAGAAAAATATGAAAATTATTATTTTAGAGTTAGTCACAATAATGAATAAAATATTTTGAAAACTTTACCTCTCCAAAGCTTCTTCGGCTATGATGAAGTATCTGACACACAAGTAATGCTATTATATTTACTTTGTAGATGGATACACCAAGGAGCCTTTCAAAAATATGAATTTAACAATACCAGTATAGACTAATCTTGAAAAAATGCCAAATAATATATCGCCTCTGGTTATTAACAAAATAGCACAGACAGTGTTTCTGTTATCTCATTGATATCTTAAGCAATAGAATGTGGAACAGCAGATGAAGCCACCACTTTGGATATTTTCTATATCTTTAATCACAGTAGATAAAGAAGTTCCTCAGCTTTGCCTCAGGGTCCATTACTTTCCTAAGCAGTTCAAAGTTACTGATATAAAGGCATCTGATTCAGGTCTTCCTACTTAATTGTAACCACTATGTACCATATGTATTCTACTGTCTCCAGCTAGGTGTTATTAATAGAGAAGTTCTGCATGTATTATCCATTGAATTGCACTTCTTCAGGGAGATATAAATTAAATTGAATTATTACATATTTCCTTAGGTTAGTAATAAATGAGAAAAGTAATCTTTGTTTTAAAAGGAATTACTGTATCAACAAAGGGATTTAAACCACATTAGGAGGACATGTAAAGAATTCTCATAATATTAAAAACATATTTTCTCACCCTTAGAAAGGATTGGTTTACTTTTTTAATACTATTCTGTTTTGCTGTGTATTATTCTCAACTTAGTAATATTTGCCCCACTGAACATAGAATTAATTAAATAAATATATATTCCATCAGATACCTCTATTAATGAAAAAATCTTCAAAAAATAAAAAGGTGATGGTAATGGAGTGTAAAAGGAGGCATAAGTGAACATTTTCCTAAATATGGTGTTCTGCATTTGCATGATGTCCATGCTTTGGCACATGAAGGAGCTTTCAAGACAGAATTAGGCATTTTTGTGAGGTTAGATGTTGATACGTTCAGTTAGCATTGGAAAGTTATGAACAGTTGCCTGAAACTTTAATTTCAAACCTCTATTTCATTTTAGGCAGGTGACAAGATTCCTAATTATGAGCTATTTGGAATTAAGTTCTAAAATATTTCTTAGCAGATAATGTTACAGATCAGTTATTCTGCCTATAAATACAGAGGACCTGTTTAGAGTAGGATTTTGGTAAAAGTTAAAAGTCCTACAATACATATTAGAATTGTAGTGAAACAACCATTCAGATGCAGGTTTGAGTAGTCATGTAGCAAACTTACAGTGTTTGCAGTTTTGAAAGCTTTTCTTAAAGAACTTAATTCAAAATTAACTAAATCTGCAGCAATTGTTTTACACTAATTGTGTGCACACACAAATTGCAGATTTCAATTTGTATATATACAATGTATTTTTTTGCATATATTGTGTATATACATTCTATATACAATATATACAATTATATATATGTATACAAGCACACACATATGGTTTATTTGGTATATAAAAATTCATTCTTGCTTAAGTCAATTCAATTTAAAAAAATAATTAATGCAAGAGTAGCCATTTAATATAATGCACAATCACTGTAAATACTAATGTAATGTTTTACCTAGGTCAGTTCATCAATACCTTTTTTTTCTTTGAAGGTAAAAAGGTTTTTAAGATATATTTCATCTTTTATCCTGTTATGTGTTAAACGGAGAGCTATAATAGTGCCTGGAATAAGAAGTTACTTTACATCTTTATATTATTTTACATAAAGGATTTTACATCTGGCTTAATTTGCTACAATACTACTAAATGTTACATATAGCACACCTGCAATTTCTAAACTTGCACAAAGGGAAGACCTTTACTGATTAATTTGCTATAGCTTGATTCATACCTGTAAAATCTTCAGAAGACATCAAAAGGTCTTCAAAAGATATCATTCAGTGTCAGAGGTTTGAATATCCTAAACAAAGTTTTGGATCCTGTGCAGTAGCAGGCTATAGATATCAGCTCTATCAGTAGGAGCTTTGTCTTTCTGAATTTTGACATGAGAGAAATTCTCCCACTAAATCTGCAGGGTATTCATAGTTGATCAAGGTTAATGTTCTCATCTGGGTGTCATAACCATAGTAAGGGAGCTCCAGTCATGATGACAACTTAATTATGGTTTAACAAGCTCAATCTAAAGGATTCTATCTTAAAATGAAACATGAGCTAGGAGTTAGGGAGCTAGGAGAGAATGCATAAAGAGGGAAAACTAAATGCCAATTCCATTGGGATGTTTTTAAAATTGTTCCTAGTAAGCATCATGTATCAGAGAATCTAGATTTATTAAAGCAAAGTGGAACTTTAGGTATAAAATACCCACAGAGCTCTGAAGAGCCATGGGTGCACAGTTGCTTCTCCCTATATACATGGCACCATTTTCTGCATTAGGTATAATTCAGGCGTATAAGGTGTTCAGAGTATATTCATCTACTCAATAATTCCTATAGAACAACTCAGGTATGTTGACATAGCTGCTTCTATTCTTTTTGATGTGAAAATTATGAGGCTAGTCAGCACACACGGGAAAAAAAAAAAAAACTCACAAAACTAGAAAACAATTTCCTTATAACACTGATAACAGTATCTATCCAAGACAGACAATATCCTCAGCAGACTTCTACACAGACTTTAGAAGGGTTACTGCTGTATAGTGTTTCAGCAGTTCAAATTGTGGATTTCACATGTGCTGACAGCGAAGCTGTGCTGAAGTGAAAACTGTTGGGTAGCGTAAGTCCCTATTTGTAGGAGTGAGGGAGCCAAAAGTGCGGCAGAGGTTTACCAGGCCAGGCGACATATCTAAGCCAGACTTGCAATGGTGTGTTTGGGACCTCTGAGAATATATAATTTTTTGTATGTGAACCTGAGTTTTGTGTTAGGTATATTTCACACAGCTACCAAATGATTTTAATGTGTGTTATCTTGTATTATAAGATGGTGAATTCTTTATCTAGCAAGGTATATCTAAACCTTTTGTAGTTACCATTTAATCAATGACTATTTCTGTCTATAAGGGAGGTCCCTGAGGCAGACAGCGTGATGCCATTTCCCCTGCACATAATTTTAGGAGGCAAGCACTGATCAGATTGAATCTATTCTTGCAGTCTTGCCCTCTTGCCCTTTGAAATAGTTTCTGAATCTACTTTTAAAGACACATCTTGCCCAGCCATGCAGACACAGCCAAACAGAACATCCTCTAAGAGTGGAAGTGAACAAATGATCATGATTCATTAGCCTATAAACATAAAAACTTTTCCAATATTACTGAATCAATAGCAAGATGTGGTCCACATTTGTTGTTGTTTTTGGTTTTTTTGAGGCACAATTAACCAGGATATTTCTACTGTTTTGAAATGCTTCTTTGAAATGATCTTATTTGATTAATACTTCTCATTCAGTTCTACAAATAGAAATTGATAAAAGTGAATTTTTGAGGGATGCATCTTTCCTCATGCTGCTGATTTTTTGTAGTTCTACTAGAAGAAAATGAATTGCTTCATGAGGGAATAGATCAGATTCTTGCAAAAATTGCAAAATGGAATTTTGCAAGTCACTGTGATGTTTTCAGACTATGTCAGCATAAAACTACAGAAATGCAGAGGGAAATCAGGTGAAGAAGTTTAAGGTTTCACTATTTGCTTATCATTAGTGGAATATTTATTCCATATTCATCTCTTCTGAAATTTTAGACTTGAAAGACAGAACAAGAAATTTGTTTTGTGCTATTTTTTTCAGAATTACAGTAACTTGTAAGAAGTATTGTGACTTGTTGAAAGTGTTTAGTTATATTAATAGGGGTTTCTTGATGTGCTAAAGGACTTGCAGTAACAAAGGCCACATTAGCAATTAAAACTTGTTATATAGTAGGTAGAGATTGCAGGTAGAAAAGTCTTAGAGCACCAAATCCTTTAAATTAAATCTACAGCTTATTAAATTAAGTCCTCTTAGGATTAGAAACTTGCATTCATTACTGAGCTGTGACATAAAGTTTTTCTTTGAACATTGGGGGAGGAAGCCGAACTTCTACAATTTCAAGGGCAAACCAAAGCATAATCTTTTCATTTGCAGGATATTTTTAAGCTAAAGAGGGCCACATCATTTGTAAGCTGACATCCATTCTATTGTTTTCATTAAAGAAAGAAGAATGAGAGTCTGAGAAATCTTGAGCTGCACCTGATAAGAAATTTTTAAAAGATGACCTTAACCTGTGGAGGATGATTTATGAAATCATGGTTTGCATTATTAGACTTAGTGCTGACTCTCTTATTTTTGATTGATATGCCTGGAGTTTATAGACTTCATTTTTTTTTTGTTGAAAACAAAGAGCAAGGACACTGGAATCTTGCTGGTGAACAGTTATGTAAAAGACATCAACATGCTGGAGCAGCTATCATTGAAGATAAAATAGCTTCAGAGAAAAAATAATTATTTTTAATTACTTTGTAATGTATTTAAAATTTAATTTTTAAACAAGGCTTTAGGGATAGTTTTGAAAATGTAATATTTTATTTTATATATGGAATCTCCTCTCAAAAATGTCATAAAGAAAATCCAAAACGCAAAAAAATTGAAAAAGATAGTATAGTAGTTGTATTTACTGGCATTGGCAGATTGATTATATTGTCCCTATCTTTTTTATCAGGGTTACAAAATGACATCACTTACATTTAAGATACTCAGATGTCTAAACTGAGTTGACAACAAAATATGTCCTACATTTAGATGTAGCTTGAATTTTTTAGGCAGTTCACTCATCCCGTTATCAATGTCCAGATAAATGACAGAGTAATTTATCTTTCATTTTAAAAGTCTAAATTGTCAGAGTAACACTTGTCTCTCTAAAAAAAATAATCTTGTAATCTTTTATCTTATGCCAAATTCAGACTAGGAAGAAGGTTATTTTGTTTAGAGAGCTAAGAGGACAAAATCATTAACATATATCTATCAAATGAGATGATTATTTGAGAGTAAATTGAGGAACATGCGCTACTGTAATTGTTATAATAGTATTGAATCTTGCTTGCTTATCGTGTGCACGGTTAAATTATGGTGAGATAAGACAAAGCAAAATAATGATCACATGCTGACTTATCTATCAGAGGGCAAAATATTATTAATATTTCATTGTACTGTTATAACTAAGTTTATCAGGGCAGATTCATATGGCACATCTTGCTAAACCTAGCTGGGGTAAAGAACTTTAGATTGGAATTTCTGGGAATATGATATAGACATTGTTTGCATTCTACACTGTATAAGTGCATACAATATAAGTTGTATTTTAATAAATTTCAATATGAACATAAGAGTCTTTTTGGATTTATATTTAGTATATGCAGACTTCTTTACATTTGAGAGCTTTAAGAGTTCTCAAAGTAGGATACGAAAGATGCTGCTTTGAACGTCATGGATAATAATTAGACTGTTGCCTAAATGACTCTATGCAACTCTTCGTTTTTGGCATTAAGTCTAAATAGTATTTGTAATTATAGTGTTGAACATAATAAAAAATAGCAATTATAAGGCAGTTGTGAAGCTAGTGAACTTTAAGGAACTGAAAGTATGTTCTTACTACCTTATTTAACCATCAGGAAACTTTTAGATCATAAGAATAATGAAATTAACCTATTCTTATAGCAGGTATCTGGCTTTTATTATTATCTGTTTTTTATTTTTATGTTTTATCTGTTTTCATTTTTATTGCTTTTTTCTTAACAGTTGTTTGCTACAATGTTTTAAAAATAAAAAAGATGCCTGTTTTGGATACCACTGTATTGTTCTATCTTTCTGAGAATTGATGGTAAAATATAGTAACTACTTTAGACTCAGAAATATGTCTTTTAGAGTGCTAGATTTAAGTGAGATGAATCCCTTGTTATGATGTGTTTTCTTTTTTTTTGGCACTATTTTCTAGTTTGTTCAGTTTGTTCCAATAAAACTACAGTAACATATTTTAGAAATGAGGGAATACACGTTCCTTGAATTTACTTTTGAATTTACAGATAGATTTGTTAAAAAAAAAGATCTCAATTTACTCTTAGTATCCCAGCTAAAACTGCATATATTAACTTTCAAAAATATATATAATGTTTTTATCAAAGGTGATATGTTGTGTAAATGATCTAGTAAAACTTAATAGCAAAAGAAATATCTTTCAGAATTTCTGATACAAACTTCATAGACTAACCGTTCTTTTTTTGAATCTTTATTTTAGTAGAAGAATTTGCCAGGACTTTTAAAATTTAGTGTTGTAGATGGGAGGAGTTAGGTTAATTGGTGAATTTTGTGTCTTTATGGTTAGTCAAATTTTTCATCATGGACTTGAACACAGTTTCTTTTTTAGGGTTTTTAAAAGTTGAAGGCTGACCTGCAGGAAAACAGCTCTGCAGGTAGGACATGTGAGTTCTAGTGTATCACAAGTTGTTATGAGCCAACAGAGTGCCCTTGTGGCCAAGAAGGCCAAAGGAATCCTGGCCTGCATCTAGAGGAGTGTTGCCAGCAGGCTGAGGGAGGTGAAACCAGAAACATTTTTTCTTGCAATTGACATGAATATAAATTAACGAAGAAAAGGGGTAGCATTAAGGATAGATAAGCTTTACAGCTGCATTCTCCACAATTTTAGATTTTTGTATATTTCACAGGATTTATCCAAGGCACATGGGTTTTGTAAGGAAGAACCTTGAAAGGTTCTGTATATACTTCTGGTATACAATTAAATAATAATTAAATATTTCTAGCTGTGCTCTTCATTGAAAAAAAAACCACAGAGATAAACTGTGTGTTTTCTGCAATTAGAACCTTGAGTTTGTCCTTTTTCTAATATGATTCTGACATTTGCTTAGGGAGAAGCCAAGTTTAATCTAGAAGCAATTTTCCTTCACCATACTTTATATACATTAGGCCAAAACTACCCTTTCATCACAGAAGCACAGAATGTTCAAGGTTGGAAGGGACCTCTAGAGATCATCTAGTCCAACCTTCCTGCTCAAGCAGAGATACCTAACGCATATGGCACAGGGTGGTGTCCAGGTGGATTTTGAAAACCTCCAGAGCAGGAGACTCCACAACCTCCCTGGGCAGCCTGTTCCAGGGCTCTGTCACTCTCACAGTAAAGAAGTTCCTCCTCACAAGGAGATGGAACTTCCTGTGTTTCAACTTACACCCATTTTCTCTTGTCCTGGCCAAAACGTAGAAGAGAAACCTAGGGAGACAAACACTGTTAATGCACAAGGCAGAATGCCATAGATTTAAGGAAAAAGCATTTTAATATCTTAGCAAAAGTAATGCTTGAATGGATGGTACAATTTAAAAACAGAAGAGATCTTGATTTTCATAGAAGCTGGAAATTCCATTTGAAAGGAGTATCTTATGTATATAAATAAAGCCTTGTTGGCTGTGCTGCCTTGCTTATAATTCTGGCTTATATATCTTGCTTAAAATTCTATCTGCATAATGAATATTATGCAAAAATACCGACTTCTGAAAATCAAAATAGAAACAAAATCCCTTTAGACAAGATGCCCTGACCAAAAAGTTTTCAGTGTTTTCTAAGTCTTTTTGACCAAACAGGAGAAACTGTAAACCACCATTTTAATATTAGAAGAAACCTTTCATTGCTTAGGTCAAAAAGTCCATTCATGGACTAGAATCTGTGCTTGAATTGGGTTATTGGCTGATTTGTTCTTGAACTATTTTATCTTCTTTTTTTTTTTAATTCAAACCTGGATTTTGTTTAGGGATAAAGGCACCAGTATTTCCTAGAGGCAACAGCTATTCATTATAACCAGTGGTTGTAACCAGCCTCATTTAAATCTTGTAGGAGCTAGAGCTTTTATTGTGCCTCATTTATTTCACAGGTCTTTCAGAAATATGTTTCTTCTTTTATTATCTTTCTACTGGCAATTATTTTATATCCTTTTACACCTTAGTCTGTTATAAAGCAAGGAGGAAACCCATAAAATAGGACCAGAAGGATCTTTAACATACACCACAAAGTTGTCTTACACAGAATGAACAAACTGCTCTTGTAGTGAATTTGAAAAGGAAAGAGCTTTTGTACATATAGTCAGTTGGATTTCTGAGATTTCATACAGTAGATTTCCAGCATTGGGTCAATAACAGTTAAAATGAAACATGAAAATACTAAATAAATTAATGTTTCCTTCTTTGAGCACTATGCGTGAACCAAATTTCAAGTCTATGAAACACTTTCTGGTAATCTAGCTGTCAGAGGCCCCCCCAAAAAAAGAATTCCTCTTGTGGGAAGAGAGTCCTTTGCTTCTAGATTGTGGATCTGTCATTTTTTTCCCACTGCACATATTCTGAGAAATTCCTAGGAAGAAATTTAACATTTTATCATTTTTTACTCAAACCCTTTCTATTCTAGAGTATATAAGCTCTAGAATAAATCTGTAAATTCAAAATTGGATTAGTCTCAAACCATTACATCTGTCTGAGGATTTTGTTGCACTCTCATCTTTACTGTAATCACTTATTTGTGAAAGTAATTCTCCTTAATTTCAAAGGCAGCTACCTATGCAAATGCTCACCACTGTAACAGTGTTTTCCATGGACTTGACCTAAACTCCATGGTGATATTCATTATCCCTTTATCTGAGTATCTGTGTATGAAGGGAATCACACATAGAAGACTAGAAGTTCTTGTCTACTATATGTAATCTGCACAGAAGGGGTTAACTCAGCCAAACAATAAGAATGATATTAATAAAAAGACATACTGCAAAATAGGGAAAAAGTAATACAAATGCTAAGGTTCCAGATAAATGGTGATTTGACTATCCAGCCCTGATAAATAGACATCCTGAATTTTTTAAACTGAAAAAAATCTGCTGTGACTTCAGTACGTTTTGCCTTGAGGAGCTGCAGTCAGTGTGAACCTGAAATGCAGTCCAGGGATGAATATTTAATTTCAATTTCCTTATAAGTGAAGTTGAATTACTTCTACACGTCTGTGGGTGACAGTTTCAAATTTCAACTCAGGCAAGCAATCATCAGAGAATAATACTATAGCAGGGTAAAAGTTGGTGACTCAGTAATGACATTTTAATATTACAGATCAGTAGTAAAGAGATCTGCCGTCCCTTGTGATATTTTCTGTTGACTTAATAATCAATATCATCATAACAAGCAGCATATGTAAAATCGTAGAAAGAATCAGTGCCTGAGGATAATGGAGAAATGCATTCCTCACATTTTCCTGGATTTGCAGTCTATGGCTCACTTCTTTTTAATGATTTAGAGCTCTAGTGTTTGAACTTGCAGGCCAGATACAGGCACTGAAGACCCTGTAATCTGCTCTTGGGATTTTTAGAATTCATGTTGTTTTGATCCTCGAATAAATTTTCTCCTGGCTTTTTTCAGGGATAGAGTCGGAACATGACTGATGAGAATATGGCTGCAAAAAGTATAGTAGAACTCATTACGCAAAGACTGGCCTTCGCTTCCATCCTAATAGGTTAAACACTAATTTCCTCTATGTGTGTCCAAGATGCAGCAAAGCATTTGGTGTACTCAGGAAAAAGAATTCTTACTCAGAGCAAAAGAGTAAATAAATAAATCAATTGGAATTGCATTGGAGTCATAAGCTAGCTGTAATTTTATAACCTTTCACACATTTGCAATGCTTCCTTGGAATATAACCTAAACAAGAGATGAAACCATGTCCTGATGATGCATTGCATTCTTTCTTAGCGATTTGGCAGAACTGATCTCATGTCTTGACCTAACTCTATTACAAAAATAATTTGCAATTTTTGTTTAATAAAATAACTTTGAATTGTAGATTGATGAAAATTAAGATTTCTATCTAAAACTGTGAAAACTTCAATCACTTATTTGGTAAACTTGTACTTTTAAGATAGATTTAGAAATGCCTCTTTGAATAGTTTAATTTAAAATCTCAATCAGTTTCTGCTTAATTTACCTTAATTTGGTAAGTTGACCTATTCATCTATTCCAAACCTATGTTTTAAGTCCTTTGCTGGATATGATCCTAATCACTTAGCAGAGTCTCTGTAGTCATAAAAACAGAACTTTGAAAATCAGCAGCAGAAAAAAAAACAACTAACAAAAAACAAACTAAATAACAAGAAGCAGACCAGTACCTAATAACTGACTTTGTAATCTAAAATAAATATAGAATCTTTCTTTTTGTTTGAAATTTTCTGTTACAAAAGACTCTTCTAATTTGTGGATTAGAAAAAAATATTTGATTATTTATGCAAGGATGTGACCATTGAGTACAAATAAACTGCTTCCCCTTTAAGATACTGTATACAGATGGCAGGATGAGTATAGTAGATCTTGAGTGCTTCTCGGTAAGGGAAACTACAGGTAACCACCAAAAGAAAGAAGCAGAAGTGGAATGTTGCTGTTAATTATAATACATTTTAACAACATACAGGCTACACTGTATAGCTGTATTTTTTTATATAACTTCTAAAAAGAAGGCTTCACATAACATTAGTTTTAAGTTTAGTGTAAAGGTGAATACACAAGTACATCTAAGGGGGCTTTTAAATCTTATAGATGCAATTTGTAATTCTTTTTGATAGTTCTTACCAAACCCCATTGGTCAATTTTGTACTGCATAGAGTCAAGTTTTCTCTTAATAAAGTATTTAGATCATGCTCTGTATTACCTCTTTGAAGGTTAAATGCCTAAATAAAGAAAACAAAATGTAATATTATTTATGCCAAAGGGATGAAGAAAGGCAGAGTCTTCAAGATGTGGTAATAACTAAACAGTCACCAAAGGGTGAATACTATTTGCTCTGATGTGAACATATGAAAATCTTTGTAATATATCCTCGAAATATGTACTGCAGAGCCACAGGTAAAATATAAATTTAGCATGAATTAATTGAGTAGATAATTATTTAGACTTTTGATCTTTAGTATATTTCTTCTACATATTTTCTTCTCCTAAGGCAAAAGTAAGAGGAGCTTCAAATAATATTCAGTACCTTCAAAAACCTTTTTGATACTAGGAAATTTGTGTTCATGTTAGCATTTATTGGTATTGTGCCACTGCCATTGCAGTTTTGTGTTATGCTGATAGTTTTATAGTTTTTTTTTCTTCTTTTCTTTTTTTTTTTTGTGTTTTAGCCAGATTCATTAGTAAGATAGAGTTACGGGCTTTGTTTGTAAGAATAGTTTGAAAGCACTGGTTATGTGTACTCTGAAAATTTGACTTTCATGTCTCATTTGCGGGAGGCTATAACTTTTTTTTTTCTTTTTTGTGGCCTGTCTTGTCATTTACTGTGAGAGTGCCAAGTTACTGTAAGAGTCCCAATTAAAAATTGAGGAAAACAAATAACAAATAATCTCAAAATACAAGTAATGATTTTGGAGTACTTGGTATGGCTTCCTGAAGTCTTCAGTCCAGGATATATAAATCATGTATTTATGATAAAAAATTGTTAGTTTAACAATTTTAGCTTTAGTTTGACCAAAGTAACGATACAGAGTATATGCATAATAAATATTCAGTAGCTTTACTTTTTTTCACATGGAATGTCACTGATTGCTTTTCAAAGTGAGAAAAATTCTGTATCTGCTCTGTAAGGATGTGCCTATAGGTCCATAAGACCATTGTAACCAAATTCCCAAAAACCTCTATCCCAGCTTTGAGTAATGTGCAGAGAGTTTTGAAGTGCAAAGCAACTGGCCTGATCCTGTAGATTTTTGCTTTTCTGTAAGTGTCTGGGTATATGAAGTACTACTGCAAGTATTGCTGTGTTTGTAGTAATTGTATTTTGCTTTATGACTAGCCAGTCATGTTGGGAAAAAGAAAAGGCAGTGAAAATCTGTTGTGCACCACATGAGGTGGACAGCTCGTCCCCATAATATTTTGACCTCCCAATCTGATCTTGTGTTTGCAGCCTCAGAGCAATTTATGTTTTCAAAGTGTTTTCATAGCCGATATCCTAAAGAGCTACTATCCCTGATTTCTGATCTGGACATGTTCCACTAGTTTGAGCACTAAACACTTTAAAATTTACTAATTCTGTCAAGCAACCGGTGACATCATGATGGAAAATATATTTTTAAAGCTATTAAGTACTTACTGTGTATATAACCTAGATTTCACTTAACATTTGACAGTAGAGTAATTGCAAAATGAACATTTAGATTGGATTGAGGACACCATAAGCTAGAACAGCTGTGGGTGGGAAGAAAGACTAGCTTGGTGGTACATGTTTTGCACTTTGTCAAAATAATAAATAAATAAATTTTGCCTTGCTGACAGAATGCACAGTGTAGCAATGGTAGTTTCTTGTTAAATCTTCATGCATGACCTTTTATAGTACTTGCCATATGACTATTAATTCTTAAGATTTGGGCTAGAGCACTGTGTGGAGTATCAGTTGCAGTCTGTACTATTCTTTGATTACTGAGCAAATTGCTTAATAGCTAAGATCCTTCTCTATATGAATTACTTAAATACCTAAAACAGGTCTAAGTTCTTAAGGTTGTGCTGGATCAGTACTACAAATATTTATGAATTATTTTTGTTACAAGATTTCATTTTATAGCTTTTTATTAAAGCTATAATAAGCTTTAAGCTTGTTATTTGGCCAGTTTTATTTTCAGAAAATTTGACCAACCATGTTTTTGAGTAAAATGGAAAGAATATTGCATCCCTTGAGCTGTCTAGTGGAAAAGACTCAGAAATCTGTCTATAAGCATCCAGTCTCAAGCTTATTTTTAGCTAACATATTAGTTTTTTCATAGAATGTTTTGCAAAGTTTGAAATTAATATATCTTACAATATTGGTATATACTTCTTATATTTCTCACCTAAATGTTGAATTTCTTGCTTTAACAGTTTTTCTTTCAAATATAAACTTTAAAATATAATTGTTTCTTTTAATTTTGGGTCTGAGTAGTTTAGTTCCTTTTAATGAAGTGGGCTATTTGCCTCATTAGCGTAATTGCATTGTTATTCAGCACTAGGCTGTTTTCCAGCAACAATTGTTGTACGAGTCATACTAATTTGTACATTTTCACTTTCCTAATATTCCACTGAGATATACTTTAATTAAAACATGACCTTATTATTCATAACTAAATGTGAAGCATAACCTTTTATCCTAAAGGAGTGTCATCAAAGGTTGCATCTTAGTTCTGCATCGAATCAATGACTGTCATGCAGGATGAGGCTTCTATCGTCTGTGAATGGCACCTGATGGTAATTTATAACATTACCTGCCAGCTCATCTATCTTTGGAGACACACTGCAGTCATTCTCAACCTGCATTAGAAACTTCCATTTAGCACTGCCTAACCATCACTCCCCAATGACAGTCAGGAGACAATTCATAAAATCAAAGTGAATTACCGTGTTTATATGTGTCCATGTGTGAAAGACAATAAGAAATCTCTAAAGGCTGAAATAAGTTTGTATATGCTGCACCATCAATTTATTTTGTTATTTTACCCAGAGGGGAACCACTTTTGTCTTAAAAGGTGAGTGGCTCTGCTTCAGAGCTAGGGTACTGTGAAGCAAAACTGAATGGCTGGGCCTCTCTCAGATGAAGAGTGCATGGTACACCATGCAATAAAAATAGCTAGCCTCAGATCAGTATAAAAGTTTATTACTATGGCAATTGGATATGCTGTAAGAAAAATAGTGAAATAATTAAATGAAGTGCATACTGCATATCACAATTTTAAATAAGAGTTTTTTCTTTCAAGTTAGAGAATTTTTCAAGAATTAAAACTGGAAACCCCTTTCCTTGTCCATAAGAATACTGCTGTATATATCATTATACTTGGTCCATTCAACAGCAAGTTTTTAGAGGAATAGCATCTTTGTGTGAAATGTCTTCATTTGCTGCATGTATTTGTGACTCATTCTTCCATCAACCTTAGTCTGCCCATCCACCTGTTGGATTGGCAGGCAGAAGGAGTACAGAAGGAGTATAGACTATAGAAGCGGAAGGACTATACAGGAAAATGCAGAAGCTGATTTGAGTGTGGACAGATTTAGATAACCATTTTGATTTTTCTTTTCTCTGTTGCGGTTGGAGAATGTTTTTTTTTCCTTTACATTTCTGTCCCAGACAAGCTAAAAACTAAAGTATCCTTCCTGAATTAATGCCACTTAATCAAATAATTTTATTTGCATGTTTTGCTCATTGTTTAGTACCAATTTATTACTCATAATATTTATTAGCATTAGATTTAACCAAAATGTAAACTGGCAATGTTACTCTTTGATTCTGCTTTATTCAAATGGTGGAACACAGGAGGCTACAAAGCCAATACTTTCAAAAACTTTTTGGAAGTGTAAAGGTATTCTTCACGTTTTTAGGAGTATTTGTGATCTTTTTGTGAACAATGTAGAATAACATGAAATCCTACTATTTATTTTGCATAGCAAAATAATATTACTGATACTTAAAATTTGTAAATTCAAGAAAAAATAAAGCTGAGGGGGGATAATATTGGTATAAATAGAGTGCACACTAAAATGCATACTGTACAATGCATATTGTATTTAAATGAAACCAGAAACACAAAACATGGTAATCCACAATAATGTGATTTTTTTTCTATTATATATTAAATTAGCTTTTAAAATCAAAAGCACACTGAAAGAAATTATAATCCAGATAATTAACATCATTGCTATTTTTAGCTATCTAGCTTTTTTCTGTCTCTGAAAAAAAAGCAATTATTTTTTTCAAAATTCAATCCTTTACATGCCATTTCTTACACAGCCTCCCACTACTGTAAAGCACTTTATTGTATTAGTGTAGAATCACTCCCAAGAGAAAAGCAACATAGGCAGACATTGATAAAAAGGACAAATGATGTATTGTAATAATTAAAATATTCCTAGTTCAGCTAAGTAATTCTTCCTTGAACCCCCTAAGGATTTTAAAAGTCAGGTTAATTCTATTGAGAGAATGACCTATGGACCAGTGTTATGGACCAAACACTGAACTTTTGTCATTGGCAATGTTTAATTCTCTCTTAATCTTAAACATATAGCTTACTTGAAAAATATAACAGCCCTTTTATTGAATACTAGTTTGCCAGTTAATAAGGAAAGTATTTTTTCTTCCTCTAAGGCAGAGTGGTGGGGGTTTTTTTGTTGGTTTTTTTTTGTTTGTTTGTTTGGGTTTTTTTTTTTGAATGTTAGCAGTATGTCATTTTGGAAGTGTACTTCAAAATGGAAAAGAAAAATAGTAATAAATAGTGTTCATGTTCTAAGAACTAGCTTTGAAAATGCTCTGTGGCTTCCATTGATACTCTTTTTAGTGATCTCATATTTTTTTTAATTTTTAAGTTAAAAAATATATATGTTTCCTAGCTTTATGACCTGTAATGGTCACTTTGAGCAATAGTGGAGGCATTCTAATAATAACCTTGATTTTCATTCTCAATTGCAGTCTTTGCATGTACTGAAGTAAAATAGTCGTGAAAAATAATGTTAGCTGAAGGAAGTTTAACCTCCTGTCCATCAGAGTTATGGGTCTTTTCCCACACAGTAGCTACTCAGCCAGCTCATCCTAGTTCTATCAAGGATTATGCCATAGAAGGTATAATAATTTGCCGTTGTCATCACGCAGGAGGTTATCACCCAACCTTTCTTTCAGCCTATCTATATCCAGTATATGTGAATGGCAGCCTTTTCCTAAATATCAACTGTCCTACCCTCCCTGCTGCAATTTGGCATCATCTATCCAGAAACTTGACAAGAGTGTATGCCTTACTAGCCTAGATTTATTGCTATTTGCCTGAAAGCAATTAAATCATAATATCTGTGCCAAAAGCAACCTTCAGATATGTGTGTGTATGTGTGTATTTAAAATTCCTCTTTACCTATCTGAGGTACATGTACCATGGAATATGCAGGATGAAGCAATTATTTTCTTAGTCTTTTTCTTAATAGATTGTAGAGACTTCCAACATATGTCATTCAAATTGAAGTCATACATTGTAATGTGCTTTTTCCTCCTACGCAGCAGAAATCAGTGCTTCACAGGTCAGTCATCCTTTTCTCTAGAATAAATTGATGGTTTGTCACAGGTACAAACTAAGTACTAACTCATCTAAGTTTTTCTGGTTGTTGTTTGAATTTGAATCTATGATCATTCAAACTAATTTTCTTCAGTATTAACAGTGAATTTGAGCAATATCCCTTTCTTATATCAGTGTCTTTCTCTGATTTTTCCCACTAGATCCTGCCTAGATAAGGTACATCAAGGATTTAACTTTCTACTCATGCAGATCTTCCCACTAGGCTTCAGTAATACTGACTAGATCATTAAAGAGCAACTCCAATTTCTCTTTTTATTACCCAGGCCTAGCATTCATATATAGGCAGGAACAGCATTTCTGTTCAAGTTTCCCAGTGCCTTTATTAATTTTATTCTTGACGTTTTGATTTTGTGCTAACTGAGCACAAACGTTCATTTGTTTCTCCTCTAAGTCCTCCTTGGTAGTGGAGTATGCTGATTCTCGAGAATGTCTATGAATTCAGATGGATGAATGGTACTGGTGCAAATATGGACAACCAATGACAAAATCTTGTACAGTGACTGGGGATACGTAAATAATCTTGAATTTGTGGATGAATCATACTCATTTTAGTTCACTTCTTCAATCTAAGTCAGGCATCTGGACTAAGTTGCTCTGTAGACTTTCTCTACCATCAGTGAACAAAAGATAGTTCTCTTTCCTGGATGAAACCTCATGAACTGCAATACTACTTCTCATATTCAGAGGTATAACTTATTTAATGATAAGCTGAATCATCTTCTGGAAGTGGCTGTTTCTTTTCATTCAGTCTACTGGTTTGCTCATATGTGACATTCATCAGTCAAGGCATGGGAATCCCACCCAAAGAAAATGAAACACTTGTCTGTTCATACAGTCTATTCTATTCACCCTCAGTACCAAATACCTTTTCTGTCTTTGCCTGCTTACTAAGTTCTTTCTGTTTTTGAGAGCTCTGCTTATGCTTCCAATGTGTCCACACAGCATTTTTCAGTTATTTTTCATTCTTTCTTACAGATTAGGAATCATTTCTTACATGAGGATTTCTTCCTCATGTGGAATTTTTCCTGAACCTGTAAACTGCTTTCTCACAGACTGCTTATTCTCATCTGTCTCCGGTCATCCACAATATTTCTATATCTTTTATTTTCTAAGGAAATGTTGGCACTCTCTCCTTCTGCCTTCTATGCTTTGTCTTTATCCAATATGTGAGGTGAATGTAACTCTAAAATCAAACTCTTCTCCTTTGTGATGCTCCATTTTTTTGAAAAGGTACCTACTAACCCTAACCTGTCCAGACAACTCCAGTATGGCCACCCGACTGCATTTTGCACAAAGATAATATTTTCTGGCTTCAGAAAAGCATTTAGATTTAACATCATAACCTCTTATAGATCCTGTCCTCCATGTCGATGTTGTCCAGTGCTGCACAAAGCAGAGGACAGTACGTTCAGATACTGTCCATTTCCCACAGAAATGGCTTTATATATGGAATTTCTTTTCTGTGCTTTCACTAACACTCGCTAACTTCAAATCTTAATGCAATAGCAAGTCTTTACTACCAGTTTCTTCGCCATTTTACACTTAAGTTAGTTACTGAAATCAATCTTTTTTCTGATACCTACTATTTTTTTCTTGATGCATTGAGAAGGATTATTTTCTTTCTCTCTCTTTCTTTCTATCTTTTTTTTTTTTTAATGAGAAAACTAAAGCTAAGCAAGTATTTATTGCACTCTAATGTCTTGGTAAGGAAAAGTACTCTGGACTGCTTTTCTGTGGCTGACCAGTTGATTTCTTGTGTCTATGTTAAAAATTGCTTATGGGGAAAACAAACATACAAACAAAGCAAAATAAAGAAAAAAATAAATAAAACACCACCACCAACAAAAACAAACAAGTTTTCAAATGCCATGAAAAATTACTTTAAAATGGATTCTGCTGTTCTGCACCAGCTCTGAGTCTGCTGCCTTATACTGGGCAGAAATCACATTGAGTTATTGTCCAACACAAGCCTTTGCAAAACTTTGTTTTGATTAAAGCAGGCTTCTCTGCAATAAATAAATCATAAAGAAAGGAAATTTAATGGCATGCTTTTTGCAGATTGAAGTCCAGTCCTTAAGTTCCTTCAATACCTCAGTTTCCTTATCTTTATCATGGAGGTAATTATATGTCCACCTGAAAATCTTGATGCTTGTTCTATAGAAGAGCTCATTATTTAATCATCCTCCTAATTGTCATAAAATTTATAGATTGGACATAGTCTGCTGTAAAATTTGTAGTCTTCACATTGACTGTTACAAGAAAGCAATTGCCCTGTAAGATGTCCTATGACTGAAAGAACCATATGGGTTCAAGACGAGTAAGTACAGTTCTAGAATGTGAGCACACAAAATAGGAAAGAAAAAAATAAAAACTTGGAAAAGTCTTTTCTTGCATATAATACATGACTCAAAGCTTGATTATTTTTCCCCTGAGAACTCAATGCTAGGATCTTGCCAGTCTCCAGAGGAAATGAAGATCTGCATTTAAATAAAGATATTAATATCTAGAGCTAGGACTTGTTTGCAAGAATGTTAAGTGTTGTAACGTATTTTGTATAAGACAGCACATGAAGTGAATACTAAATGATATGCCAAAATATTCTTTAGTTCATCATTTGTCATTTACCACATCTTGTACAGTAAATTATATGTTATATTGTAGAAAGTCTAATAAATGTATTATTCAGGAGTTCTTGGTGGAATTCTGTTCTTGTAATTCAAGTTTAACTTGTGTGCATGCATCTCTAGAAATGTTCAAAAGAGAACATATATTCCTCAAGGTTTGTCACCATTATATAAGAGATAAACAGAAAAAAATATCATTTATGTTGGTGAAAGCAGACAGCTGTGCAACTTAGGCTCAGAATATATATAAAACGAGAGTAACAGTGTTGTGAAGATTATGTAAAGGGTGAGTTAAAGAAGACTTTTGAAAGCTATGCAAAAATAAATCTGATTTTTTAAATTTCACAAGGCATATTAAACAACGGGGGCGGCTTAGATACAGCACTGTGTCAGTTAGATGCTTGTACAGTACTTCTCTGATTTTTTTTTCAAGTGGGATTCTCCAAAAGCATGAGATCTCTCAAAGTGTTAGTGCACTTTTCATTTTTTCATCTTACGTCCCTACTTATTAGTGCCAGACATTGTGTTGCACTTGGGCCCCATTGCAAGATAAAAAATAAAGAATAAAAATCCTCCTTGCTTTTGACCAAATCTTATTTCATATTTCATTGCTGACAGTTTTGAAACCCCTATACCTTTTTACCTTCTAGAACTGTAAAAGTTTTAGAGATGCTTTCTTTTTTTTTCTTCATAATAGTAGTTTGAAATCATCCTCTTTAAGGTGTCTATGAAACATATCTTTTCTGCTTTGAGGCTGCATAACTCTTTTCTGTCCAACAAAAAGTATTGCTAGGTATTTAATTCTCAACAGGACACAGTCAGCATATTTCTTCCTATCTTTGCTTGCAAATACTATTTTTGTCTGTGTAGACTGGGAAACTGAGAACTGGGAGAAATTCAAAATCACATTATTTCTATACTGGAGGTCACTTTACATTTACTGTTTGCTTTCTTATTGTTTAAGGTATATAAAGAGTTTTAAGGCATTTCTCTTTAAGATTAATTTCTCAAGGCAAAGTGCAGTGATGCAGTACAGGGTCATGCTTCAGGCTGGATGTAAGCTGCTTTAGGACAAACCAAAATGTGACTATAAAAATAGTTGACTCAGCTGGTCACTGTCCTTGTGCTGGTGGAACAGGGATTTTGAACCAAAAGAGGTCTCCTTATCCATTTTGAAACAGGGATGAGCTGCCCTAATTTTCTTCCAGGGGAACAGAAGGAGAGAAATTAAAATACTTGTAGGCTAACTTGAAATCCAGGGATTTGCCCAAGGTCTGCACAGAATATAAACTTGTGTGTGTTGCCCAGGTAAAAGGGACAGTCTTGAAATGAAGCTAACTGCAGATTTTTTTTTTTAATTCTGTAGCTTTTTGCTGCTGTAATAATTGTGACAAGAATGAAATAAAGAATTCTGTCACTTTGGCTGTTAAACTAATAGCTAACTGTAGATTAATACTTACTCATTTGTGCATGAGGCAATGGCAGAACGCCATTGAAGCTTTGTCTTTTTTAAGTTATGAATCTTTTCTTCTTTAGTAACAACTAAGTGAAAGAGCCCCAGCAACCTCTTCACATGTAATATGCATAAATAAAATGACACCAGAATGAAGAACTTAGTCATGTTTTCACTATATTATTACAATTTCAATAGTTGTCTCTGAGGCACTTTCTTTGTAAGACAACATAATGCGCTTTTGTCAAAGCACAATGTTTCTCTGTGCTGAGAAAAAAAGGTATATTACTATCCTCATTAAAACAAATTAAACTGTTAACCACAAAAATATATTTAATTATTTAATTATCTGGCTTTCTCCGAGGATGTGGTGAATGAAAATTGTTTATAAGTCTGAGTGAACTGCTGCTTTCCTGGCCCTCAAAATTCATTACATACTGATGTATATCTGTGTTTTCCTGTTAGACTCCTCTTGGGGTCAGATCCTTTTCTTATATAAATTGAAAGAACTCAATTTGCTGTAAGGCACTGCTTTAAATTTATTAGTCATTTCTCCAGTAAATACTGCTGGTTAAAATATGCTTACAAAATACTTTGAAAAATATTTGAATATATTCTCAACAGATTAAAATGGTCTTAACTTTTCTGGGGAAAATATTAATGGTGGTGGTGGTTGTTTTTTTCTTTTACAATGTAACTAAAAATGCTCAGCAACCAGTGAAAGAAAAGAAAATTAAGGGAAGACCAAAAAAAAAAAAAAAGAACTCCTTAGTAAAGAATTTTAGAGTTTTAAGTATAACATGAAAAACATTTTTTTCTGTTGTATTACTTTGTGCAATTTTGTGATGCAGTGCTAAATGCAAATTACATCTCATTACATTATTTTGGTGGCTTGTTTTCTGCTGTTCTTTCACATGTTTATTTATAAACAGATTGCTACATATGATAGCAATTACAGTGACAGTAAGAATAATAATTCAGCAAAGACAAACCAATAATCACTGCAAAGAAGAGCATAGAAAAGCTTAAATTAATATCATAAAAGTGCAGACATTACAGAAAAACTACAGTGAAGAAATACCCACTTTGGATACAGTGGTTATGCCAAAGTTATTAACTACATGATCACAACAAGAACTTTTGATAGTTTAATGAAAGGAGTCAAAATATAATTTTATTGCAGTAACATATATTATTAATGAACATATTTAAATATAGAAACTAGTAGTACAAAGGAGAATAGCATATGTGGGAAACCTAATGTTAATAGTCTGGCAACGAAGAAGGTAAAAAACATCTTGCTCAGGATATTTAAAATGGGAGAAAATGCAGCATTTTAAAGAAACAATCTGCACTATAGTTTTTTGTGCCAAACTAAATGCTGTACTAGTGAATTTAGCAGATGAAGATGGCAATATCAGTCAGGCTCTGAGTATGGAATGTCACATAGCTAAGCTCATCTTTAAAAAATACACTCAATGAGGCCCAAAGGAATTGAGATCCCCTCCAAATTTTGTATTTTATCAGTACAATGAGAGAGTGAAGAAAGACAAGCTTTCCCAGGAGCTGTGCCCGTTTCAGTTTTGAAATGCCCTTAAGGTGTCTCTTTCACTCTCCAGTGACTGTGCAGAGAAGGTAGAATAGCTTAAATGGATACCTTTAAAATTAGATGACTGCTTTTAGTATCCAGCCAAATTTGGAAATGGTTTTGGGCCCTTATAAATCTATCTGAGTTCTTTGACAAAGCATGGAAGGAAGTATTACTTATGTAGGCATCTGTACTGTTCTTCTGTTGTTATGTGTGAATTACTTACATAGGGAAGAATATTGGTCATCAGCTTGCATAGCTTTACAACACATATTTTCTCTCCTTTCATGTAATAATATATTTTGATATTGTTTCCTAGGGAAAAGTTGTACAGAATATTATTTTTTCACGGGTTCTCAGGGAGTATTATAAATAGCATTAGATGGGGCTCGCATACTCAAATATATGCTTACTTTGTACTATACTCAATTTGTATTAAAGTACTAGTTTTCCAAACAATTTTTTTTCAGCTTGAACTGACATTTTTAGAGACAGGGCAATTTAAATTTACAAAATTCACTGCACTTTTTAATTCAAGTGTACATTTAAAAAGATTGAAAAAGCTGTTACAGTAGCTTAACTCTAGCTCAATAATTTGAGAGCCAAGAGTAATGGAGAGTTGAAGTCAGAAGCTGAGAGCTGAACAGAAGCTGTTTAGATAATCTGTGGATGAAATCTAGTATTTCAGAAGTAAACTGAAAAATAGAACTGCTCTGTCCAGCAATTCTTCAGTGAGAGAACTGCACTTCCAAGCTGTTTCAGTGAAATATGGGTACGTCACTGATGCACCCATGCAAAAACTGTTCAAACAAAATCAGGATGAGCCTGCAAAACTGAAACAATACTTTCAGTTACCTCAGTATTTTTCAGAATTGTGATGATCATATACATATAAAATTTCTGTGAATTAAGATGAAAAAAAGAAAAAAAGATATGACATAATTTCAGCTCTGAAAGCATGATTAGACAGAGCATAGAAATACATGTAGAAATAAATTTGCTAAATTGGTAGACTCAATGACTAAGTATACCAATACTTTTTATTTTTTTCCAATCACAGTGGGAAAGCAAGAGATTAGAAATGAAACACCAATTTGTTTCCTGTGTGTCTGCTTCCGGGTCACATATAATATTCATGCCATACTTTTCACAGTCTTTGTCACATAATGAGTCAGATTGTGAATCAAGTTACCATTTGACTTTTTGGTGAAACAAAAGCAAAAGTAATTCTAGTGATGTTCATAAATATCTATACATGTCCACATTGTGACTTGTAGTTTGTATGTGTTTCTTGCATTTGCTGATCTGTAGGGCAGTGTTCTCAATTTGTAGTACATAGGGAAAATGTTGTCCTTAATATTGCTTACACACACAGAATATTAATAAAATAAAGTGGGAGCCAAGAGACAGAGCAAAATGTGACATTGCACATTCTTCTTATGGAATATCATTGCCCATAAATCTGTCAAGGTTGGGGATTATAGCTGTATAGGATTGTCATTAATCAATATTTATTTTGCTGCGTTTCTCTTTCATATGTATGTTACTTTCTGAATTTTTTAGAAAATATATATTTTACTTTTTTCAAAGTTACTTCTTTTTGATTTTAAAAGTTTTCTTCAACCCAAATAAAGTGACATATACTGATAAATGAGCTATGACTAACTTCATAGTGAATTATTCATTGAGATACATGAAGTAAGACGTCCTTACTACTTCTCAGAATTCTGGCTCTTGCATCAAGATCAAAGCAAACATAATTGGTGTGATGCTAACAATGCTATAAAATATAGAAAATTGAGGGATGGAAAACCTAATCCCTTCAGGTTGTAGCAGAACAAATCTTGGAAAATAAGTGCTTTCAAAGCTACCTCAAAATCAAATAGAGGAAGCTCTGTGGAATATTTTGACAACCTGTTTACCAGAGATTCACTGTGTCTTGGAGGAATTCAGGGAGCTGTTTACATTCTTGCTAACCTTAGTATATTAAATATTTCTCATATATAAACATATGTGTTGTAGCAATAAACTGTGCAATTTAATAGTGTCTCACTTGATTTTCCTCTGCTGGCATATATCTTCCATTCATCATCATAATTTGGAAAATTAATTTGGAGTTCTTCTGGCCTGAAATCTCCTTTTTTGTAGACCTCTGCCTCTTCTGCTTGAGAATCTCAGAAGTATTAATGAATTTACTTATCAAATCTTTATGAGACAGTGCTATTATTTTTTCAGCAGATGAACACCTGTGGCATGAAAATATTCTGTATTTTCTGTATACTTATTTGGTGTAAACTTCAAGAAAGTCTATGTAGCCTGCCCAAGAAAAAATTCTGGACTTACCAGAAACACATCTCTCAGGATGTGTTTCCCAGGAATTTCAGTTCTTTCATTCAGTAGAGATTGGTCTCTTCTAGGCTTGCCCTACATTCTGAGATATGATATAGATGTGATTCCCTTTTGTAGGTTGCATACTCTCATCATGTCCTGACTTTATTATGATATGAAATCTGAGCTATTTCTCGGACATTTTAGAGCCCATGCTAAATAAATCTGGATAGGTTAAAGTATATTGTACGTCTGTATGTCCTCTGAGATGGATGGTGGGGAAGTAGGATATAAAGAACACACTTGGAGAGCACCTATCATGTAGAAACTAATATCTGCGTACCCCTGACTCTTGTCAGGGTCTTGTCAAGGATTTCTTTCCTTCACAGAAGGCAGCCTGTGAAACTTTCTATGTGACATGTGGGAAAAGACACTGAAGTGTTTCATGGTATCTTTCACTTTGATATTGTCACTGATTTAGGGTTAATAGTGCATTTGTGTACCATCTGAAGTCAGAAATCTCTCTGCAAATCTATCAAAAGGCAGCAGTTCCTTTGGGAAGTAAGGATTGGAAGAAAATTAATGAGTCAGAGACTATGGTCTTGCAACTCTCTGGACACTAAATCTGCCCTAAAATGTGCATCAGAGGACAGAATTTGGCCTGTAGGAATTAATCTAAATAAATGTACAGGAGGGGAGAGTCTTCAGTTACTTTCTTCTCATTTTATAGCTGAACCTCTATAAATTAAAAGCAAGAACAATAAAAAAGTTCCTTTTTTTTTCAGTTGTTACTTAAAAACTAAATCATGTCCATCCTCATGCAAAGGATATGAACTTTGAGTTACTCAGCATCAAGGATACTGCCATATCTCAGAACTTATATCACCATTTGAAGTTGACATACTCCCACCATAATGTAGGAGTGGAAAGTGTTTCCTTTCAGTGTTTAACAAGACAAACACCCTGTTTTGTTTGCAAACGCCCTGTTGTTTGAAAAACAACAGTAGGAACTAGCCAACAGAAAAAAATGTCTTTCTGTTAAAAAGCTACTTGTCTGTTGAGAGCAGTTACAATTTAAATATTTTCAATGCTATTTCCCTAAAACACTTTCCTACATGATTTAATCCTGTCTCTAGCTCTCCTTCCAAGAGCATTTTTTTTGCCTCTTGCCTTACTCCTAGGCAGCGCTTGCCAGGAGCCCAAGCATACTTCCAGAAAATCCACCAGATTTTAGGCAGCTGCTTGAATTTCAGAGCTTCACTTTAGGAGCTACTTGAAATTAGGAACACTGAAATTATGATCACAATTAGCTAGTCTTTCTCTATGAAGAAATTTCTAGAAGAAGATTAATTTGTCATCTGGAAGAAGTCTATGTCTATTTTTTGAGATTTGCAGGAACCTAATGTGTTATAATGCCTATATAATTACTTACAGGTAAGCAATGTATAGTGTGCTTTAATCCTTATGCAAAATGACCATGGATGGACAGATTTGAAGATTTAGTTTGGAAAGGGAAATAGCAGGTTTCTCCACAGTTACCTGTGTACAGTGATCCTGAGGCCATGGCTATGCATGAGGCTATGGCTATGCATGGCTAAGCACTGAAAGCTTGCTCATTCAGTGCTTGACACTACTGCTCAAACTGCCAAGATATGTTACAGTTCTGGAGATTGTATTAGGACAAGTTTAGCCACAAGGAAGTTAGCTAGGGTAACTGCATTTCAAGATGAGTAAAAAAGGAAGCTTAAAAGAATTTAATTAAATCTGCTGAATAATGGGCTATTATTAAACCAATGAAAATTCACAGCTGTTTGGTTTGGATGTATACATTCAGTTAGTTTAGACTTATCCTGCATTCTGTAAAATGCCCAGATAATCTTATCAAAGTGGGATGATGAGGAATGAGTGTAGAAAGATATTATCAGATTGTGATTTGGGAAGCAGCTCTGAGAATTTGACTATAAGATTTTATGAAGATTATATCTTTTAGAAAAGAGATACCTTTTAGAAAAAAAAAAGGTTGAATATGAATTTTCTTTAAAAAGTTCAATGATGAAATAATCAGCATTTTTTTTGAAAAAAACTACAACTTTTTTGTAGTTAATACAATCACTGATTGTATTCAACTACAATATTGAAAAATATTTATTAAAATATCATGAGTTATTTCTAATATAGATTTGTCTTTATTGTTGAGTCCAACTTCAGGGAGTCATTTTGTTCAAAGAACAAAGAACAAATCATACATTTTTGAAAAAAAAATACAAAAAAGATCCTTCAGTATGGAGCAGGAACATGAATGAGAGTGCCTGCAGAATAATCAACACTGAGGCAGACTATAAATTTAATAAGGAAAAAATAGATTAAGAGATATGAAAGTTTTTATTCACTTTTGAATAATGAGATAGAGATGTTGAACTGCTCTTCTGCCAAATTTATGCAATCTGGATGTTAGCAAAATGCAGAGAGAATGGCTGTGTTAGCCTCACAGTCTTCTCATGTGTCTTAGAGTTAGATTTTATTCCAGCATTAAACATTTTTGCTCACATTAAAATACATCATCTAGGAAGGCTCCCATGAAGTCTTTACTTCATTTTCTTAATAGATCAGTTTTGTTTTCTTGTTGAGCAGAACCCTTCCCAAAACCTAATGTGACTTCTCAGCAGGGAAAAGTTCTGATTTGTACTAGGATTTGTTTGGATAAGCTTAACACATATCAAAATTATGCAATACCTATTCGTGATTGTGATCACAAAATGTCTGTGATGTTAAAGTTTTCCTAAGAAATTATGTATCATGGTATGTGCTTTAAACATTGTTTTATTTGTACAGAAAATATGTCAAAGGACTAAAGCAAGACATGTTCTCTTGTGTTGCTGCAATTTACTAAGTATATCACATCCTGCTTCATTTCTACACAGACTGTATATACACAGTTTTGGAGTCTCCTTTTTGGGTGAATTTGCATAAAAGTTCTCTTTTTTTTAGTTTTCCTTTTCTTTGCATATGTTGCATAAAACTTGCTTGTCCACTTCTATTAATGCTGGGAGTTAATCCACATTAGTTAAGGTAGACAAAAAATATGAAAATTCATCTTCTCATGTATAATTTCTTTCATATTGCTTTCCAGGGATATGTAGCAGAAAAATGTGTTAACTAATAACTTATTTTCTAAAGTGTCTCTGGAATCAGTAGGATTACTAAGGGGATAATGCAATAAGTAGGAATGATTTTAGGAAATTGAGTAAATTTTGTCTTATTGAAAAGCACTAATATCTGTTAGTCCGATCAAATCTTTTAAGTTCACAGCATTACTTACAGACAAAAATGTGCACGTTGTCACCAAATAGCAATGCAGCAATCAATGATTTTTTTTCTTTTTAATCTAAATATAGCATAAGATTGTTCTTTCATATAAAGATAGGAAGGCTTGCCTCAGATTTACTCTTTCAGATATACTGTTTGGTTTATGACTCATAGATATGACTCCTAAATGAAATCATAGAGATTTTACTTATGACTGTACCACAGTCATCCAAAGCCATTCCATGTGGACAATAAAGTATTTCTGTGAGGATAACTATTTATTTATGAGTGTAAGTTCTGTAATGGGCTGACTTACAAAAAAAAGCCCAAAAAACTTAAATATAATTAATTGGGAGATAGAATTCAGAGAATTGCTATCACTTTACCATTGAATGATAATATTCGGCTCTTTGTGTTTTTTATTCACAAAATACTTTTAACTAGCATTTAGGATAGCACGAAGATTGGAACTGGAATATTGTATTTTGTTTTAGCTACTTTTTGTTTCTGCTCAGGATGGTATTACCAATACACAGATAGAAAGACATAAGAACTTGAAGGACTGCACAAGTGAAACACATGTGAGTTCCAGTCCCAGTTCCCAAATTCTGAAGGCAGTAACTTTTGTATAAAATGCATAAGCACTCATAGAGGCTGTGATGAGAATGCCAAAATAAGCATCCTCAGTAGAAGAACGAAAAAGCCATTTATCCTGTTTTGATTGCAGTCATTAGAACCCAGGATTTATTTTCCCCCATGGGAACCAGGGCCTCCTTTTTTCTCCCTTTAGAGCGGTCTCTAAAGAGAAGTTCAAAGATGTTTCTTTCTGGCCTAGCCACACCACACTGCAGGCTATAAAATCTTACCCCTTTGTCTTTCCTCTGTAATCCACTATATATATATATGTATATATATATGTGTGTATATATATATATATTTATAGTTGACATTTTTGTGCATGTAAAAATGGCATTAATAACTCTTCTTTGTGCTGATTGTCCAAATCTACTTGGAAGTTCTTGCAAGAGGTCATGGATGCAACATGCTGTTTTAGGATTTGAACATGCAATTTTTTCGTGGCAGTGTATTAATATCTGTAATCTCGAAAGTCTTACATGTCCTGTGGCACATCCATTGACAATTTGTACTTATATTTATATTTTAATATTTCTGATAGTTTTGTACTTAGCAGTGGCATTGAGGCACCATACAAAATTCCTGTGGCCATTGCTGACATTTTTAGACATGTTTTAAGCAGTAACTTCCATAATTTCCATGTGGAAGGAGGGCCTGAGTTGACAGGAGCTATTCCATGGCATGGGTTCCTGCTGCTGCATATGGGCTTATGTAGACATGAAAGAAGACAGAGAGTCTAAAGTGGAGATGTTGACATGAGTAAGGTAGGGGCTTCCAATGTGTGACAACAGAAGTCATTTTCAAAATCCTGTCTATCAGCATTAAAGAAGATGATCAGTATCTTTCCTTGAGACTTATTGTGAAACTAGTTTACTATTATTTTTATAGCTGATGTAACAATTCTTACATTAATGGAAGATTTGCCTTAAATGCCCCCCTAGTGTTTGCTATTAGATGTTTTCTAATGGCAATAGAAATGTTCACCTAAGTATAATTTGTATTTAGCACAACGTGGCTTATGCCACGATTGAGAGACTGGATGCAGCTTGATGCAAGCAAATGTCATCTTTATTGTTTCTACACACACTTTTATATAAACCATATAAACCAGAAGATAGTGTGTCTGGCGTGGATTGGTCACTTCAAAACATCAGGCGCTCCCAGGTGCTCCTTGATTGGTCAATACAATAACAGCTACAAACAGGCAATGGAAAAACAATGGCAGCAATCAAAGCCTATCTCAAAACAATACTTCCCTCAAGATGACTCAGCTTCACTTTTGTTATCACTAGGGCTCATGCACCACACCTGAGGCCCTGCCAATGCTAGTCGAGTCCTGGCCCACATTCCACATTTGCTCCCTACATTGATTACTTATCATTAAATGATTGTATTAATAATTGCATTCTAACTGTGAGTATAATTGAATGAAAATGATGGCAGCATCTCCCTAGCTACTGCATTATTTTGAGTTGAACTCAGCAGGTCCTAATGCAAGAACAGTGCACTTATATATTGCTTGAGTACCACCACTCAAGCAATCAGAATACTGTGGCTGGGAATACTAGTCTTAAAATAAGTTTTAAATGGGAAGAAAATGAAGGCATGAGAGTAATATGAGCTTCTGAGAGGTTTATTCAATGCTTTTAATGCAGAAGGAAAACTGAGCTGCAGAAGCCTTGATGATGATAGGTGATTCCTTTTAAAATTGGCAGCACTACAGATCATTAAAGCATTCTGAATTTCTCAGTCTGAATTTTGAGTTAACCACCAACATTGAAATTCCCTTCTCCCTGAACATGTTTTGCTAACTATGTCCATCTTCATCTGTTACAGTAACTGCTTTAGAAGGGTACCCTTGCCAGTCAATCTTTTTTGGAAAATGACAGATTAGCCTTATATGTGTCTTCCTTGTTTTAGAATTGCTACAGGCAGGTAAAACTTTTCAGCTGCTTCTAGAAATTAGAAGATAAATCTGCTGCTATGCAATTGGCTCCAGCCATTAATTCTTCATAGTCATTAATTCATTGAAAACTTAGATTTTTCTGCTCAAAGTTTAATCCAGTTTTATTAGATTTTGGTATTGACTTTTTGAGGTATGGGTCTCCATTAGAAGTATTTTGAAAAATGCTGAGTTTATCATTTTAGTGTACTGTTCACTAAGTCTTAAGAAATTTTAAGGCTCAATTAGAATTGAACCTGGCAAGGGATGTTAAGAGTAATACGAAGAACTTTTTCAAATACATTAATAACAAAAGGAAGGTCAGGGAGAACGTGGGTCCACTAGTGAATGGAGTGGGTACCCTGGTTACGAAAAACACGGAGAAAGCAGAGCTGCTGAATGCTGCCTT
>JAUBOD010000324.1:347302-359801 GCA_032353885.1 Nothura maculosa | reverse complement strand
TCTCCTTCTTTGGAGATCTTTAAAACCCACCTGGATGCAGCCCTGAGCCATGTGCTCTAGGTGACCCTGCGTGTGCATGGGGGTTGGACTAGATGACCTCTGAGGTCCCTTCCAACCTTACACATTCTATAATTCTATGATTCTATGATTCTATGATATGGAGGTTTTACATAGGGAAACAAAAACAACAAAAAAGTAATATCCAGTATCACTAGCATCAAGAAACTTCCAGTTCAGTGTCAAGTCAAATTCAGAATTCAGCTATACTATCTGATAAAGAAAAGCAGAACGTAATAAGATCGTTATTTGTCCCTTCTTTACTCTTCTCACCTTTACTATGTTTATGCAATCTTTAATAGCTGCAGATATTACAGTTTGTCATCAAGTGTGCATGTGGTAGTGAATTTAGATTTAAATGTAGGAAGATATTAAACTAGTTGCAGGAATATTAAATATTTTGGTATCTGCATGAGTTTTATCCCTGATGATAAATTCCAGATGTGATGAGAGACATGAACCTGTGCTGAATCTAATAAATAGTGACATAGTAAGTTAATTTCAAAGGTCTTATTACACATCTATGATTCCATGTACTAAATCTATTATTTGAAATTATAATCTCTTTTATAGTTTTCTTGAACTAATTCTAGACTTTCATACTAAAGTGAGTAACTGTCAAAGCTATAATAGATGACCGTAGGCACGATAGATTTTCTTGCCATTTTAAAAATACAGAGCTTTTGATCATTTCAGAATCCTTCAGTTTGAAAAGCTCTGTAGGAATCACTGAAGAGGTATATATTTTCTCTTCAATTCATGTAGAACATCATTAATTATATTATTTACCTTTTCATTCATCCCTTTCTGCACTTATGTACAGCTCTTCTTACTGCTGTGACTTATGACCTTCCCTAGAACAGAGCCTTTTCAGCAGGTGCATTATTGTGTTACACAACTGGCCAGAATATATTGCTCTGGGTCAACGTAGCCACCTACGTGGCCACTTAGAGGAGACAGATTCACTCCTACTGAGGATATACTGTAGTCCTAAATGTGTGCTGGGAGCATTGTCAGAAAGCAGGGAATAATGTCCAGGAGAATGATTTATAGACCAGAGTGCTCTGATCTTTAATCACTGTTAAGTATAGTAATCAAAGAATATTGCTTTAGTTTTGTCTTCTGTTAGTGCATTTATTTAAATAAAATGTAGGAATTTGACAATATATGTTACAAGTCATCATTTGAAGTACAGACTAGTGGGATGTTATTGGTAGTTCAGAGATATCTTTAATTATTAATATGCTGCATTGAACATGATTTACATAAGAAATGATTTACTAGATGGGTCCTGTTTTATTAAGTTAGTCTCACCAATACAGTTCTAGTATATATAAACCATGTTGACTATTTTCATCCATTGCACAAAATGGAGTCCTACTTCTTGAAAGTCACAGTTCACTCATTGGGGACTGTCTTCAGATAATGTTCCAAAGAGAAAAATCAAAGTATTATCAATTTTCTGCTGTTGTAGGTTTATTGTATTCTCCTGGTTTTTTAATGACAATAGAATTTATGCATTTGGCCTTCTTTGTTTAGAAGGAAGTTGAAAAAAAAAAAAGGAAAATGTCAGCTAATACATAGAAATTAAGAGCAAATTCTTCACTGCAAAATATAAACAAAGGAGTCATAATCATAATATTTTTATTTTTAAGGTGAAACTGCTTTATCTAGGTAAGTGCTTATATCTTTTTTTAGATGGATGAATACAATGTAATAGTGACTCTTTCCTTGATATCATAGCTTGTTCGATCACCTTGTCACTGCTTAGTTATGCCATGGAAAACTTTTTATATAAGCCAGAATTAAACCTACATAAGTTTTAATTTGAAAAACTTGGTAGAAAAGCTAATAATGCTGCAAGAATCAAAACCACAGAATCACAGAATGATTGAGGCTGCAAAGGACCTCTGGGCACTATTTAGTCCAAATCCAATGCTGAAACAGGGTCTCCTAGAGCACATTGTACAGAATTACATCCAGATGGGTTTTGAATTTTTCCAAAGGTAATATCATTACCTGCCTGCAATACTTTTTTTTTTTTAGGTAAAGTCTCATCAGAGCAGGAAGACATCAGAGCAGAAACGCTCATTCTGAAAGTGTTTCTTGAAAATACACTTTGCTTAGTAATGATGGCTATTACTGCTTTGTAATGATGGGTATTACTGCACTTACCTCTATGTGAAAGAGACAAGTTGTTAGGTATGAAGTTTATATTGTGCTCTGTTGTCTTCCAACTAAACTGCATTTTTAAATGTGTTAATGCCATAAAAAGTGTATTTTCAGCTTCTTGTGTCTCTGGCAGATGAACACAAATTAATTTTGCTATAAGTCATACAAGCTTGTGAATCCTTCACTCAGTTTTTTACCAGGGGCAAATAACTGCTGTAATAGTATTTTCATGCTTCCACAGCTGTGCAGCTAAATATAGCTCTTTTACAATGTTAGCCAATACAAATTCAAATTGGTCAATATTCTGTAAGTAGACAGAAAAAAATATTATCAGTTTCCATGTTTGAATGAATCCGTTGAGAGGAAGTGTTACAAAGGTATTTGATTTTCTGTCCTAGTTTTGCATTTTCTTCCAGTAAGTCAATCGTTTCACCAATCAGGCAGTTCAGAATTACTGATTTTGCTTCATATGCTCAACTGTTTAAATTGGGTGATTTACTCCATGAACGGGAGAATGATGTCTGTGAGCATTACAGTTCAGCTTTAATTTTCCTTGACAATCATTGTTTCCTCTTGATCCTATATTTCTTACTGGGTTAGCGCTTTCTTTCTCACTAAAATTAGGGATGTAAAGCCAGTCCTGACATTCATTGCTCAAAATTTCATGTAGTGGAAAGCACTAGTAGGACAACTTGAAACCTCTCATCCATGACTAGGAGATCTTAGATTCTTTTCATAATTCTGCCAGTGACCTATTATGTGACTTTGAACATTCATATAACCTCTGTTTTTGACTTTCTTTCCATTCCGTGTCTGCCCTATGCATGTAGATAATATCAGTAGCTTGTCTCCTCCTAAGTTTGTATGAACACCATTATACAAAACCTAGTCTTAGTCAATAAGTCTAGAGAGATACCATCACATAAAGAAATAATAAAATTAAATCTACAGGAGAACTAATAAATGACAATCATTTATTTTTATGGGTATTTGGTTAATTAGATTTGCAATCCACTTGTAGAAATATACTTCAAAATAGAAGACTTTTACTAGTCAGTTAATTGGCTCTAACCTCTGCTTCATAATTTCTTATTTTTGTGCTTGAGAAGCGTAACAGTTCTTCATTTCCTCATTTTTCCTCCAACTTACAGAGAGAAGGAAGAGTGAGTTAACATTGCACTTCTTAACTATCCTTCCAGCAGTACATATTCATTAAGATGAGTATTTACTGACAACACTATAAGCAAATGCTGTGAAGGTTAAATAGGAAAGTTAAAAAGTAATCCTCCTACATGTTCTTCCAAGGGCACTGCCAGCAGACTACCAGAGTGGGAGGGTAAGTGTTCTCTGGTTCAGTCAAATTAAAAGATACATAGAAAAGCTTTTTTTTTTCCTCTTTATTCACAAGGATCCCTATGCTCTTTATGGACATCCTGAGTGTCACAATGACTTCTCCCTAATAAGCAAAGCTTATAATTTTTTTTGTATATGAAAGATAACATTGATATATCTTTGTTAAACACCATGCATCAACTTTTGGTGCTGATCCAAGGGAATATTACCACTTTTTTACCTAAATTTATGATCCTGAAATATAGATCATAGGATGGATATGCCAGATGACACATGCATTCATTCCTTCATTCTCCAAATTCTTTAGCAGAATAAAACACTATTTCACCAATAATGTCATACTACGAAAGTTCAGCTAGAGGACCTCTTGATCTAAAGCAATAGGACAGAGTATGTTTTGAGGAAAATGAGGACCTTGTGCACATCATTTCCCTTAATATGTTAAAATAATTAGGGCTTAATTGCTTCCGTTAAGAGAAAAGGCTCATTACACAAGAGACAGAAGAAGAAGAAACATAAAGGATAAAATACGTGTTGCTATTATCTATATCATTACTACCATTTATAATGAATATTTGAAGAAAGATATAATGCTACCCCTGTGCCTTGAGAACACCTAGGTAAGTGCTTGTGTTAAAAAAAAGAAAAAAAGAAGACTCATCATTTTTCTTAAACCTTATTAGTATATTAGTATACTTAGCTTTTCTAGAGACTTACTTACTACACTGAAAAACAGTAAGTTCTTTAGCTAAAGTTGCTCATTATAGCCAACAATTAGAGAATACTTTGATTCCAGAAAGTTACTAAACTGGATATTATTGACTGAGGAGAAGGAAATTATTTCAAGAGTTAGACAAACTGGAGTATTCTGCTTCTAACTCCCAAATGGATAAATCCAGGTGCATTAGTAAAAGTTGTTACCTTTTAAGTCAGCTGTAGCATTATATGAAAAATCCATCAATAGAAAGAAAATGGGGACAGAGTACCTTAATTTGTTTTCTAATCTTACAACTGGTTCTTTGAAAAAACCTGCATTGATGCATTTTGCATCTCTTACTAGCACTTATTCCCTGTGACCCACTTGGAATACATAAGTCAGTATGTGTAAAACTTATGTTAAAACAAACTTTTCTGGAAATGTATAATTTCCAAATATTCACATTTATTTTAAAATATTATTTTTGAAGAGTCACAGTGAGTGAATTCCAGAGCAGAAATTCTTTGTGGTGAATCCTGGATAAGTGATAGTTAAGAGATCTTTTCCTAAGGGAAAGTGCCTTTATTTTCATGTCTGTTAAAATGAATTTGCTCTGACCATCTCTAATATTATTGTCTCATTTTGGAATAGATGCTTATATTTCTTTAAGTAAACCGCACAAAAGTGAACTATAGGAGACGAGAATATAGAAAATAAATTCATCAACCAATATTTTTTAATAATTACCATTATCTTGCCCTTGATTCAGACAATTACTATAGTGTTATTCAACAAACCTTTTCTCACCAGCAGTAATATTACATTTAACACATTTTTCTGTAATACTATTTTGTATCATCACCATATCATCTCATGCAAGAGTGGGTAATGGAAATTAATATTGTAGTGATACCCAGCGACACTAATCAGACTAGTTTACAATTATTGAGGAGAGAGGATTGTCTAAAATTTGTTTTAGAGGACTGGCAGGAGAAACAAATGCAATGAATAGCGTGTGCATTTTTCTGTACTACTAATAACTTAGTTTGCAGAACATTATTAAAATACTTATGTAGTGCATAAAAATGAATTTTGTATAGGTCTAAGGAGAAACAAAAAGCAATGAGAGTCTCAAAAGTGGAGATGTAGAAAGATGAGTGGATGATCACCACATAAGGAAAAAAAATCCACTTGCAGCTTGAGTGACACTCAAATGCAGCTTTCTTCATTTGCAGAAGATTTAACAGTTATATTTAAATTTGTCTTTTCCATTTATGTTAGGTAGGTGTTAAATTATCTTCCCTGGATACATCCAAAGGCATCATCTAATAAGATATTAGATAGAGCATTTTATTTGCTACTAATTTTGTATTAGCTAAATGCCTGTAGATAATCCAGCTAGATTATAGTTTGTGGAAAATAAACAGAGCTCCAACCAATGATATCCATATGGTCATTTAAATACACCTCTGAGGCTTGAAATGTGGTCCCAATGGCACTTAAGGTAATATATATTCTTTAAATATAGATGTGCCTACTGTGTATTCCAATTTTAGTCTCAAGCTGTTAATAGGATATTTTATTTTTTATTGTCTTTGCAAAAAAAAAAAGTAAAAAAAGGAGCTGTTTTGCATTGGTTACAACTGAGGCACTGGGAATACTTTTATGTGTAATGGCATATAGTATAATTCTTTCATGAGCAGTGAGCGAAATAGCTCCAGGCTTTTCTACTTACAGGCCTTTACTCAAGGTGTAGGAGCTATTTCATTCCTCACTGAGATTATAGTAATGTTAATAGGGAGTGAGATATCCCTCCCACCTCCTATCCTCCCAGAGTGGTAGGTTCCTGAATTTGTTTCCTTTGAACAGTATTTGGAATGATATCAGTGAGCTGAAGCTCAGTATTATAGAGATGCACAGCAGTCAAATTATTGGTGTTTTTTCTTCCACAGCTTTTGTGTAACTTCAATGACTTTGTGACATTACTATTATTTTTCTGTAGTTCTGTAAAAGCAAAATTTTTATTTTGGTCTGTGTTTATGCTTGAGCTAAAGAGGATGAGAAGTTGTGCTCGTATCCACTCCAGTGCACAGCCCCTAGGAAACGTGCATGAAAATAAAGATACTGGAACTTTGAGTAAATCAAAAATCTGAAAACCAGATTAACCTCCTGTGACTGCTAAGCCTTAGGGGACCAGGTTGCAAAGAGGCAAATCTGTTGTAATTGAAGTAATGGCATTGCATAGACCCATGAGGCGGTAAAAATAGCTGTCTTTTGAAAACACAGCCTGTACTACAGTTCTGAAGGTTTTTTTTGTTAAACAGTTTCATTGAAAAAAAAATTATATATATATATATATATATATTTATATATATACACAGGATGATTGGAGCTGAGAAGATTTAGCACAAAAGATAATGCACAGCTCATAGTTTTTGCATTGTGGTAGTTTTACACATGAAAACGAAAGCTGATGTTTTCTGAATATCAGTGTGTCAGCAAGGGCTAAATACAGTGTTACTGTACACGATACATCACTGAAAGTGTCTGGAAACCTCTGCTTTGTGCTCTGTGGAATGAAAACATCAGGTCTCACAGCATCCCTGCTTAGACTTCACACTGCAAAGAGAAAGCCATGCACATTATCTTTCAAATTTACTGGTTTCCTGTCGATTAATTCACACCTCATGGATTTGGAACAGCTTTTGAAACAAGTTCACATGTTAATTGGGTTGACAGTGACAGAGGAATGCAAAACAATTCATTGATTTGCTTTCTTAGCTCTTCCATTAGGATTTCATTGGATCAACAAGGAACTAGAGCTTTCTTTGAGTTGTCAAATGAACAATACAAAACAAAAAAGTGAAAAATGATGCTTTCAGTAAAGGACTTGATTTCTTTTAAATAATAATTAGCTACTTCATTTACTTTTAGTAACCACTTTACCAGTGTTTATGCTCGGTTATGTCACAGAAAATATGTTCTTTGAAGTCTTTCATACCTACATAGCTACAGGTACTCTGTATCTTTCTCATTTGGGAATTTCACTTCTGAAGGAAGAGTAATCTTCTAATTATACTTCAAGTCCTTTCCTTTCTAGGGCAGTTTTATTTTCCCTGTATGATTCAGTATAAATACTTCTTAATGTGGTAATCACGGAATGAATCTACTTGATCTTATCAACAAGACATCAGAAGACTACATTTTAGTGTGATATGACATTATGTGAATGTTGTATTTTGGATAGCAAAAGAGTAGGTAGAAAAATCGTATGTTTTTTACCTTGCTCATAATACAGACCGAAGAATGACGTTCTAATGACTGCATAAGAGATACTGTACCATTCTCATTCTGTAAAAATTTAGGTGAGTATTGAATCAAGCTTCTCTTTCATAGAAAGATGTATCCTTGACTTCTGCAAGAAGTGCTCAAAGAAAGGCATTCTATTCTGGACAAATACCTTGAAATAAAGGAATTGTCTCCTGAAAGCATTCAAAGGAATATAGAGGGGTTATAAAGAAATAAAGTGCATATCATCTTTAAGGTGACTCAAGTTGAGAGATGCATTCCACTTTTGTCTTCACACACATGAAGTCTCAGTGGATATAGTTCAAGCACACAAATTTACCTCTTATTTGTGAATATGCTAATCATTCTCATAAATCACATTTTTCCATATGGAGCTGTTGAGCCATATGGAGAGTGAGAGCCTTTTCTCATTCTTCCTTATATCCTAATTTAAAAAAAAAATAAAAGGCCAGAAGATACTCTGCAGTGAACTTTATGGTGTCCATGTATTCAGCATTCTTATGAGGTGATCTCAGGTCCATTTCTGACTTCCAAATGGGCTTCAAGTGTGAAAGGGATACTGAGATGCTCAGATTAACTAATGTAGCCTCTGGGTCTGAGCAGTAGCAGAACTTTAGGTAGCTATTTGAGTTTTCTATTAAAATCTCTCAATTTTTGGATACTAATCAGATTTGTAGGTTTTTCCTGCTTATGACACATTTTTTTTGCACTGGGCTTTATATCTGAAGTATTTGTTAGTTTATTGTTACCTACATTTCTCCTCAGTCTACATGGTTTATTCCTTATATGACAAAGCTACTGCAAGCATGGAGAAAATGTTGGAGACATTAAGGCCGTTTGCATCTGTGGTAAAAGAGGGCAGTTGTTTTCTGAGATTATAATACTTGGTTAAAAGAATTTTGTTTTACTGTGACTTCTCCATCTTAGCTGAATTAAGGGAACATAAAACTCTTTGTGTGACTCACAAGTGATAACTCTCTTTGAGTCATACAACTGAAAGATACTGATTTGGAATTTTGCTGAAGCAATTGTACATGCGACATTTTTATTGATTCAGTGTCTTTACAGTATATAATTAAAGAATTTACTTTTGTGTATATATATTTTCCCCAGCACTGAAGTCCAGTTTTTCCTAAACTTTTCAATTTATGCTGTTATTTTGCAAAAAGAATGCTTTTGTGCATAATTATAAGCTAATGGTTTTTAGAATAACTGGAGTAATAAAGTATTTGCTAATACTTTTTCACTGATCTTGTCTGTCGGGCAAAAGAATTTATTTTCCTCAGAGCTTATGTTTACAATATAAAGAATTAGTCTTTCGTGAGGGCTGAAAAAGAAAATTTCTGTTCAGTTATAGCACGAAGAAGTGAAATACAGTGATCTTATGTTGTATGACTAAGAATATAAGAGTACAAATCACAGCATGCTGGAGATGTTGTTCTGAAAGAAAGGGAAAGAAACAAAGAGTTAGAGAAAGATGGGAACAGGAAGGGAGAAGGAATAGAAAAGAAAAATAGTAAATTCTGATGGTCATTAGACTATCTAGACTTTTAGTGATGGCGTCTTAATTAAACTGTGAGTGGGGAGAGTAGGGGAGAGTATGAACCCAGAAAATTACCTTGTAATTTTCATTAAGAAATGGATAGAAATACCTTACTCTACTTCTAGATGAAATCTGTTAACTTACTTGCAATGAATGGCCACTTTAAAACAAAATCACATTGGAACTGCTGCCTTCAAAAACAGACCTTGCTATATTTGTCTGCTTCTTCCTTAAATAACTCTGTATCTCTTTTCATAGCCCTATTTCCAGATGTTTATTTTCCTGTAGCTATGATACTCCACTGGTTCTTAAAGGCTAGGTCAAATTATTTTTCTTTAGTCCCTTTTCTGGTTCTTTTACTAACCTCTTTCAAGTGTCCTTACCTCATATAAATATGAATTTGTCTACATTGATGAAAGCCAGGTGTATATCATTTTTTCAATCTATTTTTTAAGTCATTCTCTGTATGCATTTATTTCTTCATTTATATTTTCTTTGCCTTAATATGCAAAAAAGAAATTAAAAAAGGGATGTTTGGTTTCATTAAAACCAACAACATAGACAGGAAGCAGATACCTATCTCCATCAAACACTATTAAAATATCTTGTTTGTTTTAATAAAGAATATACAGCTGAGTCTAATCCAAATGAAATAGGCTATGAAATCTACCAGTTAGACAAGGTTCTATGAGGTCTCTGGATCAGCAGATACTTTATCATTTTCCTCTAGTAAGAGGCTTTCTACTAAGCCATAAATTGATGTCAAGAAACGTCATGATTGAATCTCAACTTTTTGCTTTAATTTTCCAGAACTTATATTCCTAGATAAATATGTCATAAAGTGAGGCATTCAAGATCTATACATTTGTCTTGGAAAGAGAAAGAGAGATATCCCTTATTTGAGATGAGAGGGACAAGTTTTCTTCAATTTGTAGCAAGAGCTTTGTTTTTATTTATTTATTTTTTTAATGTCATTCAACAGCTATTAATATGAAGTCTAGGTTACATTTCTTCTGTCAGACAATGACCATACTTTGGTCCTGCTGTCAATATGTATTATTCAATAATAAGTAAATACTTTCTTTAGGGCATAATGAATTAGAGGGAAAAAGTGTTTTCTGCCTGGGTAGCTCGTGAATTACAGAAAAAAAAACCGCCTCACTGAAGAGCTGCTACCTTTTAAACAGAATCAGAATCAAAGCGTGCTATCAGTCAGAAGGAACCTCTAGACCAACTTCATGTTCCCTTGAAAAAGATTATTTACATTTTGAATTACAGAATCATGTTTTCATTTCTCTGTGTCTCCATGACTCCACAGTATCTCCAGGAAAAGTGTTTTGGTTTGCACTGTTCCACCATGCTCGTAGTATTTATAACATTCCTTATATCTGATCAAAATCTTCTGATCTCCAACTTGTCTATAGGTTGAATAATATCAATCTACTGGTGCACACTTACAGAAAGAGTCTGTATCCATCTTCTGTTTGACCTGCCATTATGTAAGTGAGGCCAGCAATGAAGTCTGTCCTGAACTCTCTTCTTAGGGCTGAACAAACCTCACAGGCTCTCACGCAACTTGTGATCCAGACCCTAACTGTTTGGTGGCCTCCATAAAACTCACTCAGTAAATCACTTTCTCTTTTGTGCTGTGGAACCCCAGAATGGATGCATCCTTCCATATGAGGTTTTACATTTTCCAAATAGAAAGGAAGGATTACTTCGCTTCATCTGCTGACTATGCTCATGCTTATGTGGCTCAGGATGCAATTGGCTTTCTTTGCATCAAGGATGATGTTTTTTCACTCATGTTCAACCTGTTCACCAGAACCCACTGATCTTTTTCTGCTCATCTGCTTACTGTATGGTCAGCCCCCACTCAGTAGTACTACCTGGGCAGTACTATTCCCATCTAGATGAAAAATTTTACAATTTTCTTTGTTGAACCTCATGGGATGCTTGTCTGCCCATTACTCCATCCTACAAGTTGTCAACATTAAACTATATTTGCCTCATGTTTCCTATTATGAGGAAGGGCAGAAGGGTTGGTGTGAGACTGATGTTGTAATAAACTGTTATGAGAAGGAATTCTCTTGAGCAGGTCAGTGGGGGCGGGGGGGACTTGAAGCACATTAGCAGCTGCTTTGATGACCTTGCTGCCGCTTCCACTGCTTCCCTGCACCAGGGAGGAGGAGGATACATTGCTGCTTCATGGCCACGGGCGGCAGACAGAGGAGATAAGTAGCCACCCCGTAGGCTTCTGGCCTTGAGCTCCTGCCTGTTTCTTTGCACTGTGCCTCCGTTTCATCAGGAGGATCACTTATTGCATTGGAGTCGGTATCATTTTGTTAATCAGCTCCCAGTTGTGTGGCATGAACCTGTGGGACTCCGCTAGGTTTGCCATAAGTTTATGGTATAAGGAGCTGTCAGCCCATTCTCTAACACTGGCTCTCAGAGTTCGTTTGTTATGTTGTACTCTAAAGGCTGATGATGCTGATGAGCCTGATTACATGAGTACATGACTGACAAAGCAAATAGCGCTTCTACATCCCCCGCTTTCCTGGCTTCTGGGTGTACCTCTGCGCGCCAGTCGCACGAATTGGACAGAAACAGATCTGGCCCTTGTACAGGGTCCACAGGTCCTGGATCTGGGGGATTGTCAGGCAGATCCACACAAGCCACAGCGTATTCCGCACCTTGGTCCATGCCTTGATCTAGATCAGGGGGAGTGGTAAGCATATACTCAGGCCCATATACAGCAAAAGGTGCCTCTCGGAGAGCCCTCAGCAGGACATTCTCCCCTATCGGAATGAAAACAGAACTTTGTCCCACGATGGGAGGGGGGACAGTTGTTGGCACCACAACATCTGAAGTTGCTAACATCTTACAAATAATACCTTTCCCTTTACCATTTTTTCATGGATTTTCTGGAGGACTGCAAGTGTTCCTTCACAGCTTCGCAGTCATGCCAGTTATCACGAGCCCACTGCTCTGAGAAGCTGAGACTCGGATTCACTCCATGCGTTTGTAAATAATCAGTGATACTCCTTGCCATCCTGCTGACTACGCCAATTTGTGGCGGAACGAGTGGAGGTGAGGCGAGTGACAAATATGCACTTCACTCGAATAGAGAACTAACAATATGATTTATTAGTATAATAATGATTTCAAGAGATTCTATGGCAAGATCACTTATTATACACTGCATGGAGGCACAAGATAATACATGATTATCTTGGGATACCCTCCCTTTGGGTCACGAGGTTCAGATTGGACCCCCTTGCTTTCAAGGCTCCTCTGAGAGGAGTCTGGGTGCGGCTGGATCCAATCCTAGTCCCAGACCTGGTCAACGGTTTATGACTGAGGGTGCT
>JAUBOD010000324.1:322711-347202 GCA_032353885.1 Nothura maculosa | reverse complement strand
GCTGGATCCAATCCTAGTCCCAGACCTGGTCAACGGTTTATGACTGAGGGTGCTTATGTTACAAAGTAAAGGTAAAGAAAAAGAGAGCGTGCTATATTCACTTACCACAAATCTGTCATGGAAAGGGGATCTCTCAACCTCGAGGAGTATCCTTGAGAGATGTCCCTGCTCAAGGGGAGATCCTGATGTGCAGCCCACTGCCATGCCAAGAGAGCTCAAGGGGCTCTCGGGCTGTCCGCATATTTATAGGATAAGTTGATTGACTTATAGTCATTCTTTCATTTCAGAGGACCATTGGCTAGTGTCTTAGCCTTACCTCCCCTTTGGGATACAGCCTTCAGGACTGTTATGTTGAGTGTAAGTGAGAGAAGAAATCAGAATGGCAGCACCTACCAGGATTAGATAAATCGCTGATGGTTAGCAACTGAACAGGGCTGCATGTAAGGTATAGGTAAGGCTGAGCTGGGAGAGGAGAATATCCATCACAAGGCCCAAATGGACGTCCCATTCATACAAAGAGCAAAAGGGTGAAATATGGTTCCAGATACATGTAAACATAATGATGTGGTTAGAACGATCTCTTGTCAAGCCTCAGTTCATGATAGGTATGATAAGCAGGTTAGGACAGAGGCTATAGTGGCTTTGAGTCCTCTGCCATCATTCAAGAGTTTTCAGTAGTGATTACACAATCCTATGAAAGACTGGTCTATGAAAGACTACATGAAAACAAGTTTTGTACTTGGCCTTTTTTTTTTTTCTTTTTTTTTTCTTCTCCTAGTTATGTATCTTGTATAGAATTTATCACCTGTTTTTACCTTGTCACCCAGACTCCCCTTTGTAGTTGCTGAAAAAACTTTTCTAGGATATGATTCAACTACCTTATCATGAACACCTACTTGATAATGAAATCAGATCAGATTGTCTAAAAATACTAGTCCTCTTTACTGAATATAAAGAAGACTGTCTTAGCTGTAGATGCAATCAGATGATTCCCAAATAAATATCTTTCTTGAATTTCCCAGCAATCTCTATTACAAATCATTTATAGATAGCCCAAAGTATAAATAGATATATATATATATTTCTATTTTAAAATTTTGCAGTTCAGAGGCCCTCAGAATTTTTTTTGTAGGTTATGGTGCATTATGTTTTGTACTAAGTTTATCTTTGACTTTATGGTTCTATTATCTGTGTTCCAGTTGCAATATCTAAATAACACATTTTCTTTTCCTGCTGCTAGCCATTATTTAGACATTTTGAAAACATATCAGTTTTTTTAAGGGATCCAGTCTTGCATGAGTTGAAAATAATGGACCTTTTCTATTGCCTTCAATGGATGCAGAATCAGATCTTCAGTCTTCTTGCTCTAATGTGATTCTAATTATGTTGCCCTTTTGTCCTCCTTCTGTGCTTTCCCTTGCAACATTAAACTTAATTTGTTAATTACCCAACATTTGCAATTTGCAAGGAAAATCTGGAACTCACTTTATTTCTTTGCTACTTGTTCTGTGTCCTCTCTTAAACAAATGGAGGGATAAGCATCTGGCTTTTTATATATATATATAAAACAATACTGGATTTGACGTCCTTTATTTCAATCTGGTCTGCAGCAGTCCTTATAATTTTGTCTGTTTACTTTGGACAAGTTATTTCAGTTTTGCCTTGACTGAAAAAGATATTTAGGCTTAGAACTACCTGCACTTCAGTTAGGGATACTACTAAATTTGATGAGACTACTCAAGATGAAAGTTAGCCTTGTGTGTAATTGCCATTATTAATATTCATTATCGTAGTCCCCATTAGGACCTACTTCCAGTATATCCTATTACAAGGTTAAGAGCATTTATGAAAAATTTTAAATAGTGGAATACTATTTGCCTAATGCAAAAATCATTCATCTAGAAAAATATAAATTCTGAAAAATAAGTGATTGAAATGCAAAATTCAATTTCTCTAAATATTTCTTAAAATTTTGCTGAACACCACTTTTTTTTTCTCTGAGGAAATAACCAGTGTCAATCCCAGTTTAGTTACAGTAGTCACAGAGAAAATCTTTTGAAAAATCATGCAAAGCTATTTACAGAATTAAAAAAAGGAAAGAAAAAAAGCTGTTCTGGAAGAAATCAAAATCTCTGAACAGATTTTCTCTATATCTGCTCAATTCCTGTCCTCCTTCTTGGTACTGTCAATAAGAGTATCAGTTGTAATGCAGATATCTGTCCAGCAGGAAGTGAACTAAGACCACAGGATCAATTGTCATAAGCAGTTGAATAGCCATCACTCACTAGAGATGTTTAGTTTGGACATACTAATGAACTGTATCACACACAAAGTAATGGTCGATCAGAAGTTAAAACGTCAGTGTCCTTCTACCGTACTTTATATCCAATAGTAGTGGTTATTATTAGTAGTAGTGGTCTATTTCATTTTCCTTCTGATTTTTCTCCCTTGATATTTTTGATTTATGTTCTTTAACTACATTCCAGCTCTTGCCCTAAACCCTTACTTTTTCATATATATTTTTTATTCCATGGTGAGATAATATAAAATACATTCAAGTCCTTAAATTTGACAAGAACCCTTGACAATTACAACAGTAAAACTAACAATGTGTAATAATTTTATCTCCTGGTAAACCAGAATTAACAAAGACTATTTGCTAGCAAGTATCAGAATGATACTCTTCTTTACATCTGATTGCATCATCCTGGAGCTTCAGACCTCAGAGGATGTTCATGTTCAAAGTTTTGTCTCTGCAACAGAGTCCGCTAGTGCTCCAAGAATCCTTACCATATCAGAAATCCCAGAGAGCATGACTCAAGACAAGATTTTTTGGCTCTCCTATTCAAGTCCAGAGCACCCTAGGGATGTTGCAGTCGTGAATCACAGGTACTTGAACTAGGGTTCAGGACCTACCTGTGGGCTTCTGCCTTCAACCAAAACCTTTGCCAGTCACTCAAGCTGCCCTGGCTGCTGAGCATGTTCATGGGATACAATCTTCTTATTTACCCTCTGTGAACATTTATTCAGGATGACGTTGATGTTTCTGTTAGTATTTTTTAGGAAGCTGACCTCTCAATGAATCTGGCCCACTATAACTCTCCACTATATATGGTATGAATCTTAGTAATTTCAAGTTTTATGTAGTATCAAACTTCAAACATTACACCGTTGCAACAGTTTGAGGTGTTCTATCTTTTCATGGGAACATTTAAGTGTTGCATTATTATTTCTTCTTGTAATTTCATGCTATTGAGTAACTCATTAAATGGCTTATTGGTCATTGTCTCAAAGACAGGTATCTGATTTTGCATATATACAGTTATAGCTGTTCATAGATATGAATGCTTGCAGTGCTGGCAGGGCTACAGGCTGAAAATTTGGGTTTGAACTGGAGCTGTCATATCTGTGATCCTGTAATTTCTTCTCAACTATTCATTGATTCATTCTGTTCAGCCCTGTCCCACCTATTTCTCTCCTGCAAAATAAACTCTTGCAATAAACTCTTGATTATTCCTCTTCTTCTTCTCCATTCTCTCACTCATGGGTCTGTCTAGAGCTTCCAGGAACACTTACTATAATGTACCACCACATTTTGAAACAAACCGTGCCTCAGTAAGTGCCTATTATATAATAAATTCTAACAACTGCCTTATTTTCCAGTTTAATTTATATTCTAAACTTGCATCATCATTTGGCATGTTTATGCATAAACTGGCTACTGCTATGCCAGGGGAACCAACTGGATTGTGGAATAAAAAACTCATTGTTTTCTTCCCAAAGACTTTCCCTTAAAGAAGCAAATAGGGATAATAGTAAGAATAAATAAATTAAAACAAAACAATACAGGTATTTACAGCATGAAGTTGCAAGAAATGTGCTTGTCCTTGCGGACTGAAATCACCTACCCTCCATTCAAACCTACTGATTTTGAGTATATATGATTTTTGTGGCATTAAATTCCTAAGACCTGCAGCAGTTGAGTTTTTTCCATTAGCATATGAAACACTGAATAAGAACCTCAGTGTTGTACAGAAGGTATATCTTAACTGTAGTTCATGTTTCATCTTTTCTGTAGGACAACACTTGCCTGTAAAAAACTATAGTAGAAGAGGGCATTCTAATTTCTTTCCTTATGGAAGCTTTGCAATATTTAAAACTTTCTTTTTGTGTGTATGTGTGTATGCCTCTGAGCTACAGTATGTAAAAGTCCTACTAATATATAATTAGAAGTGTAGGATAATTCTAATGCTGTTTTACAATTGATGAAATCTGCTTCAGCTCAGTCTGCCACCTGATTACCATGGCAACCATTGCTGGCCAACAGAGTAGTTCTGATCAAAAGGAATTATTATTAATCTTCCTGGTCAAGGCTGGATGGAGATTTGGACAGCTTATGTTCAAGATTCTCATACAGACTGAAGGGTTCGAGAAGGGTAAATATTAATTCTTAATGTGACAGAGAGCAAGAATGTTTTATTATCAGCAGAAGATTTTATTATCAAGGGAAAATACAACTGACTTTCAAAAAACCCACATATTAGCAGCTTACATGATTTGCTGTGCATTGCTGCCGTGTAGCACCCAGGAACTGGACATAAATAGAGGTAGTTTTCTGTCTGGTAGGAAGACAAGAAAAGCTGACATACGAAATTTAACTGTCTGTTTCAGAGACAATTTAAAACTTAATGCTGCAAGGAAGGAAAGAAGGAAGAGTATAATAGCATATACAGGCTTTTAGAGTGGTAAATGGATACTTTGCCAAACTACCCTTAATAAGAAAAGATGCTTTTTTTTTTTTCTCTCTTTTTACATCTACTTAATAGAAAGAGATGATGTCTAAGCTTGTAACAAATTCTGAAATCTAAATATTTTATAGAAGTTTAATTTAGGATAGATCATGAAGGCATATATCAAACTTCTGCTATTCAGATAAACAATATTTCATGTTCATATTAAGGCTCTCAGGGCAAAAGAGAAGCCACAATTTACCAATAATTACCCATCATTTGAAACAGGTATAAACTGAGCAGCATTTAGTGTTTTGGAACTTGAGTTTTTTAACTCACAAAGTGATACTTGTGCCAAACACTAATGCCACCAAAAACATGGAATTTCTATATTAAAAAGATATAGTTACAATATTGAAGTGATTTATACTCCAGAAAGGATGAAAAAAAAAATCTGAAGTCTCAACATACATCACAAAATATAAAACAAAACATGTGAGGGAATGATCTTGAGAATATTTCTTTTTCTGCTATGGATTATGTATTAATAAAAGGATGGAAGATTCCTTCCTCTCTCCACTAAGAGAGTAAATCTATTTAAGCACTCAGCTCCCAGTGAACTCAGTTACTATGAGATACATACACATTTAATAACTATTTTTCTCTGTTAAGCTTTTTGTCTAGGCACTCTATATAAACAGTGGAGAAAGATGAATCACCCCAAGAAGATGGTTTCATTCCTTCTAAAAATGGGCTGAATTAATCTCTTATTTGACTATGAAGAGAGCATGACTAATATGCTTGGATTGCTCAACTTGCTATTAGGTAACTAACTGAGATGATTGAATCTTAACCATGACTATCTTCACAAATAACTGAGTGACTTGGTGGCTAGCAACCTAATCTTAGCTTTTGAATAGCCAGTTGTGATTTAAAAGCCTCCAATGAAGATTGAAAGCCTCCATTGATTTGAAAATATCAGTGTTTATGATTTTCTTCTGTAGAACATATTGAGAGACCACTATGAGACCAGGCTAGAGAGATGCTGAGAATAAAGAGAATGGAGAACTATTAGCATAGCAATTGCTAAAAGAGGCTTTTTTTCTGATTTATTTTTGTTTGTTTTTGTTTTTATTTTGGATTGGATTATCATTGACTATATAAATGTTATTATTTTCTTGGATATTATGTAATAAAATCTACCACCTTTATTATGTAATAAAATAACCACCTTTCCCTGGTATAATGACTTGGAAGATAAGAGGAACTACTCTTATTTGTTGGAAGCTAAAAACATAGAAGGACTCTGGAACTCACTGTCATACTTTATAATATTAGGCTTGTAGTCTCCCAAAGGGAAATGAAAGAGGACTAATTTCTTGCTCTTTTTCACCCTTAGTGAATTGAGCGCTTTTGGTTTCAACTGAAGATTTGGCAGGTCTATACCACAGCATATTGAGGAATATTTTGAAACTTAAAGTTAAATTAGAGTTCAGTACCTGTGACTCACTTGGCTCTGTGTGCACAGTTGATGCTATGCTAAGGCAGAGCTAGACTAGTGAGAAACTTCTAATGTTTTTTTTTGGCAGTCAAAGTCACCTTAAATGTTAGTTCATGCACTAATCTTTCGTCCTTTATACAGTTAACTGCAATACTTCGACTTCTGTCTTGCTCAAAAATGAAAATTATGACCTTGGCATGTTTCTGTTACCACAACTTTGGCTCAAGGAGTTATACAGGCCAAAGTAAAATTCAACTTTTTAAATAGCAAAGGTGAACCCATAACAGTTATTGAACCTTACTGGGATACAAAAATTGCTGTTTAGTTTTCCTAATATCTCTGTGTTTCAATGGAACAAGAAAGCATTTTTCTATCCTATGAAGGCTTCTAAGATATATATATATATATATATATATATATATATATATATATTTAACTTATGTTTTCTGTGTTTTTATAAAGCCAAGAATTTTTGAAAGTTCTCATGAAGAAATGAGATCTATGTCTCACAATAACTATTTATTTTTCTGACGGTTATTATACTTTCACACAAAGGGTGATGCCCATTTTTCAAAACAGCCTTAAAGTCATTCTAGACAAGTATAGGAGCAGGCTCTTTAGGTTGAGTGAAAGAAATCCATTTTTGGCTCTTCTGGCTTGCGTTATTCTCTTGTATGATTGTTTCTCTTTATACTTTTTCTTTACCAGAAGTCAGAAGTGGGCATTGTATCTACATTTATAAACTTTATTCTTTTTGTGTAAATCAATTGGTTTAAAAAAAAGTTACATTTACAGGGCAAAAATAGGATGATATTTATCTTCCAGACATAATTTATGATCTACCTATCCAGATTCAAATTACAGTCTACATAGGAAAATGGAAGTTCTACATTGAATTTTTCTAATCCTAAATCATCTATGTAAGAGATCAAGTAAATTCCAGACTAACAACATCTGTTTTTCTCCACTGATTACAAAGGAAACAGGACTGATTAGCTTCATTGCCTACATTGTAGTTTTGTTAAACTAGATGAGATGAATTGTACTTGTGTTTGGTGCAAGGTTGAGAATGGTGCAAGGTTGAGAATGGTGCAAGGTTGAGAATGTTCATCTAGAAACAGATGGTAAGACCCAGCCCTCTCTGAAAAGCATCTAATGAGACTACAAAATGATACTATACAGATAGCTTAGATCAGCAATAGAAAATGGCTGGAGTAGAAAAGTACATTAACTTGAGCAAGGTTAATGCAGTGTTAATGAAGTGTTTAGGATACAGACTTAGGAAAATACAGTGGTTTTAATTTTATCTTAGTGAAATATATGTAGTGGTTGAAGATGTTTCTAAAGTTAAAATTTTGCCAGTTTATTTTTGTTTCTGCCCTATCTCTATTGCTTTCAACTTTAAGGATGACATATCATTGAAGAGATGGTATGTAAACCCTAATAGATTTAAACAATATTGTCCTTTCACCCTATCAAAATAAACCACTGAAGTTAATAGAATACATATATGCAAATGTTTATGAATGCATATATATATATATAAAAGTGCATAATACATAGGTATATGCATATATAAGTGTATATATACATATATCAATATATAGTACATATACATATGTATACTATGTAAGCATAAGTTTATCTTTATCAATCTATTTGCATATATGTATTTTGTAGGTAGATATTCTTAGAAAAGATTACAATTTACACTACTTTTTCATAAGATTATAATTTTCATTTCCATCTCAATCTTTTTCTAAAGGCTTCTGCAACGCAAAGTTTTTGAAAGTTACTATGTTAAGTTCAAGGAATCAAATAAATTAGGTGAATTTACTTATTTGTTTTTTTCTAAGAGTTCTGCTTATTTTTGTTTTTTAGTGCATTGATCACATAAATATAGGATGGAGCAGCAGTTTACTGCTAAGTAATAATATAATGTAGCATATATTCCTATTTTAAGGCATTTTTCTTAGGAAAATAAATGTCAAACCCAAGCTAAATAAACCCAATGTAACTGGAGAAAACAGAGATGCTATACCCTTAGTGAATATAAGTAATCTGAGACATACCTAAGAAGTGTATTGTAGCTGTTTTGTTTGGTTCACGTGAGCTGTTTTGTTTGGTTCACGTGAATATACTGTGTATTTGAAAGGAAGAAAATTATTATTGGCTATTAAGTTTTATCTATTTTATTATGAGTACAGTCCAGGATGCTACAGAGATGGTCTATTAATACATCTGACTGAAAAAAAAAAAAAGAAACAAAATAAATTTTGAACTGATACTGTAGATAATGGATCAATGCCACAGCTTTCAAATCTGTAGTTTGTTTTGCAATAATGTACTTCTATTGCAATTTCAGGAGAGAAAATACTGCAGTGAAATTTTGCTTCTGGATATATAAGAAAGTTCAGCGCTTGCTGATACGAATAGAAACTAAAGACAGTGCTTTGGAAAATCATAGCTATCTTTCTTCCCTTTTTCCAAAGAGAATGTAAATTATGCTTGCTGTGAATACCTGACATGTCAATATTCTTTCTTTGTTAACTTAGCTGTGCTAACTACTTTAGCGAGTCACAAGAATAAAAATCTTAAATGTCCATTTATTCCTTTTTATCTCAAATTTTCAGCCAGACTTGAAGCTTGATGATGATAACCATCAGGCTTGTGGGATCATTTTTGCCCTTTTCTGACTTACATATCAAATACAGCTAATAGCTGATGACAGTCTTGTCTATAGATGCAAAAGGAAGAGGTGTGTTTATGCACTAAAATGTGACAGCATATATCTTAAGAAAATGTTTTCTTTTTAAATTTGTATTAATTTAACTTGAAATATTTTTCTTATTCAAATTAAAGGAACACATCTCCAAAGCCATGATCACTGTGTCAGTGATCATATCAGCTCTAGCGTATTTCTAAATTAAGATATCATGCTACTACACTAGTCAGTCATTCCAAGAAATCAACCAACTGGAAATGCAGGAAAAGGAGTGAAGACATGAAAGTGTGTTACTGCCATAGGCATATATCAATGTATGTATTCCATTAATCAAGTTAGCGTGTTTGCTATGCTGTGAAGAGAGGACACTGACTTTTCTTTATTGTGTGGAATACTATCAGCTATCATCATATTAATAAAGCAAGTGAAATGTTGCCAGTAGAAATGCTTTCTCTGATCTAGTGTATTAAAATAGAAGCTTGTATACTTGGGAAGTTAGTTACCCAGTGAGACTTTTATATCATATCTTCCTTTTGTCTTAATGATTTAATTTAAACTAATATGATATGAAAGGTACTTGACAGTATACGATCTGAAAAGCTTTACTGTGCTAGGGAAAATAGAATAAGCTAATCTCTTGAAAGTTGTTAATAAGTCTTAAAGTATTATCAATGTTTTAACATATTGACTTTCATATGCTATTAGGGAAAGGAGAGTTGGCTAATGTGAGTTGGCTAATGTGATAAGAAACCAATTAATATGATACAGAAACAAGTATATGATAAGACCTTTGTTCAGAATATTACTAGCTTTGGTAAAACTGAGTTCAGTCATTCAATTGCTTGTTCATTGCAACTATGATAGTTCTCTTATGTCCAACATAGAATATCAAAGATATATTTGTTGGCTTCTGTACAGTTCGTATCATTACTAGAGATTGAATAATACTTTGGAAAATATTTCTCAAAAGCACTTTGAGAAAATTTCTGCCAATTTTTGCAACTGATGATAAGTGAGACCTTTTCATTGTATTTTAAATATACAGCTCAAATATTTCCCTTCAATTATTTTGGTGTGATCTTTTAAAATAATATAATTACTGGTTTATAATTTGATGTGAAGTGAAAAAAAAGGGTCATATTCCATGCTGTTCTTGTGAATTTCATGGTGGTCTTTTTTTTGAGAGATGTGAAGCTCAAGTGATTCATATGCTATGTATATTTATAAGCACTATATATCCTTCAGTAAATATACGAAGTTCTACAGACTTTAAATATAAATTCTAAAAAATCTAGAGTGCTACTAGATATTCGCATATCATTAGTACTCCTATTGGAGTTTAACAAAGATAAAATTTAAAAGGATAGGCTAGTAGCCTTTTTTTCTTTTTTTTAAATCTACTGATTACTTCTATTTAATATTGTATTACAGGAAAAGGTTGGTTTCTCCTTATGGCAGTAAATTTGTTACCGTTTTTGTTTGCTATTGTTAATTCATATTGGTGTCCTGTATTCTTAAAACAAAACAAACAAACAAAACAAAACAAAACAAAACAAAAGTAAGTTCTTCTCTGAAAGAAGATTGAATCTGTTTCAACAGACATTTGCCATTTTGGATCATGATTTATCTGGAAACTCTAGGAGTTTGTCATTTTTCTCCCACTGTTTTGGTACAAAACTATAACTCATATTGCATAATATATGTCCGTTTCAGACTTTATCCAATTAAGACAATACTGATAATATCTGCATTAAAAAAAGAGTACTTTTTATTTTTTAAACAGATAAAGAGGAATGCAATAAGAAGAAAAGTGAGGACTGAGGAATGCAAATTAAGGAGGTTGATTCTTTCAGTCTCGTAACACACATAGGGAAGACATTCAAGAGCACTGAACAGCAGGACATCTAAAGAAGGAAAATGAATAAATAATACTTTTTCAATGTAGAATGTTCATTTTCTTTAATTTCTTTTCAGTCATAAACTTGTCTGAAAGAGAGCAGAACCAGCAGATACTGCCTTCTAAGACATGCTCTATATTTGAATACTTGACAAAGCTAATTTGGTTTTAAAAATGGGGAAAAAATATAAGTGCAAGTTTTAAAATCTGAATGACAGTGGTAAAAGAAAGCTAATCATATTTTTAGTTGACATTTTTTTGAAGTAGTGAACAAAAAGAAGCTGCTAAACATTCCATCAGTGTTTCTTTTCCTGACATTCCTTTACTCACAAATGAATTGAAGCTTTCCTTTCTGACGAGCTTGAGAAACCTTGAGATGATGGCATTGCTATGTATATTTTAATTCTTTTTTAATTACAATACCTTAAATATTTTCTTTTAAATTGTTCTTTTGTGAGTTGTATTTTCAGTTCAGTAGATTCTGTTCTAATCATCACTGAGTTTGTAATTATTTGAGGAACAAATAATAAAAGCTAATTTGTTGACATTCTCTGGAACACAAAGGAATCCAGCCGAGACTTAATGGATTTCTCTATCCCTTCCTTAAGAGGCAGTCTCTAGTTTAATTTCTTCTCTGGCAAAGTACATTTCACTGATGCGTAAATTCAACAATCTGAAGGTTATGAATATAGCTCCTTGCTGTCCTATTTATTCATCCAAGGTCACAAAAGCTTATCTGGAAATAGTGGTTTCTATTTAATCTTTAAGATAAAAGTAAAGAATATAGTAAAGAAAATTAATTGTTTTCTGTCTATAGTTGTCAGACACATTCAATAATGTTTTTTACTACTTTTTAAAATTCTAATAGATACTACTAAATGAAACCTTTCAAATAATCAAAATACTTTATTACTTTCTGTCCTCTTAAGTGGTGTGGAGAATAAGTTGAGATACACTACAGTTAATTCTCTTGGCACCAGAAGGTACTTTATTAAAAATGAAATCAAAAACAAAGAATTTAAGTGCTATTTGTTTTTCACATGCATATTGGAGTTCTTATTCTAGTAGCCAGATGATCTAAAAGACAATATCTGAATTGTCCATTAATGTGGACTAAGTACCTTATTCACCTAACAACAGCTTCCATTAGAGAGATAAATCTTTCCTAACTCATCTTTTCCTGTCTCAGAACACTGACAGAAAAAGTTCAGGCCAATCTGTACCCATTCATATAGACATACCCGGGCGATTGCTACTAAAGTGGATGGAACAATGCATTAAAAATAATAAATAAAAAAAATACTTCTTTGCTCACATATGAGCCCTGATAGAACAAAGAATTAAGCTTTGGTTACTACAATCAGTAGACTCGTACCATATTCACCTTCTTTTACTTATTGTAGTTTTCTTCTCTTTCTTCTCTTAGTTTTGATGAAAATACTCTTGATATATTCCACTATGAGAAAAAAAAAATGTATTTGTTAGTTGATCATTTGTAGTACTCTTTTGCTTAGCAATAATCCATTATCATACTTGGAAAGGTCTTGTCTTTTACACTCTATTTTATGTAAAGGGATTTACACCCTTTAGGTAAAGCGCAAAAACAAGCTGAAAGCTAGGAGTTCATTTCATCCTTCTTTAATTGCATGCATTTAATTTCATATAACTTATGTGAACATCATTGAGAAGCAAAGTAAAATAGACTTATTGGTGTTTAATTAAAGCATCAAAATGCAAAAAGACTCTCTGAAATTTCCCCTATATAAATGAATTAAGCCTTTAATTGATACATTTAACTTGTCATTTAAAACCATGATAATTATAAGCTAGTGCCTTAATTTAGTTGATAAACTGCTAATTTTCATTTAATAAATGTAGTAATTAAAATATATGGTGCTTTATCTTTATTTCTGTGCGACAGTTATCAAGCTGATAATTTATGCAGTGCAATGTCAGAGTATAGGCACAACAAGTATATCATTTCATATTTAGCTAATAGTTATCATAAAAAGGGGCTAGCAAGGATGATGGAAATAATGAACCACAGTTCTTTCAGTGATATATTAATCTTGAATTTTCAAGCAACTCTTAATCTTTCTATAGTTGATCTACAACTTATGGACTAGAGACCAAACTTACAGAACAGAGGTCTTCTCAGCTTGTGCACTATAATCCAGTAAACGTCTGTCCATATTGCTGAATGCTGTGAATAATATTTTAGTAATGCTTTCCTTCAGGTATAGTACGAGCTATGCACACAGTGTGAGTGTCAGGCAATACACGGCCTATGAAAGAGGACAGAAGTTCATTTGAATCCAAAAAAAAAAATTACTATTGTAATATATCAACTGTATACAATAGTGCTTTCTTTTGGGAGCTGAAGAAAATATATGCATAACCCATCACAAACTAAAATCACAAACCTTTATTCATATTTCATATACATGCTATTTTGGGGAGTTAGGAAGCACCATATAGAAATTTAAAAATGCTTAAGTAATTTTTTTCTTAATAGAATTCTTAATTTAGCAGAGTCGAAATTAGCAGGCTTACTATATCCAGGACATATTACTTATTTTGGGGACCTAAGTTTTATGCAGTTTCATTAGGAGTTCTTTCTGTTGCATTTCTAAAATGTTTCTAGATTAGAAGTAAAGTAGAAAGAAGAAGTAAAGTAGAAAGAAAGTAGATTAGAAAAAAAATCATCATTATCAAGTTAATGTTTTATGCCTGTGCCAATGTTTCCGGCTAATAAAAGGATACAAACATTGATTTGGATGGCACAGATTTAAGAGTAAAACCTCCACAAGAAGAAGGTAAAGAAGAAAATATTTTTGCCTTTAGTTTAGTTTAGTTTAGTTTGCCTATAATTATGAATACTAAAGCATAATATTGGGGAAAAAATATCTTATCCAGGTCTTCCACAACAACCTTGTACTATTTGAAAGGAAGAAAATGTGTCTCTTGCTGTATTCCAGACATTGCATAGTGAGAAAAGTTGTGCTATGAAGACAACGTAGCTCCACAGACTTAATAGGAAGATCCCAGTGCTCATGTATCATGTTTGCAAGAATATCCACAAAGATGTGCCTCTTGAATCATCCTAGCTGATTTAGGATGATTTAGCTAAATCAGTTGGAATGATTCAAGAGGCGCATCTTTGGGAATATTGTACTGCAATATTGTGCTGTTAGGTACTACCTGCTGCTGTCAGACTGTCTCTGCAAATAAGCTGTGCTTTCTACTAGCACAGCACAGTTACAATGCAAGCAATTGTGTTATCTTCACTGCCTTGTGATAAGGGTTTGATATGTGGTTGTACACATTTGATCTCAATTTCATATAATTTCCTGTCACTGAAATCAAACAAGTGGATTTGAAAGTGCACCTTCTTTCTGTGAGAAGGAAAAAATACGTAAGTGTTGGTAAGATCTTTTCAACAGCTTATCAGAGATAACTGATTTAATTGTTATTAACAACAGAATTTCCTAGTATTACACAATCTGACTTTTGTTTATATAATTCTGTCATTTTAATCTCAGTGGTTGTGGAAGCTGATCTCTATGAAATTTAATAAAATCCTCATCTTGCAAGTCACAAATAATTTTGTTATTATCTTGCTTTCAATAAGGAATTCATACAAGATATTCAGGATTCCTATGGAATCAGCTTTTTGACCTCTTTGTTTAACTTCAGGAATTATTTTTTTTTTCAGTAATGGCCCATAGGCAATTTTTTCCTCGTGGTCAAAAAAGTACATAAATATATATACACACATATATATATATAAATGCCTACTCGTTGTTAGTGTTACAATTCGACCTTTATTTTTTCCTGCATATTTTAAAAGTATTTGAAATGGTCACTTGAAATTTTACTGAAGACATTAAAGCTCCAAATAGTTAGTTTCAAATATAGAGATCTGCATTTAATATCAGTCCAGCTATTGTTGACAGATAATTTAACTCATGCCTACATTTTTTTTGGTGCAAATTTAGAGTCTTGGACAGTACCTGAATAAGATATAGCTTGTAGTTTGATATAGTTTATAGCTTATAGTGTGAGAGTCTGCTAATGACTACAGCTGGATACTGAGATTAATAATGCTCTTCCTGTCTCTGATCCTTTTAGAGTGAAACTGAGAAACTGTGAAACCAGGGGCAAGTAAACTATGTGTATGATTTTTGAATGGTTATAATGTGAAAATCCATCAGACTGCTCAGCTACTCAGCCCTTTGCAGAAACATGGTATTTCATTCCAGCTAATGATTTACCAAGCCTTACCAATGATAGCACCTGGACCACATGCCCTTAAGGATCTTATTTCTCCAACCAATTGATCTTAGTATTAAGACCTTTTTCATATTTACTACTATATTTTTTTCTGTCCTTTGCTTCTGGCCAGTGCTCCCTGTCTTTACTATTCACTAAACTAGAAGGAATGAATTCTCTTAGTTACGATCTGCAGTTCCACTGCCTAAAGCAGAGCCAGAAAACTACTTTTGTTAGCACTGAATGTGGTCAACTGTCCTCAGAATGCTGGTACCATAGCAAATTGATCTGTAGGTATATCAGCATAATGCAGTAATGTTTAATGTTTCTTTAAAATTCGGAAATTGTTTTGTGAGCCTTGCATTGGTTGACACTGAAGGATGAAATAGAGCCCATAAACAGCACAGGACCACCAATAGAGAGGAAAGGATTTACTCAGGACACCTTCATTTCAAAATATAAATTAGTTGTTGTGTTCAGGTTCAGACTGATGTCAGATACATTCTGTAGGTTTTTCTCTTCTTTCTTCTTCTATGTTACTCTTCCTTTATAGCTAAGGATATAATTGCACAGATCCCCTGTGCTATTTTTTAACCACGATGCTTCTGAAGGTATAAATTCTGGTTTCTTTGCCACACATAGCATTTTTGCCTTCCTTCAGTGATGAGATTTTGCTACTCCTAAAAGTGAATAGATCTGGAGAAAGCAGGCCTGATATCCTTCATGACTCCTCAGTTGAAGGCTTTATAAGTGCCTTGAGGATAAGACAAGAAAGTTTTATTCTGTGTGTGTATGTGCTTATAGACATCCTCTCCTCACCTAACATGTGAATCTAGGCAATAGTAAAATTGCCTCCAATGTAGAGTAGACCTTGTTTTATCCTCTTCTATTTTAAGTGAGTGCATCTGGGATGTTGATTGTGATGATGTTGTGTACAAGCATGAATATTTGTATTTAAATAGAAAATTACTTTCAGAATTTCAAAGGAGATATAAGACTTTCACGATAGCATTATGAAGGAACAGAGTAATAGAAAACTGTTATCAGATGCCATGCTTTTGGTACTGCTTTCACCTTGTAACCTTTTTTAATTTGGCTGCATATGCGTCCACCCCAAGGGGCTGACCCCATGCCAAGTGCTGCAGAATGGCTTGTGTGCATATTTATTACTCAGGGCTAACTTTACTTTAGATTAGACTTACTGCATCCATACAGCATAGCACTTGGCCCTGGTTTCTTTCATAGTTCTTGTAATTCCTGTATGACCCTAAGATAAAGCTTTTATTTTTGGTACATTTTTTTCCACTCTGGATGAAAAGGGTGAAGGGTATGCTGCAGCCCTCAGTGTGAGAATTTTAAAGCAGAAAAGTTTCTTTTTTTTGCAGCACATCTTCTGATTTAGCCTGAGGGCAGGCAGGAATGCAAGTATACAACTCACTAGAATAGTATTAGAGGACTGTATAGGGCAAAGGAAGTAAATAAGGTGTAGTTATGTCTAAATGTATAAATGTGTAGTTATGTCTATGTATAAATGATCCCTGGAGCAAGCTATCCAGACAACCACAGTCAGATTTTCTTTTGGAGTCAATTAATTGCTTTTCTCTAGAAAGAGTGGGAATGTACTGAGTTTTCTGTAGTGTGGAAAAAAAGAGGAGGAGGACCTTGAATTAACTGAGCAGCTAAATTATCTGTCTTACATAAAGGTATGTTTTGAATATAATTTAACATGCAAACTCTTCCACCTTATCACTGACAGCTTTTGGCCAAAGTTTGAGTTGGGCCTGTTCAGCTTGGAGAAGAGAAGGCTGAGAGGTTTTTTTATTAACATGTATAAATACGTGAAGGGAGATTGTAGGGAGGAGGGGGGCAAGCTTTTCTCAGCGATGGCCAGTGATAGGACAAGGAGCGCAAGCTGAAACTCAGGAGGTTCCATCTCCAGGTGAGGAGGGATTTCTTTACTGTGAAGGGGACAGAGCAGTGGAAAAGGCTGCCCAGGGAGGTTGTGGAGTCTCCTTCTCTGGAAGTCTTCAAAACCCATCTGGACGCCACGCTGTGCCACCTGCTCTGGGTGTGCCAGCAGGAAGATTGGACTAGATGATCTCTAGATCTTCCAACCTTGAAGATTCTGTGATTCTATGAAAGCTTTCTCATATGTAGAATGTGTTGTAGAATATATTTTCACATATATAAAGCATTTTTACCTTGCAGCTAAGGCAACAATGGTTTTCCAAAGGATGTCTGTGACCACAATGTCTTTCCCACCAGATAAAATGTTGTGGCCAGTGGTATTTAATGATTGGGCAGAGTTGATCAAGTATTTTAACGGCAGATATAAAAATTCAAAAATTTTTTTTTTGAACAATCAAGTGTGCATTTGCCTTGCTCAGTATTTGTCACTTCTTTGACAAACAAGTAATGTAAGATATGCATCTTCACAGCCCTGTGTGTTGGTCTGGTTCTTCTGTAGAAAATGGACATTCTTCTGAAGAATTCTTCTGAACAATGTCCATTTTCCACAGAAGAACCATGTATCATTAATTCCACTGTAGTTCTGTGGAATTAATTCCACTGTAGCTCTGTAGCATTTGTAGATTTTCCAGATTTCTTCCTGTATTCATTTGAAATTAATTTTGTAGGTTGACTATTAGAAAAAAATAATAAAGTTGGTTACCTACATGTGGTTTATCTTGAGCCATTTCTTTGCCTCATACTCATAATCTAATTACACAGCTGATTTCTAGTTTGACTGTTTAAATAGTACAATGATCTGTAGTCTTTTTTTTTTTTTTTTTTTTTAAGTCTCCCAAAAAGCATATATGTTTGGGGGCTTTAAGATGAGATTTGTGGAAAGGTATCTTAAATATGTATTTTTCATTTTATTATAAGAGTAGGAGTTGTATCAAGAACAAAGTGAATCTCATATTCTTTCACTACATACTTAGAATACTTACCATATTTCAGTAAATACCACTTCTGCCCATTTTCTAAAGAAACTCTTTGCAACAGAAACTTATTCTGAAAATGTCAGATATGATTAAAAAAAGAGGTGAAAATAACAAAAGCAGAAGATGACAAGAGGTATTCCTCTAGGAATTAATTTTCCAAGCTCTATGGGTTTTTCTGATTTGTAAAATACAAGGTAAAGGAGGCAAGGTCCTACATCAGTTTTTCTGTCCAGAATCACTGCAGGTCTGTTTTTCAGAAGAAAGTTTCACAGAAGAATGCAGTATTAGGCTGACTTCTAGCTTGGAAGAAGGAATGGAATACTAATTAAATAAAATCTCATATACCTTTTTCAGTCTGTACTAATCATGCTAAGGAAAGAGCAAGGACCAATTTTGTAAGGGAGTTAACACCACAAAATTGCAGATACTGCGATTTGAGGAAATAGATATTTGTGTATCTCTTCTTATGATTCTAGTTAGAATGGCAAAAATGGCATGTACAATCTATAAATATGCAACCAATTGGTCTAAGAAGATAATTTTATCTCTGAATGCTCTAACAGTGAGACTTATAGTGTTGCATCTTCTTTGACTGCTCTTTTATAGTAATGTTGAGAATTTATCTAATGATGATTTTTTATCTTTCAAAGGTTTGCATTCAGACATTGTGAAGTTCATTCGCTACCTTCTGATATAAATATTCATTTAACAAAAAATATGCATTTCTGTGCAATCATATTCTATAAATTGGATATGAATTTAAGATGAAGTAGAGAGAGGGTCAATGATATCAGTAGATGACTTTGCTTAGTGATCAATGAAAAAATATAGCCTAGTGTTTTATACACAAGCTTTCTTTATTTTTACTATTCAACATTAATATGATTATTTAAGGAAACTGCAAGTTACACGTAGGTTAACAAGATTAATTCAAGTTACAAATATGAAGGAAAATATTGTTAGGCTCAGTATAACCTAGTAACATTGTCCTTAGAATTATATTGTTATTATTGTGTTTTATTTTTTCTTCTTCCATATATTTTTTCCCATATCCTCTTCCTTCTTAGTAAGAGTCATCCTTTCTTCATATCAGCTTCTTGTTTTTACTACCTGCAGGTTGCACACTCATGCTAAAGTAATGCTCACTTTAAAGTTTTATGCAGTGGCTTTGGAATCAGGAGATCCAATAAATTAATGAGTAGTATGGATCTCATGTCCTTGACCTGAGGCTATCTTCAAAAACAAGAAGGAAGGCTTAAGTTTCTAACTGGAAAGTTTCTCTTGTAACCAAGAGATTAGAGATGATATTTAACTGTGAGCTTTTTAAGTAAATGGCAATGGTTTCAGCTGTGTTCAATGAGTGCCAGGTTCACCATCTCTTCTCTGTAAAGTTTGTGAAAGCATGAAGATAACGAACTATAGGAAACAGGACAGGTCCTCTTTCTTGCCCTTGTTTATCACTCTTGTTTTCTTCCATCCTAGTTGGGAAACTGACTATTACTGTGACTTTTTTTCTTGCAGATGTGCAGAAAGACAAACACTACATTACTGAATTCCAACAGATTTTTCACATCATTGCATACTAAGCTGCTTAACTCAATGCCTGATTTTTTTTTAATAGGAAAAATGTAAGAAGTCTATCATATCTGTACTATCTACACTTTTAGCTTGTAAACCCAGGGTTTTATAGATGCTTTGAAGGGAACTGTAGAGGTTCTAGGCCTAATAGAGGCTGTGAGATGGATAAAATATGGTGAAAGTCATCTCTGGGCTAAATCCGGGCCATGAACTCAGGAGAGTTACATTCATCCTTATCACAAGAATTAAACACTAACAGTAACTAAAATTTCAGAACCATAAAAATACTTAATATTGTAGTCATAAATAAGTCAAAATTGCCTCGATTAGTCAATTCTTAATGTCTTAATCTCAGTTCAGAGCCATAACTTTAAAAGAGCTGGTCTCCCTTTGAACTGTTAATAGCAGCACAATATTTCCTTCTAGAGTTCATCCCTTACAGGCTTACCTCCATCCCATCATCACCTCTTTCACAATCACCTCAGCTAAATGGAAAGAGGAATTGTTTAAAAGATTTTGAATATTTACAAATTAGCATAAATTCATATGCACTACACATGAATATTTAAAATTGTACATATTTATATATGCTTTAATTAGCTTAACAACAAGATTAATGCTAAATTATATATTAAGAAGAAACAAGATATCTGATTGAAATAAGACTAAAATAAGACCTTTATTATCACTGGCAAGTGATATTAACTGTTTTGTAGTTAAGTATTAGAAGGATATTTTTTCCCCATGTTATAAATATTTGGATCTATTTCTTTACTTATAATATCACCTTAGAGGCAAATCTGATTTAACAAAATCAGATCCTAAGTACTTTTCTTCTTGAAATTTCTGATGATCAAAAAATAATATTGCAAATGTTTAATGTTTTCATTAGTTTTCTTCTGATTTTCTGAAAAGCTGATCAATATTCCTCTGTCTCATGTGGCTCACAGGATTTTTACTTTATAGATTCAAAAGTTCAGAGAAAATCTTGCTACTTGTATCTGAGAAATGCAATAGTTGTAGCCATTTCATAGGCATTCAATCATGTCTGAAAACATAGATTTGTTATAGTGAGTCTATTAAAATAGAAACTAGAATCAATTTGCCTATACTTTATTCAAAAAGAGTATAAAGTTAAAAGTATATTTTAAAAAGACATAAAATAAAATGCCAGAACAGGATGCCAGTTTCTAGAATATGTTCAATGTGCCAGCTTTATTTCCCATGCTTAATCGTTCAATATATACTAGACTCTGCTACTTCAGTTGTTTATTATTTGTGGAAGCTATCTAAAAGTACATGCCACTATTTTAATCTATTTCAAAAATTTAGCCTTAAGGACTCAATTCTTCCATTAGAAACACTTGAGCAACTCCCTTGAATTCAGTAAAAGTTAAGTGTGCAAAACATTTGTGGCTAATCAATCCTAAAGGCTCTTGCATAAAATTCTCAAAGATTCAAAGTTAAGGTCACTCAGAGCACTAAGGTTTCAATGGTACAGAAAAATGCAATAATATGATGTTAGGCTTCAAAATTATTTTTATCTATCAGAAGTCATCTGCTAATTTTTATAAAAGCTAAATGGAATGTTTAGGACTTTGTTTTCATCTGTCTTACTGCAAGTATTAGCCAGATGTAAATTCAAAAAGTGGTCTAGTGTGAATTAAATGCTGCTTCTACAAATATGCATTTTTATGCACATAACACCTATTGTAGTAAAAAAAGTATATTTAACATTTAAAAAATGTAATGAGTAAAAGGACAGGAATGCATCTATTTTTATTAGTCCTGTTTTCCATTACAAGTGCCTGTTGCGGTTGTCTTTCATTTACAGTCTCTCATCATACCCAGAACACATCCTCATTTAATAGTAACTTATTGTTTAATCATTCATTTAATGAAAGTTTTAAGGCATGAAGTTTAATTTATTAATTGTGTGGGATTCTCACCCTCCCCCTTTCTTCCTTTCCAAAGTATGGTTTGGTCCTTCTTTTGCAGTGGTGTGAAGATAAAAATGTAAAGGTTGCTTTATGTACTTCCTTATGCTCTCCATTTACATCAAGAATTTATTTTTATTTTTTAAGAAAAGTTAAAATCTAATCTTCTAAAATGTTTTTCAGTGGAGTACTCTTCTCTCTGTTTCTATGGAAGCAAGCCAAATTGTGGTGCATTATGATAAATTTCAGTTTCATTGCCCTTAGTAGCGGTTGAAAAACTGGTTTCAGATAAATATGAAATAAAACATGTGAAGTAGGTCAAAAATACAAGGAAATACAATCTAAATATAATCTGAAAAGTGAAAAATTTTGAACACAGATGCACTGTCATTTTTTTGTTTCTTCGCTTATTGAGTTAGTCATTTTAGATAGCAGGGATACTCCAATATCTGGGACCAAGGATAACAGTTGCTAGTCTTGAAGTATCTTATATGTTTTCAGCAAAAGAAAGAAGAGTAAGTTTATTAGAAAGATGTAGAGAAAGAAAACAGTTTATACATTTTCTTCAACATTTTATGAACTATGTGCTGTTGCTGTTTCTTTCATTTTATCATCTGAACATTCATTTTTGCTCATGGCCACCTATTGAGAGAAAGGATCATGGTAGTTCACTATTTCTCTTAACAGGTTTATAAAGAACTTTCCACAGACTATCAGTACCTCACTGTATTGTTCAGCATTTTAAACAGTTTCTCATCCTTTACTATTCTCTTATATTTCTTTGTACATGCTCACACTCACTGGCACCGTATCTCATGTTGCAAGGATTCAGAATTACCTTATGTAACTAAGCCAACCTTAATTTGGCTGGATAAATGCATGGATATAAATATGCACTAGACCCTTTCCAGAAATTATACAAATGCCTGTAAACCAATTTCTAACTTATGTCTCAAATAAGTTCCTGAAATTAAGTGGACAATTCAGGCTCTATTACTCCAATTTTCTGATTTTTAACCACTTTAAAAAATAAAACCTTTACTTTTGTTTTACATGCTAAATTTTGTACATCAGAAATATACTAGAACTACGAAAAAGTAGAACTTTTTTTTAGCATTCATGAACAAACTGATTCTCTATCAAATTTCCAAGTATGAATAAAAATAAATATTTTTATATGTGATGTAGACACTAGTTCAGAAATTAATCATTGGTTTGGGAACCTTGGGAAGTCTTACCATCTGGCTTGAAAATAAAATATTTTTTTCCTACTAAATATCTTTTTTGATCAGGATGTCCTGTTTAGTCTACCTGCAATTTCTGCAAAAATGTTGTCTAGTTTTCTTTCTCCATTTATAAAGTTTTATTTCTTATAAAAGTTGACTTTTTATTATTTTTTTGTTATTACTCTGGTATCCATGATGCAGAAAGGAAAATCAGAATTATCAGAAAAAAAAATGGCCTAGGCTGGTTTTATTTTCTAGTGCTGATAATAACTATATCTACCTTACTGAAGACATCAGTTCAGGAAAATGACTGTGTACCTCTAAGCTAAGTGGTATGGTGTGGTTCGTATCCATGTTGCTTGGGACTGCATCCCTCTAGGGCAGATTAGCTATGTATATAATACACAGCAGCAATGGGTTCCTTTAGAATCTCAATTTTTACTCTTGTGTGATAGTAATTATATGTTCAAAGTCTCTTGAAGTAACATGACAGCTGTGTTGCAGACCATCCAAAATTTTCATAGCACAAAATGGAGGTTACATGTTGTGTTTCCGATGTGACATGAGGCCATAAGAGCTCGTGAAGAATACAAACAAGATTTTTTGAGTCTGTGTGCATTGTGAGTGCTGATAATTAGCAGTGTAGGGCTGAACGATCCAAAGCTGCTCTATATATGTATATGTATGCTGAATTTTGGGAAGGGATCCAAAGCTGCTCTGTATATGTACATGTATGCTGAATTTTGGGAAGGGTTTCAACATGAACTCAACTGAATTGTACTTCTATCTGGAGGTAGGAAGGAACAGTTTACACTGCTAAAAACTCTTCTGGTGTCATATGGCTGGTGCTCATGTTTGTTCCTTAGACTCTGCTTTTTATTTATTTTTATCTATGTAGTCCTGATCAGTAGAATTACTATTCTTAAGGGGCATCCAGTCTTCAGTGTTTAAGCAAGTTCTTTCTAAATTCTGAGGACTGTGCTGCCTGAGGTCTGTGCTGCTATCTGAAGCCTGAGGGCTGTGCTGCCATCCAGAGGGACCTGAACAGACTGGATGACTGGGAGGTTAGAAATCTCATGAAGTTCAACAACGGCAAGTGCAAGGTCCTGAACTTGGGAAGGAATAACCCTGGACACCAGTAAAGATTAGGGGTTGAGCTGCTGAAGAGAAGCCCCACAGAGAAGGACCTGGGTGTCATGGTGGACAACAAGATGACCATGAGACAGCAGTGTGCCCTAATGGCCAAGAAGGCCAATGGGATCATGTGGTGCACTAAGAAGAGTGTCTCCAGCAGGTTGAGAAAGGTGATCGTCCCCCTATACACAGCCCTGGTGAGGCAACAACTGAAGCACAGTGTCCAGTTCTGGGCTCCCCAGTATAAGACAGATGTGGAGCTACTGGAGAGAGTACAGTGCAGAGCTACAAGGATGATCAGGGGCCTGGAACGTGCCTTATCACTAAAGGCTGAGAGAGCTGGGCCTCTTCTGCCTGGAGAAAAAAGGCTGAGAAGGGGTGACCTGATCAGTGTGTGTATAAATACCTCAAGGAAGGCAGTGAGGAGGATGGGGTTGGCCTCTTTTCAGTGGTGGACAGTGATAGAACTAGAGGAAATGGCAACAAGGTGAGAAACCAAAAGTTCCACAGGAACTTAAGGAAGCATTTCTTGACTGTGAGAGTGAC
>JAUBOD010000324.1:301848-316707 GCA_032353885.1 Nothura maculosa | reverse complement strand
TGTGGAGTCTCCTTCTCTGGAGGTCTTCAAAACCCACTTGGATGCCACCCTGTGCCACCTGCTCTAGGTGTGCCTGCCTGAGCAGGAAGGTTGGACTAGATAATCTCTAGAGGTCCCTTCCAACCTTGAAGACTCTATGATTCTGTGATTCCATTATTTCTGTCCTGTGTAAAAGGTTCCTCCAAAATTAAGGAAATTTAATATGTTGTAACTTGGAATTAGATGGAAGGTTCACTTAATTAAATTAAATTAACCTGGAGCTCTGAGTTTGCAGTTCTTCAGTAGAAAAGTAATGATAATAATAATAAAATAAAAGCACTTCTTAGCTAAAATTTTTATTTTTCTCTTGTTTCACTGATAGAAAACGAGTGCCAATCATCAGCATGCAGACTGGCACTGTTAAGCGGTGCGAGTTGCCCATTGCCACTATAGCGAGTTAGGAGATTATTTGCTTTTTTGAGGAGATTCAGATTGCAAAACAATGACTGTATATGCAGGAGAAGAGTGATCATTTGTCTAAATCCAGCTTTTGTTTCCTATGGCAGCTGGCACCTGCTGCACCGAGATGAATAGACCAACTTGTCCCACACTTTTCCTTCAGGTCACATGGGAATATGGAACCACTTGAGCAGTTAAGGGATAAAAAAACACACTAAGCAGAAACATAGAATTCTGAAACAAACTTATATCCTCTGTCATCTGCTCTGCAGTAATTGGTTGGGTTTGCATATTGGAAAATAGAAACATAGGGATTAAATTGCATGTATGTTTTCCGATGACTGTCTTTTCTCTCAAGCTCTTAACCATTTAACTAGTGCTGAAAGTATTCCAAATACAATAGAGTACTTGGTAGCTTAGACCAGCCGATGGCAAATTATTTTTCTTAAGAATGTTCAGTGTTGTCCCAACATCTTTAAATTTTAAGCATGTGTAAGTGTTTCTCATCTGGCATAATGTGCATGTCATTAATGAACATACATTAAACACTTCCTTCTCTATTTACAGGACTGTCCTTACTACTCTATTTTACTGTTATTATATTACTCTATTTTATCGCTTTGTTTCTTGGTGCATATTAATGTAAGGGTTGCCAGCATCTAATTGTTTTAGAGTATAAGTGTCAGGATCACCAGCATAAAATTTCATGATTTGGGGCAGTTATTTTACACAAGAAGATGATTACTGTGGCCTCTGAGAGAGCTCGGTTCAGTTGGTAAGGGGCTAATCAACTTAGTGAGGATCTTGGGTGTTTTGCAGAAATTGAACGGACAAAGGTCTTTGTTCATACTATGTAGCAGTATATTTATGTAACACTATTTATATTTTTAACATTGTGTTAATTGTAGATATACATTTAAACGTCACAGAACTCCCAAGACGATATACATGTAACTGACTATATGTTTAACCTACATAATATAAAACAAAAAGTTGTTTCATTCAAATATTAAGAAATGCCATGCTGAGATTTATTCAAGCAACTTGAATTTGATGCTTTTGAGAAGCTAAAGTGCCTTTTTAAAGCAAAGAATTGATACATGTGAAACAATTCTAATATCATGCAAAGAGTAATTAAACTACTGTATATTTGTAACAGCTTATGTGTCATCTAAAACATAAATAATTTGCCACACTAGTTTATGTATCAGGATTTGATTTTTTTCTCTCTCTCTCTTTCTTTTATAATTTATTTTTTTTTTTTATTTCTAGACTTCTAGACTCTCTTGTATTAGGGAAACAGTGTGGATTACACAAACAATGGTGACAAATACCTTTATATTCTTATTTTTTGGATTTGCACAGAGGGATCCCATCCTTGGTTAGGCAGGAGACCACAGAGCTATGGCTACACATTGATCTTTATGAATGATTGATCATTGTAGAACAATCTTTTCATTCCTCCAGTCTTCAACTGTTTGGATTCCATGCTGCTTCTCAACATATATTTTCACTTGTTTCAGTACTGCTAGAGTTTTAGCATGCTCTTGGTACTTCAGTTCATTATCATTTTTTTCTCAATTACTTCATCCAATCTGTTTTTAATAGTTTGATCTTATTTTAGCTGTATCTTTGTTTTGATAATATTTGATAACTTTGTCTCAACATTCATGATTTAAAAACATTTTCAGGATTTAATTTAGCTATATGCTAAATATCTGATCCTATTTTGGTAATACTATGTAACACCCCTTAAAGTAAACAGTGTTAACAATATAATGTATCTCATGATATTTTGCAAAAGGGTTATTTAAAGCTTATTTACAGTTATGTGCCTCCACATCATATAGACAGTGCATTAATAGATTTGTCTTTTTTGTCTCTGAAGAAGTAAATTGAACATATGCTTTTATTTTGTCACTATGAATGTTTTAATTGTATCCTCTAAACTTCACAAACATGACTATGAATGATGAAATACCTGCTACTTTCTCTAAAACCAAACAAAAATATGAAACAACTTGATCAATTCATGTTTAAAATATCAGATAAGTGGAAAAAGTATATTTTATGCTGATCTATGATTTAATTATTAAATAGGTAAATAGTAAATATCTATGATTATTTAATAAAAAATACGTAATGAAATAATATTATTTAACTATTAGTTTTTATTTCTACATTCTTCAACCTCATGACCATAGTATCTTATCATAAAACAGAGCTCCTACAAATAGCTTCATCAGAGTAAAGCAAATTACTCTGGTGATGAGTGATTTACTGGGAAAAAAAAAGCTGAAATCTTATGAATCTTATGGAGATACAGAAATTCTGACATAACTTTGGTGTCCCCACATGCACAACCAGTAATCTTTGACATGCATATAGAAAACTTAAGAAACTCTCCAGTTCCTAGCTAATGCAACAAATACATACTCTGAATATCCAGAATAACTGTGTGCTCTCATGAACAGTTAATTGTGCAAATCCATGGGACTTGAGGCAAGAGTTTTTGGAGGCATCCAGGTGTCTTCTGGCAAAACTGGGCTTTTAAGGGGAGTTTCTAAACACTATATGATGAATTATTTTGCAGACGAATACTGTTTATAGGTAGCTGTAGGACAACTGTAGGCCATAGGCATGGTCATTCAAATACAAAATACACTTTATACACAGCAAATTCAGCAACAAAGAATATACCAAACTTACAGCAATGCAACACTAACTTGAAATGCTCAGCCTGAATATTAATGCCAATGCCAGGTGTTCTGCATTATTTGTTTCTCTTTTATGATGATTGCAACTGGCAATTCCTGTTGACACTGATGTGGTTGTGACTTTTACTTTTGTTCATATAACAAAAGAGAGAAACAGCAGTTTCTGGTTGCACTTTAGCCAATTGCTTTTTTTTTTTTTTTTTAATGCTGTAAATATATGTTCTTCAGTGCTGAAACACTAAGTGCTATGTCTAGCCCAGAATGACTTTTTCTGCTGGCCACCCCTTGATGAAATGTTGTGTACAGCATAAATGCACTACATGGCTTTTCTCCCCTTGAAGTAGGAGACTATAACTGCGATTAGTGGTGAGACGCTAGGGCATCTTGTGCATGAGCAAGAGATTTGTGAACTTGAAAAGGACATACTCTATGTTAGCAAGTCAAACCATCATTGAAGCAGGCATATCCAACCTCTACTAGGAGTCTTGGATTTGAGCTTGACCTGTAAATGAATTGTGAAAGAGTAGAATGTATTTTGTAATCAATACACTCAATATGTTTTTAGTGGATATATATTTTTTCCTTTGGTGCGGAATGTGATTTCAACTTGAAATCTGACCTTGGCAAACCTTTTCTACTCACTTTTTCTAGATGCTTTTTGAGTAGTTAGATAACTTCTATAGGGCATGCACTAGTAATGCAGCAAGAATAACGAGTGAAGCAGACTGGCTCACTATCCCGAGAGCTTCTATGCAGCATTCCCAGCAGGATCTCAATAATGGTATTTGAATGCAGTGATTGAAGAGTGAGATCTCTTAGCAAGGAACTCATATGCACTTAGTGACTCCCTTTTAAAATTCCATTTGCAATAAATTATTTCATGACAGCTCTTTAATTATTTACAATACCAAATGGTCATTCAACATTCGGACTCACGGCGTGATCCACTTAGATAAGCACAGCTATGTACTGCATGGCTTTCAAATGTGCTAGGTATTTTTATTTTACTCCAGTCTGATTTTAGAAAATGCAAGAAGATTATCTTGTAATTATTTTAGTTTAGTTTAAGATATAATTTTAAGACTTATAAAGGCTTTAGATTTGAAAAAATCTCTATAAAGTCTATAGATTTGAATGTTTATGCATATATACATATGTACATGCATATATATTATATATTCTATTTTCTATAAAAGTCTGTATATAAAAGTAATAATATTATGCTCAAATTAAGTTGGACTTAAATAATAATTGTTGCATTTTTTGTTTGTTTGTTTAAGCATTCTCCTTGAATATTTTTAATGGATCAAAATCCTCTATTGAAATAAAAAAATACAATATTACACATTTTTAAAACCAATATTTTTTTTCTGAAAGAATGAAATAGAATCCCAGAGCATTCAAGAATATGTTTTCACCATATATTACATGAGTGTCCTTTATAAAGGACATTCAGAAAAATATCTCAAGACTGCCTCAACGTAGCATATCTGACCCAAATACAGTGGCCTCTCCACAGGCAGCCTAAATTCTTTTTAGGTCTTTTTACACTACTACATGGATGAATTACAGACATCTTCCTGCTCAGCACCTTTCTAAGCCTCTTCTTTGCCTTACAGAGATTTTCAAAGCCTCTAGCTGTCTCCACTGACTAACCATGGGGACTGAGTTGGATTTAGACCATCTAAATATGTTCCTAGGGTTGAAAAAGTCAAATTCACTTTCCAGATGTGCTCAAAGGTAGTTATTTTAAAAGATGGAGATATGCAACACATCAAATATGAGTATGTGTATGAAATATAATAACATAAATATCTATCTAAAATAAGCTATATAAACTCAAACCAAGCATATAGACTCTAAAACTCCTTTACTATCTCAACCATATTATGAATCTTTGATACCAATCTCAGTTCAAAAAAGCCATTATATCCACAGAGGGCTCATTTTCAAGTTGTTTAAGAGTGGGATTCTAGACTCAAAATGGAGCAAAAATATCTTTTACGTGTATAAATACAGTTATTTCATAGTAATTGCCTTTATCATAGAAATTTTCCATACAGGCCGCAGACATAATGATGTTAGAGAAATTCTTGTTTATTCTGAGCCAGTATTTATGTAGACTACAGTCCTGTTCTCAAAAAGAATGAAATATATTAATGGTAGACTCATTTCTACTAGCATAAACAGTGAGGTTGCATTTCAGATATTTACTTTCCCTTTGGGAATTAAACTATGGCAAGCTACCAGTCAAGTCTTCTGCAGTAGTTAATAAATCTTGTAGTACATTTCTAATATATGGTGCGGTCTATTTTGGAGAAACCAGAAAGGAAATGAACCTGATTGCAAAGTCAAAGTGTACCTTGACAGAAACAGTTTTGAGGTGAAGAAACATTTTTTTTTTTTTTTAGGTAGGAAACTAGCTAGCATCATTAGTCTTTAGACATGACATTGACTATTTAAATGAGCATCTGGTAGCATTTGATAATGGTCTACCACTGGAAATGAGATACTATATTTCTCCATAACAGCTCACAGTCAACAGTCCTCACTTATGAGTGAAACAAGATGACCATTTATTTTCCCTGTTGGGCAATGTTGCAGATTTATGTGCTGTTCCTTTTGGTAAAGATCTTAAATGGCTATTGAAGGTTTATCATTGCAAACTAAGCACATTCCTTTAGAATATTCCATGTGACAGTTCCTTGTTGTAATTATGTTTTAATGTCAAGCACTTTGCAGGAATTACCTGTGAGAATATATCTGTGAAGGTACAGCATTGAGCTCATTTATTCTCACTATAAATACATACTTTCTGAATTCAAAGGCTAAAAACATGCATTTTAGTAGTATGCTAGAGGAAAGCTGTGACTTATGCTCTGTTAACAACCTAAAAGTCAGCTTAAAACTGATTCATAGGCAATTCAAATACAGCCTTTGTTCTGTCACCTCTGATGAGGAAAGTGCTGTAGGGCCTGCATTCACCATCAAACACTTCTATGGGAATTTTGCTGAAGTATGCAAATTTAGAAACTAGTCCTAATTATGAGTCAGATGTTCCTTTTCTGTTGTTTAGTTTTCAGTGGTGATGGCATATCTATGAGTGAAACAGAAATTCAGTACTTTTAGAGTGAACTTTAGGTTCATCTCAGTAGCTCCAGACTTCTTGTAGAGTTACTGGGGAGAGTAGCACACTTTGTGAGTAGTGGGATTAACTCTCAGTCTCCTTATGTTGTTCCAGGAATATGACAGCTGTGTGAAAAGCATTCTGCTCTTATATCTAGTGTGCTGAAAGGAGAAGCTAGAGTATTCCCGTTCTCCAAAAAGCATGTGTTCAAGTGTGAACTAGTTCCAAGAGGGTGTCAGGCAAGACTAGCAAGTAGTAATCGTCATTGTAGTACACTGGTTTTGATGATTGACAAGATCCCTTCTGCTGTGCCTTGCCTAGATAAGATGCTGTTCATGCTGCAGGTGGCTTTATATGATCACCAAGAACGCAGCATACTTTCCTGAACAAAGTAATGGTACATGCTACTCATGCTTTTGCAATTATAAAGATTTTTTTTCCTTTTTTTCCTTTTTCTTCTAGATATATGTGTAAGTGGGGGAGGGTGAAGGGTGAAGGACAGTAAGCTTGTTCATGATAAATGAGTTGCTCCAGCAAAAGGTATTGTATTGCTTACTATGTCTACTTGTCCTTTGGAAGAAATACATTTGAAAAAGCATTTCAGTTTCTGCATTACATGCATTTAAGTGCCTGTCCACTAAGGACTCCTGTTTCTCCTGATTCTGCACAGGAAAGCTGTCATATTATTCCCCAGTGCTCTAAACTCAATGCTAGCTTCTATTAAACACTGCTAGATAGGCAGAAAAATATTTGAAACAAGACTATTTGAACTAAAATATAATTGGACTCATTTAAAGTCTTATTACAATGAAATCTGACTTCCTTCTTGTAATTTGACTTGTAGAAACCTCTCAAAACATTACCTTTTGCCATAGGCTGTAAATTTAAATTCTAACTCAGGTAAGCATAATGAGAAAAGAAAGTTCTGGCATGGCTGGAGATCATATCAGCTCTGGCTTGATTAATTATTTCCACAAGATCAATCAGCACCTTATTCAGATAACTGGAGGCACTCACTACTTAATTTGTGAGAGCAGAGCAATGAGGGCAAGCATTTATATGGCCAGTCAATACTCCAATTAATGTTAGAAAGTCAAATGCAGGTTTGAAAATAGCTAGGAGAAAAAATAAATGGAACTGAAATAACACAGCAGGTTCTCAGGTCTTAGATATAATTATTTCTGTGCTTACATTTCAGTGACTCTGCTCTTACTCCCCCATAGTATTTGCCTAAACTTGACTACTTCATACAACATTTAAAAATGTTTCTATATACTTTTAAAAGTACTTGAAATAAATATGAAGACTGCATTTAGAAATATATAATCTATTCACAAAGTCTCTACCTAAATAGGACTTAACTTTCCACTGCAATACAGTAGTTTTGGCAGATAAAAACATTTACATATAGCATAAAATAGACATACTCAAAGACTACAAAGTATTGCAAGGCAAAAATTACACAAAGATCAGATACTAGTCCATATACTTTTCCACTCTGAAATGTGTAATGGTCAAAAGATAACTAACTTTTGCAATTCGGATATACTGCCTTGCCTCTGTGTCAAATGGCCTACTGGTAGGGATTTTAGAGGCACAAAGTGTTTTTGCTGTCATTAACTGTAGCATGTAAGTACTAGCAAATGCCTGTACATGGGAAAAAGTGAAATAATCATTTTATATAACATATATTTTTCATCCTTCTGCTTAAGAAGGGAAAGGAGCCAAATTCACAATCTGACATTTCAGCTAACCTATTTTTATCAACATCAGATTGATTTTGACAGAATCTAGTACTGGAGAAAAAAGCTCATACAGTGAACCAAACTTTTTAAGAAAAAAATCCAATTTTCATATATTTAAAATGTGTAATTATTTTTTTCTATTTAATATAATACATTCTAAAGCAACTCATTATGAAATTACATAATTTATGACAACATAGTTACAATTTTATTAGATAATAAGTGAGAAAATATTTGGAAGGAAAATTTTGAGAGAGATCAAATATTTGCAGAAAAAAAAAGCAACTGCAGATTTCATTGGTGACCCCAATATCACTACTATTTTATTTTGAAATATTGGTTTAATGTTTGATATAATTTGGAGTGGTTGCCAGTTACTGAATTCAAAATGAAATTTAGGAACCTCATTGTTGGATGATGAAATAGAATTCCACAGCAATGATCTTTACTATGCTCTTTCTGTTATTGTCAACTAGAGAGAGAGCAATAGAAGGGAGAACAATGTAATGGTGAACAAAAATATTTTTATGATGCAATTATGTGGAAACTGAGTTAGTTTATCAATCACCTTCTCTCCAGTAGAAGTTCTCCTGTATTTCCCTCTCTCTCTCTTTTTTTTTTTTTTAGGTTTGGAAAACTGAACTATTTACTAATATCTAACTAAGATATTCACTATTTTTCTACTTACTGTTTACTAAATTTTACAATTTACTAGTTGCACATTCATCTTCCTAAGAAATGATATAATTTATAAATCTTGAATCTTGCATGACCTTTGTTTTTGGGTAAAAGTTACATGGGTGATATGTAGGAATTAATGAGAGGTCTATATCAGAGTTACAATGACTCATAATCTTTAATATGACACCTGTGGCAGGGAAAAATTACTCAGCTTCATGAAATCAGGATCCAAGTGGTTTATTGATTTATTAATTATATGCAATTAATGAGCCAATCAGTGAGCTTTATGTTTAGGATCACTGTCAGCAGTACAACAATTAGAGGATAATATTAGGCACCTACCCAGTGTTACACAAACAGATTTCTAACCTGGCTTCTATTACAGCAAGAATCACAGAATCTACATGTTCTGTCACCCTCACAGTTACAAGTTCTTCCTTATATGGAGATGAAACTTCCCATGTTTCAATTTGTACCTATTACCCCTTGCTTTGTCCACCACCAAGAAGAGTTTGGCCCCATCCTCTTAATATCCTCTCCTCAGATATTTGGATGTGTTGATCCTCCCACAGTCTTTTCTTCTCAAGACTAAACAGGCCTAGCTTACTTAGTCTTTCTTCATAGCAAGGGACATAGCAAGATAGATGCTCCAGGCCCTTAATCATCTTTGCAGCTCTACACTAGACCCTCTCTAGAAGTTGCACATGCTCACGTCTCTTACTCATTACAATTATCATGTCACCTTTCTTTTCAAGCTCACGCCTTTTTTGGAAGTCTCTTGGTAATTCTCTGATTACCATTCAATCTCATTAATGGCCATTTTAAGTAAAACTTGTCCTAGTTATTTTGTACATTGGTGTACTTTAAGACAAACATGCTTCAGGGTAGGTAGTTTAGGGCATTTCATTCACACTGACATTCCTATTATATAATCTGTTAACTTAGTCGTTTAACAACAGATGGCTTTGTAGATTGCTCCTTGTCAACAAAACTGACAAACATTAAAGAAAAGAGAATCTTCGGGGATCTATTTTGCAGAGAATCTATTGTTTTTAAAATATGGGCTTGATAAGAAGATGTTTATTTATATCCTAATAATAGCTTGATAAAAAGATACATACTCTAATATTACATACTTTTAGGCCATTAATATGGTTAGTAAATAATTATGTCTTGTTATGGATGAATTTAAAAAAAAACATATTTGATTAAATTTCCTCTGAAAAAAACAAGAAATTATTTAGAAGTTAAAGAATAGCTGAAGGGGTGTGGAGGACTACAATGATAAAAGAGGTTTTTGCCTTATACTATTTTTATACTCTCTCCAGACCAATTTTCTTTCAATAACTGTTTCAGAAATTACTAAAGTGCTAATGTATGTCCTTTACCCATGGCCATATGCCAAGTTATAGGATTTTGCTATAATCCTCCTTTCCTCCACCTCTTACCATATTGAATTTGTCCTTGGAATGGGCAGTATCATTATGAGTGAAGATTTAATTATAGCCACTTAGAGACAACTTAAGAACTGTTGTTTAATTTAGTGCATTTCTAAAGTGGAAGCTAGATGATAGTTCAGAACTTCAGTACTTTTAAAATAAGAACAGATAAGATGCTTAGCCAAAGGTTTGTGTAGCATAAATTCATTCTCAAGGAGAAGGGAAAGCATAAAGGCTCTAAGTTTTTTTTATTATTATTAATAGATTAGTATTAGTATTAATAGATTTTCCTAAGAATAATCTGAATAATAATAGATAAATATTTATATAGAATATAGAAAAGTAAATCTTTTCAGTATAACTGACTAGCTATTATTTTGTTTAACTAGTCATTTTTAGAGATTCATTTCGCTTAGCTTTTGACATCTACAGTATGCACATTTGTGTAAGATATTGTTCTACATTCCTACATTTCCTTTAAATTTAAGATAAAGAATGTATGTTTTAGGGCACAATTGATTTGACCTATTCCAGATGACTTCTTTAGGCTGAAATGAATCACATTCTAGATAAAGCTAATTTTCTTCAAGTATAAAAGAAGCCAAGGGTGATTAGCTCAGCTGTAAACATTAAGTTCCTGTGTAATAAATTCCATTCTATGCCTTCTAAACCATAAAATATTTCCTTTTATTTAAAAGACATGTCTGTGTGCTTTCTGATATATTTTTCTTTTTATATCTGGCAATATCTAATTGAATCTTATTATTTTAGTATCTGTAATTCTGAGCTCTCTTTTCCAATCCCAGCACATGTGAATTTGAAGATTTTCATCATCTGTCATACTACTGAAAACACTGCAAAATCTGTTAACTTATGCCAATTATGTATCCTGATCAAAGTTTATTATTTCACAGTGTTTTGATTAAAGATTGTTTTTCATTGTTGTTATTGTGTTTTTGTTTGTTTATTTTCTCATTTATTTATCTCCATGCACAAAGATGTTTCGTTCAACTTATTTTTTGGTATTGGCTTCTTGTTTTCGTGTTCTAACAAGTGAACAGTATTACTTGGCAGTTTTGGCACCAATATGAATTTTTGCTTCCAATTCACCCAATAGAAGGCTAAAATGGAAATGGTCTTCCCAGCCCCAGTCAAGGCTTCCTGATGAGCTGGAGTGGAAAGCAGATAAGGTCATATCCTGTGGACCATGAAGGAAATGTGATAATGTGGATTATGGAGGTTTTCTAGTTTGTTTATTTGTTTTGTGTTTTATGTGACTAGACACTACGCTGTCTCTAGGTTGCAAAGCTAGGCTCAGCATACCTCTTTTCATGCTTTGCCTCACGACTTATGATAGTAGTGAGCCTAGTGCAGATCTGCTGAAGGACAGAAAAACACATTTCAGGGATTTACACAGCATTTTACCTTCTCTATTGTTTTTTGTGACCAGCATGCTGATTGTCTCTGAAAAAAAAAAAAAAAAAAAAATTGTTGAAGTGCTACTGTCATAAGTTCAGAGAAACTGTAGTTTCTAGTTGTAAACATGCACTAATCTTGCAGTTAGGAAGATGGGGACTAGTAACTATACCAAAATTTCCTTCATCTTCGGTCTCCTGTTGTCAACCGTACTCTTTAATACATGCTTAGCACAATAGTGATATATGCTATGACTAGTTATAGTGTAATATAACTTAATGAAAATTGCTGATTTGTTCCAAAAGGCATTTTTTATTAGCTTTTAGCAAATTCTACTTGATATTTAGCTGGTAATGTTGCTCAGAGAAGGTTTGAAATATCTTTCAATGCACCTACAAGAAAATAATAACTCTATGATGAATATTAAAGAAGTAATCTGTAACCCTAACTTTTCTCCCTTTTAAAATGCTTTAAAGTAAGCAATAAATCAGTTAATCAGTCAGTGTTAATTTTGTGCCCCTTTGTATGGAAAAAGAATCACTTGATGACCAGCTTTCAATAGCATCAACATAAACTAAAAGACAAGAATTTATTTTAAGGGATATGGCAGAGAAACACCATCTCTCTTACCACTGCATGTGTTTTTCTCTTAAATATACATTTCTCACAAATACATTTCAGTTTTTCTAAGGTTTGGCATTTTGACCTATTAATGAGATCAATATATATTATCAATTTTAATGCATTTCAATACATCTTTGCCTTTTGAACCTCAGTTCACAGCTCTTTAGCCATATAACTGAAATTAATATTAGCTCTTTACAGAAATAGCATTTAATGGGCTTTTACAATCTGCTCAAGTCTACATAATTTCCCTAGTTTACTTAGGGAAAATAATTTTTCCATTGGCTCATTTGATATAGAAATGAGTTTTTTCCTTACCTTTGATTTGCTTTCTTGGCATTTCTTCCTTTCACTTCACTCCCTTTTTTTAAGAAAGGTGAACCAAAGTATAATAATTTTATTTCTAGAAAGTAAAATGTGAAGTCAGTTAATTGAGTATGATTATATCGTTACAATCCTTTTTTATTTTTCTTCGCTTTGCGTTGAGTGTTTATAGGTAAGGTATGTTTATGACCAAATTAATTGTCATCTCTTCTTTATTGTAAAGCAATCTTTCAATGATGCCATAAACCTGGGTACATATAAGATAAAATTTTTCTAATTTAAAGGTTGTATGATAAAAAGTTTTAGCGCATATTAAAAGACTTAAAAGAAATATCCAGGTTTTGAAAAGATCTTCTGTCATCTATTAACAAGTTAAAATTATAGCTAAGAAACTAGTTTTTCTTTATGTTAGTAAATTGTAATAGAAAATTTTAGAAATTCTTCTGAATGTAGTTACAGAGATAACTGCCTTTAGGATCATGTCTTAACATCCCTTTGTATTCACAGCTGACAAACTGAAACATTTCCTCTTGTCCTCAAACTAATTTGATAGATGCAAAAGCAAAATAAAAACAAGCCAAAAAATTTCTTTACATAACTCTGAAGGTAGCCTGATGTGTACATGAAAGTGCATGTATGTTTGCTCTATTGTTTTATGTGTAAGTTGGTCAATTATGTGAGAGCACATCTTCTTTTCCAAATCATTTATAGGCACACTAGTATCTCCTTAAAGCTTTAGGTGAATGCAAATAATGGTACATTGAATGAAGTGTATTTTATGAATTTTCAAATATTTGCAGTTTACATGAAGTGATTATTTTTAAAATTCTAGTACCTCTTTATCAAGATATGAACCCTCTCAGCCCAGAAACCCCTCTGTCTAGTTGCAAATCATGTTAAATTACATATGCGGCTCATAAGATGTGTCGTTCATGTCAATATCTAGTGAAACTAGATTTACTTGGCAAGCAGTGTAGAACTATCCCTGCATATATGGCTGTGAATATGTATGGTTAGAAGGACATATTTTTTCACCATGAGGATAGTAAAACATTGGAACAGGTTGTTTAGGATTTGCAGTCTTCATCCCTGGATACTTTTTTAACTGTGTTCTGCTTGGACAACCTCATCTGATCTCATAGGTGCTACCGCTTCGAGCTGGAGGGTGGATTAGAGCCCATCCACCTTCATCATCCTATGGCTGTTTCTGTTGTGTGGGCATGTGTGCTGTGTTCTGGACCTGTTTTCCATTCTGACTTAAATAGCCAAAACAGGTCTGATTCATAATAGACAAAACGGATTTTATCTGCTGGTGTTGTAATACATTTATCAAAACGAGATACTTGCCTTTTGAAGAACTTTGACTAGGACATTCCTGCATATTGCACTACCAACAATCATTGTGTTGATCATTGACCTCCATGACCTCTTTTTGTAGCTCTGCAGCTAGCTGCCATAGCTTCAGCTACTGTAATCACTTTGATTGAACATGTGCTGTCCTGTATATTTTCTGGAAGTTAAAAAAAAACTTAAAATGGATTTCCACATGTCCTCTTGACTGAGGACATACAGCTTTTCTTTTTCTTTCTTTTTTTTTCTGTATTCTGAAAAGATAAAAGTTTGCTTTCACATTTTTCAATGAGCAATAAGGAAAATGATAGATTTTGAACAAAATAATTATGTATTTATATGGAGCAGGTTTAGACTGAGTTTGCCTGGGGCGGCTGATAAGAAGAGGAATGGGAGTTTTTCTCTGTAAATGTCATTGTTTTGTAAGAAGTGAAATCTATTAAATCCTTGCCTAAGAGATCTTTTATATTAAGGCTTTATGCTCTCATTCATAAACATGTCCTTTAAACACCTTCCATGTATCTCAAATATTAATAGTAGATCATCATCTATGTAAATAACAAACTCCAAAGAATGCTTTCAGGCACTGGAATTCAATTGCCTACATTGTAAAAACTTCTGGATTTCTCCTTAGGATAGTATAGGACCAGGCCAAAACAAAGATTCAAAAAGAATTCCTGGATGCCATCTAGTTGTTAAAGCACATCCCCAGGATGCAGTTTGTCCTGTTGTGGAAAGCAAAAGTGTTAATAGCAATAGCACAGGCTGTACTATACTATCTTGGTGCCAGAAAGTAGTCTCAGGATATTTAAATTATAAGTCTGGTCGTAGCCATAAAGGTACGGTCTACTCACTTTTTACAGACAATAGCATTTAGGATGAAGATTTTTTTTTATATATTTATCATAGAATCATAGAATTTTCAAGGTTGGAAGGGACCTCTAGAGATCATCTAGTCCAACCTTCCCACTCAAGCAGGCACACCTAGAGCATGTGGC
>JAUBOD010000324.1:277657-295377 GCA_032353885.1 Nothura maculosa | reverse complement strand
GGTACCTATGATTGTGGAGTCTCCTTCTTTGGAAATCTTTAATACCCACTTGGATGCAGCCCTGTGCCACGTGCTCTTGGAAATCTTTAATACCCACTTGGATGCAGCCCTATGCCACGTGCTCTAGGTGACCCTGCATGGGCAGGAGGGTTGGACTAGATGACCTCTGTGGTCCCCAAATCCTTTCGATCATTCAAGGGTGCTTTTCTTGTTGTTGTTGTTTGTTTGTTTTTGATTTGTTTTGGTTTTCTTTTTGATTTTTTTTTTATTCCTGCATCTACCTTGCAGATCTTTTGATTAGGTAGCTGCTATTTTTTGCTACCAATACTGTTTCAATATAGATCTTTCAAATCTATTGTTCTCTCAGTTGTATCAGTCACATACACATAGCAAAGGCTTCCATTCAGGAGAGAATCTCTATTCACTATAGTGCTTTAATTACAGGATTACATTTTTAAGCGCTTGTTTAAGTTTCACACAACTCAATGGCCCTTAAACCTTGAAGATGACCATGCGCTAAAGTGCACCTCTAAACAGAGATAGATTTAACACAAGCCTAAGTGCTTTTCTGACTCAGGAACGAAGGAATCAGGGACTCTTTACCTAGGACTAAATTCAGATAGTCATAGTGAGATCAATCACATTGCTTTTGATTTTAGTTCTTTGTATTTTAGATGATTTTCCCCTGGTATTTCCCATTTAAGATTTTGATGTTATTTATGCCCTTTAAAAATTAAGACTGTACCAGTTTGCAATCCTGTCTTTGAAATTAATCATAATTTGCTGAAATCATGTATCTTAACTTGACATCTCATCTCTGACTTCTCATAAAACTGACATGTAGAACTCTTTCTCATTTCTAACCTCTATTCTGTATGTAGGCTGTGCTAATAGAAACTGATCTGTGATTTAATGCATAATTAAAAAGTAAATCGGTCAGGTAACTGTTATCTACCTCCCTTAATATGTGTTTTACTCTGAACCAAAACTGAGTATTCTTACAGACTGAATTAGCTGTTGGGTAGATAGGAGTAAAAATAGTAGATTGGATATAAAAGCAGAAGAATGGGGATAATGAAAAGGACCCAGAGTTTTTCTGTAATTTGTTTTAGTTGACATTTGTGTTGAATCGTTTAATGAAAACAAAGAAAAGTTTGGAGAGCCAATAAATAAATAAATACTAATTTCACTGATTCCAGACTAAGCATGAGCTAACTTCACTGGTGTTCAGAGGAGAGCTATTTCAGATTTATATGTGTGCAACTCAGACTGGCATTAGAGTCAGAGCATTTTGGAATCTGTTAAATGTGGCAATTATTTATAGCAACTCAACACACTGCCTCCTTCTGTCCAAATGTCATACGCTAAGCTCCGCTCTCCCCAATTCAAGTTCTCCTCAAAACAAGCACTCCACTAACAGTATCATCTTTAAAAAAAAATCTGTCTTCTATCCAGTATTTTGTAAGTTTCTGCTAGGAAAGCCCTGCATGTAAGACCACTCAATATCGCTGAACAGATACACAAAGAAAAAAATTTTATATATATATATATATATATATATTTAATGTGAAGAAAGTTTTCGGGGTTTTGCTTGTTTGTTTTAAGCAAAGCTACTCATCTATTTGGAACGTACTTTTGAATACTAAATGCTTGGTACTTCACATAAGATTTTCACTTATATTCTGTGCCTCCGGCTTACAAGCCAGTCTCATATGGTTGCAATTAAAAGGATGTGACAAAAACTTCATTGTAAGTAGGGTAACATATGCTCTTAAGGGGTTTGTTTCGGTTTCCAGTGCTTGGAGTCTTGCAGGGGTTGGGAGTTGCATCTTTCACAGCTAGTCAGCCTTCCTGCTTCAGATATGTCAGCTGACAGGGTGCCAGTTAAAACATCGTCCGGAAATGCTGACAAGTATCTGAAGGGAGAAAACCAAATGCTCCAAATAAAAAAAGACAACTGAGGAACGGCTGTGGAGAGTTTGGCTCCAGAGGTGGTATGTCTGTCAATCAAGCAGACTACGGGTGGCATTTGAGAAATGTTGCTTGTGGAAGGATAGGGGTAGGAAGAGTTTTCAGTAATTCTGCCTTCTGATGTAAGAACTGCCACTGGCTTACCAAATACAAGCCAGAAATAGGGACAGCAAGTATTAGAAAAAAGGAAGAAAGAAAAAAAAAAAGGAATTATGGGCTGATAACACAGCACAGAGATGTGGGACATAAGGAGATCTGTGGCATTCTGGCTTAACCACATATGGCTAAAGCTGAACAAATTCAGTCATGTTAAAAAGCAAACTGAATTAGTGAGGTAGGCTGATCTTCTGTGCCTACACTCTTTTAAAATGCATTGCTGTAAAATTAGTTGGATGCATTTACAAATAAATGACTTGCTGAGCTATTTCCTCATTCTGAATTTGTTAGGACAAGGGCAGGCATTTGACTCAAGTTTTCAGTTCAATTTGGCACATGTACAATTATATTTTTCTAGATTTCAGCATAATCTTTACATCTATTATGCAAAGAAAGCAGGGAAATTAATCTGCAAGATGCACGTTTGAAGGCTATAACTGCATATTGCTATTTGGTCTTCCTTCATGCAGTTTTTTTCCTACCCAACAGAGATGTTTTTCGTTCATTTTAATAGTTTATTTGGCAATTGTGCTTTTCTTCCCATATGGCCCACATCTCAGTGTACTCTAGTTATTCAGTTTGGCTGACAGAAAATTAAGCCATTTAATGTACGAGGCAGAAAACAACTATTCTTAATTATTTTTCCATATATCCAAAGTATATTACTTACAGCTATGATTGCTAAGAAAAAAAAAAACACAAAAAAAACCTGTTGCTAGATCAGATCCTTTTTCAGTCAGTTTTTTGACTGAAATCAACATTAGTTCCATAAGACTTTTGTGGTTTTATTTTACTATCTGTACAAATGCTCTGATGAGGAAAGAGGGACTAAGATCCTATCTGATATCAAATCAACTTTTTTTTTTTTTTTTTACTTTTGCTGCAAAGGCTTTACTTAGTCACTTGGTACTAATGAAGACCATTTGTTAAGTTAGTTTTATGAAAGTAACATCTCCACAACTTCCAGTTAAATAACTTTAAAATAGGAAAAAAAAGCTTAGCAAATGATAGCAAAGGGTAGAAAAAAGTTCAAAATTAAGAATATAATTTCTCAGTTAATTCTGTTTTTACGCAATATAAAATCTATACAGAATGATAATGTTTAGAATGTATCTGCTTTATTGACACTATTATTATCATATGACATGCTGTGGTTCTCTTTACAAAACTTGAATAGGAAATATTGTAATATTATTTGTTGTTTTTTTTTCTATTATTTCATTTGAGAAGGTGACCTCATTGACTAGACCTCAGAGACATAGATCTGTACAGTCTTTTCATGGCCTTCAGAAGCCATGAAAAAAATAGATCTAGCTATGCAAGGACTGAAACTCCTTCTTTAAAAGCTGACTTTGAAAATGCAATGTCAAAGATATTAAAAAAATCTAGTCTTATTTTTACCCTCAATAAGTTAAATTTAGGGGGAAGGAACAGAACAAAATTTAGAAATTCCAAAGTTTTGAGATCGTATCTAAACATCAAGGCACATTTAAGAATACAGCCCAAAAGGATGTATGAGTAGGATTTTAAGTTCTAAATGGATATCTTCTCAAATCAGTGATTATGAAGTGGCATTTTTAATAACTAAAATGAAAATCTCTTGTTCTATTACAGAAAAGTCATTTACACAACTCTAGTCCGTCTATTAAATGCAAGTAATTGCATTCCAGTGCAGTCTATTTCAATTCATGCAGAAGAAGTCTTTGAATTATATACTTCTACTGCTAACAGGTAAATTTGGAAGGAATGGAGGACTCTGCAAAACAGTTGAGAAAATCGTAATGGGACTGCAGTTTCTATCTATCTGCTTAATACATGCTGGTGGTGCTTTTGTGTAGACTGCAAGTTGTATTGATTTAGTGGAAAAACACAGTAGTGCCAAGTTATTATGTAGATAATCTCATCAGTTAGCCAATATAAGAATATAGAAGATCTTAACTAGAGTATTGGAGAAAGCAGACTTTAAATCCCATTTCATAGGGTTTTCTTCATCTTTATCTCAATGGCTCTTTGATCTGTGAGATTCTGTCAAAGAATTGTCTTACTTTTGGGTGTATGGATGTCAGTTCTCCAATTAGGAGAAAAAAAGAAAAAAAAAATGATAGACTTGAGATAATTCAATGAAATGCTGTCAGCATCACATTTCCCGAGAATAAGAATAAAACATATGTGTTTTTGTGGTAGTAACCAGAGAGTGAAGATGATAGCGTATTCTGCCATTCGTATTAATTCTCTTCTTGAATTCTTCCTGCATGAACTACAAATCATGTAGATTCAAGTATGTGAGTGAAGGCTGTTTTCCCAGTGTTTTCAAATCACTTAATACTGCTGTTTTTAAACATATAAAGATTTGATTTGATTTGTCCTCATTCCTTCAAGATACAGACTCATAAGTTCTCTATGTGGAAACCAGAACTTTACAAATTAATGTCAAAAAAAAAAAAGTTCTGTCAAATACAATGGCATTCAGCCCATTTTAGTGATCAACATTTGCTCAACATAAACTTTAAAAGATCTGAGAGATCTATTGCATAGCAGCTATGAAGGTGATAACCCGTTATGAGCACCACATCTTGAGATTAATAAACACTCTCTTGGTTCCAGCATCTGGAGTGAGAGTTACATTTTGCATAGCATGACCTTGGTTGAGGCACTGGAACAGAAAAGTATGCTACTGAATTTAAAACTTGTCATTAATGCCAGCTACAAGGAAATAATATGCATAGCTGTTTTCTTCTCTTTCATTTCTTATTTTATTAAAATTACTTTACAGCTTTATTCATCCAGGACATATACAACAGAGCACCTTTACCTTTGATTTCCCAGTGCTTTGTATTATACACTAGTAAAAGGGGAGCTCTGTTAAAAATATAAACCTTTCTGTTCTAGAGCCAAATTCAATACCTGTTGTTCTCAACTGAAAGATCCATATTGTGTTGCTAGTATTTATTAACCTTTATACAACATATGATAGATGGTCACCACAGGTAACCTATTGCAATATTTAGCTGGTAAAAAGTATTATAATACTAACTTCTCATTATCGTATATGTTGTGCTTCTGAGTTCATATACTTCCATACTGGGTCTTATGGATGTTTCTCTTTGAATGCAATTCATCTTTGTTAGTTTTCTATGGAGAGAACACAACTTACTCAGAAACTTTACAGCCAGCAATATTTTATTGTTTTCCAGAAAAAAAAGACAACCCCAAAAACTCCTAAGGGTACTACTGTTATATTTTTTTAGGGACATACTGTGTATTTTCAGTATTATGAATGATGACCTCTATAGAGAGAGAAAAATTGCAACAGTCATATATTTTTATGGATTGCCCAAGTATTTTGATTTATTACAGTAAATGCCTTTCAAACTGTCCTGGAGAAGGACAGAGGTGATATTCAAGCTATGTGTACATAGTATTTCTCAGGTGGTCTTAATAAAATGTTTGGAGGAGATGTAATATATCAGCAATCCTCTAAAACTGTCTCACCTACAAGCAACAACATTAAAGAAATAATGACCTGTGCATAACAACATATTTTCTTCTATCTTTGCATCTCAATTTCCTTTGATTTTTTGGGGGACAATACATAACATGAGAAATCCCATCAGCCAAGTATTCACATGATTTTGCTTTTTGCAACCTGATAATATAAAAATAATATTCTATAGACTTAGGATCAATCATAGTTTACAACACATGATGAAGTCAGACAGAAAAAAATAACTAAATTTATTTTTTTAAAAGCATTTACAATGAAATAATGATAAGCAATACAACACAGCATGAGATGAAGAGAGATTTTGAGATACAGGGCCTGATTATTTCATAGTGACTTTTTTTCTATTATATTCTCAAATAGTTTGTACTCAGTGATTGCCTTCTGATTCATAACATGACTTAAAGATTCCCATCAGTTGAATTGAAACGCTGCAGTATTCCACATGATAAGCTTAGTAAAATAGCAGAGTAGCACACTTCAAAACCTAGTCACATAATATAGCTTCATAGCTGTGGATTTTGAGACCATCTGTATTGTGAATATAGCAACAAGTCTTCATATCATTTACCATACAGTAACAGTCAGGGAGCTATTTTAAGAGCAATGGTCCTTAGATTTCAGACATCTAGCGAGAAACTACAAAATACAATTTATTTACTTCATTGCTTCAGAAAGATTAACTTTATCCTTGGGAGGCTAATAACCCTAGGCTCCTTAAATAGTCTGTAGAAAGAAATAAGCTCTTTCTTTTCTTAATTCTGAGCAGAACTCTAACTTAAAGGACACAGACCATTTGAAGAGAGTACATGAGAGATGAGGAGATTTTAAAACAAAAACCTACTTGTAAAGACTGAAGGAAGGGGAGTTGTCATGAAGAAGATATGACAGAGGATAAAGAACATTATAAAATATGTAACAGGTTGCTTCAAAGGCTATTGTCCAAACTGTCCAAACAGTAAGGCAAAGCAATACTGCAGCACAGAAGATCAATCAGCAGTGTTGGTAGGGAAGCCTGCTGAAAGTCTGAGTAGGTTACAAATTCTCCATCTTTAGTGGGCCTTAAGAGCAGGTAGAAAGTAAGAAATGGTCTGAATGACCTCTGGAGATATGTTCACTCAAGGAGGAGCCTGTCCTCCTCTGTATTTTATTGGATGGATGAGAGAAATTTTTCTCTTTAAAGCAAGATTAATGTAACATTTCCTTTTTTTGTGTGTAAGAATATCCACTGAAAAGTTGTCAAGATGCTGTGTTCATAACCATAAGAGATCAAAAGCCCATGGATCCCTTCTTGAATTTTTGATTACAAATAGCACTTTTGCTTATGATACATAAAGTACTTAAAGCTATAACATCTTCTTACCATATATATGCATATTAAAGTATTTGATGTTATTATCTACAGTATTGTTCAGTATTGTCTTACCTCTTTTCTCTTGAGTGATTTGATTCCATGGTGATTCTGGTTTTTTTTTTTGTTTGTTTGTTTTACTTCAATAATTCCATTTACTAATAAGGTATTCTGAACTCTGAATCAGATTTGATATCCAGTCTTGGTTCTAATATTTAAAGCTTTCTTCAAGCATCTCTTCATTTGCTGTAAAAGTAAGGCTGCAAGAATGCTCTGAATATGTTGTTGTGATTGATATATATACACAGTAGTCAACACATTATCTTAGTCTTTATTTTTACCACTAAAGTTGAAAATAGTTTTTATGGACTAAACTCACTTATTTCAAGTTTATAATGCAAGACTATATGTCTGTGTATGTTTGTTTATAATTATTTTTGTAGATTTGATTCTATTGGATATATATGCATCATTTTAGTGCAAATGAGAATAAATATAAAAAAAGAAAGATTGTGAATAAGAAAGGATGTGGCCATCCCTAATGGCATTCTTCAAATGTAGTAAAGTTATTTACTAACCCCTAACATGAAGTGCTAAAGAAGTTTTTTAAGTTGAGATATGCACTCTTATTTCTTAATGTTCAAAATTAACCTTTAATTTTTTTAATTAACCTTTATTTTTTGTAAACAATTTAATTGAGTAGTATACAGAAGATTGAATTTTGGCTTTAATGAGACTTTTAATTATGCATAACCCTGACTATATTGCTGATTATATATAATATTGTTTTCAGTCAATATAGAACGAGTGGATTTCTGTCCACCACCATCTCTTGTTATGACAATAAATAAAATCTATCAAGCTTTTCAATTTAATTATTTTATTAAATATTATCTGGGTAAACAAACAAACCAAAGCCTATGTACTATAGACGTTTTCAAGTATATGGCAATAGAGATGTTAAATAGTAAAATATTCACCTTTTTTTAATCTGTCTATAGATCTGATCCTTTAATAACATAGTCAAAATATTAATATTGCATTTAAAAGAAGGCTCATGAAGCCCACTAACACTAAGTTATACATGTATATACATTTTTAAACTACATCAGTTTTCCATATAATTGTTTAAGATTTCCATAATCTTTCTATGTTATATTTTAAATAATATTTGGCACAACTATACTAAAGTATCAGACTTATTTCCTACTTCATTTTCTTTTTGTAAAAAATGGAAAAAAAAAGGCCTTAACCTAGTAGGTATAAACTAAAGATTCTGCACATCAGTTCACCTGAGATGTTCTATTATGATTCTCCTAATTAGATTGAAAGTGCACAAGAGTGCACTTGTATCCCCTGTATATTGCCTGAATAGAGAGAAAAAAGGCATATCAAACAAATCTAATGTGCACAATTAATTTATATATTTACTCCTAAATCTTCCCTCCTTTTTTTTTTTTTTTTGAGACTCAGAACTTAAAACATTTAAATTTGGCCATGCTTCATATGTATACTGTTCTTGGGAGAAATTTTCTATCACCTGATATGCAAAGCATGAAATTGCTGAAATCAAATGGAGTTTTATTATTGTACATATAGCATAGATAGATTTTCTGTGTTTACAGCAATGGATAAAACAATGTGTCTGAAGAGCTAAGCCATGAAGAAACATTTCTGCAGAGATGTGCATCTTTTTTTTTCTCTTGGATTAAATCAGTGAACTAAATTCTGTGCTGCAATAAATTTTTGAAAATTGCAGTTTTTTAAAGGAATCCTAATATTCAGGCTGTGGATCTCCCATTTGCTTTCATGTGATTACTATCCTAAAACTCTAGCCATTGTTCTCTCAGCCTTACATTTACAACTGATACATCTGATTCCTTTTATAAACCAGGTTGGAGGATTGCAGAATTTACCATTGGCCTATACAGTGTAACAGCAGAAGGAGACATTCTTTTATATGTAAGCCTCCAAAGATTTTATATATATATATATATATATTTATATATATTTATATTTATATTTATATATATATATATAATCCACATACATATATATATCCACACACATATATATATTTGCATTATATATAAAGAAAAGAATATCTATGACAACTAGAATTGCTTTGGGGATAGAATATAGGTGTCTGATGGGACTGCTGTGTTGCAGTCATTGGCAAAAAATATGAATGCTTTTTCTTCAGAATTAATTCATATTAAAAATGTCGTAGCAGGAATAATTACATCATGTGAAGGATGATCTTTCTAAATATCTGTAAATAACAATTCTCAGTAGATACTATAATAATAATGGAGTAAAATATAGTGAAATTTGTAATTATTAGAATTTTTCATGCTATGTTTTTAACATGTTTTATCTGCTGCACAAATTCTGTATAAGTGAATGGTTATTGGTTAGAAAGTTATTTTTTAAGATCATACTGTACAGAGACAGCTTCAAACTCTTAAGTACTCCAAAATGATCTGACTTCTATACAGCAATGAAAGCAATGTAGTGGAAAAAAAATGCATGATTTTTATGATCAGCCTTTCTTTAAACGAGAAAAAAAAGTAGTGGCAGGTGTTTGACAGCTGCTCAGTGATTTGGCACCTTCTATGTGGTCCCAGCAGAACAGAATTTGTGGGCTAAAGACAGGTAAGATGATGTACAGCAAATGTAATCTAATCTTGCAGCTGTGCCATTTATTGCATCTCATCACATCAGTACATAGTTATGTGATTTTCTTTGATACTCAGTTTCTTGCAAGTCATACTTCATTGTATAAGGTTACCAAAATGTGCTACATCTGCACCATTGATTGAGAGAGCAGAACTTGAGGTGTGCTGTTGCCTGTTACTACCTGCTGCAAAACTACTGCAAACTCATGGCAAGGCAGAAGTGCAGGCTCCATGAAGTTTTAGGATCCTGTTTTCCATTTCCTCCTTTATACTCCTTCATTTTAAGGAAAATGAGAGAGAATGGTAAGTTTTCATACTGAGCAGGCTTTTACATACAGTTCAAATCTCAGAAGCATGTGAACAGAGGGGCCGAAATTCCACACCGAACACCTTTTAGCTCAAGATCATGTATTTTTGCATAGAAAAATAAGCAAAAATATGAGAAATATGAGTGTTATATATGTCAGTGGTTCCCTAAATGGTCTACAATACAGGTTCCTCATACTCCTTGTTTTTTATGTGTAATTTGATCTTCCTAACAGGATTTATATCTGCAGTAAACTTTTCACTCCTTTTAGAAATGACAGACAGTTGCATCATGAAAAATCTATGTCCCACTGAAATGAAAAAAACACTTTGATGGAAAACTTTCAACTAGCCCAACACATCTCTTACATAATTTATTCTTTGTTCATGCTAATTCAGGCAATTGGTTTCTCATTGCTATTTTTGGTGGCTTGTAGGAAAGTAGAAAAGTCCAGCACAACTATGTAGGCTGGTAGGATGTGGTGTATGCTGTAGGAACAGTTGACATTAGAGGATTAGAGTGGGTTTAAGTAGCTATGCTCGCTTCAAATTTGGTTGAATTTAAAGTACAAGTTAAAAAAAATCATATAGAGGCACTGTCTGGTGGTTCATTTAGCCCCATAAAAATCACAATGCCCTGTTTAATAAAAAGAAGACATAAATGTTCTTATTCCTCTTTCCTCTTCTTCTTAGAAATAGAAAAGAAGTAAAATGTCATAAACCAAAGTCTAGCAGATTACACTAGTGAGACAGGCAAAACTAGAGAGAAAACATTATATACCATCAAAGTCATTAACTAAGACAAATATTTTGTTTCATTCTTAAATGTGAGTCAGATGCACTGCTGTATTCTAAAAAGTCTAAAAATTGGATTTGATATGTAGCCAGTTGTTTCTGTTCACAATATTCAGCCGCCTACTGACTGATTTGTGCCAGATGGCATTTCTCCAAATATGTGATATTTCCAGTTCTCTGTTTACAGCTTTCTGGAGACAGATAGATAAAAACACACCAGCATATCATTCTACCTGTGGATAGATGAGAATGCATATGAGACTGAGGCTAATTTAATAACAGTCTGGAAATACAGTAGAAAGCTGGAGTTTATTGATGTTTCTAGCGAAAATGAGATTGGTATTGGGAAGGCAGAGAAAAATAAAATAAAAAAAATGGTTCAATGTATTTGGAAAAAGAAAATGTGAAAAACAGAAGGATGTATCTATACTAAGAAAACCACTGTGTTATAAAATTATAAAATACATAATATTGTTAATCTCTGTGAATATTTTCAGTGTTCATAGGCATCTATAATATACTTTAAATAATTACCACATTAGTTAGCCACTTGAAGTAGAAAATGTATTAGATGACATCAGAACAACAGAGCTCTCTTGCTCAATTTGAATTTGAAAGCTGAGAAGGCTTGCTGTAGCATATATTTAGTACCAACCAGTTGGGAGCTTCAAAGTTGGTCTCCCACACAGAGATGCAGAAGGGCAAAGAAATAAAGGTTTCCTACCATATTCTCTGTGCTGGAGACTCCCATTCAGTAAGCTGATGTAGGGCATATCAGGCCACTGTAAGACTCCATCAAAGGGACTTTGTGATGAGAGAGTCCTAGCAAAAAAGAAGCCTGGAAAGGATCCAAGTTGCCAAGTGGAATATGTTTTTATTCTTTTATTTCATTTTTAAGGGATTCTAAGGTAGGAACCATGTGTTACTGATATTACTAAGCCTCTATAATGGAAAAGGAAAGATTTTAACTACCTTGCATACAGGATTTTCCCTGAGAGAAGAAACAATTTATAAAAACTGGCCCTTAGTGTAGCCAAGAATAAAATGATCAGAAAAAATTTTGAACAGCAAAATGCTCATATTCCCCAATTACCAAAGTATAGCTATCTATTTTTTTTTTTTAAATAAAGTTCATAGGATTTTCAAATCCCACTGTTTGAAAGCTGTAGAAGTTTGATTGTTAGCGAGTTTTGAAAAACATTTTTTTTTGGCTCTAGGTTTTGTAGCAGTATTGATCTTCATGTCAATGCATCATTATGTTGTTCTGTGAGACCACTCATATTGCTGTGTAAGTGCAACTACTGATAAAAATAAGAGTATTTTAAGGAAATCATGCTTAGATCACACACAAAATCAAAAGAAGGAAAAGCAGCAAACTGAATTCCACTTAAATATATAAATAATATTTGACCTTATCCACTATTTAATTGGTTGTTACTTCAAGTCTTTAAAATGGTGGGTTATTTCGCCTAGTTAGCAGAGTGGTTTTACAGCAACTATGTACCTCTGCATCGATCTGTGCACTTGGTCATGATTACCATGTAATGGTATTACCATGTAATGGATAGTTCAATTGGAAGAATTTACTTAAGCACTGTGACCTTGTAATAAATTTTTGTATCTTCATAGACTGGTTCAAATGGACAATTGTGAGCCTAATGTCAAACTGGAATGATTAAAGGACTCGCAAACTTAAAAGTTCAATGAGGTTTAACAAAAGAATTACCAATACTTTTGCTTGATACGTTTGTCCCCTTGCATCAATTTCACTAATATTGTATGGAAGCACACATGCTTATCTTATGTGGGTACATAAAGTCTGTGCATTCATATGGACCCACCTGGATGCATACTGTAAACAGGTTTGTAATCAAGGAATTATGTATATATACGCCATTATACTTTAGGCAGTCTTCAGTAAAGAAGGAATACACTTTTTTTTTCTTCTCCGAGTTCTAGCGTTATCCTTTGCTAAGTTTCTAAGTTTCTTCATTTTCTTCATTTAAGTATATTAGAGTATATTTTACAGTACAGTATATTTAAGTATATTTTCTTCATTTAAGTATATGTTACAGCTTCTTCAAAATGTAAATGTTTACATTAAAAACCTCCTCTCTTCAGTCAGTGTTACCTAGAGGGTATGACTTTTTATTATTGGCACTAACAAGAATTCCTTTGCTTACTAAGTTTCAGGAGGATTCCAGGAACATAACAGCTAAGTATAGAAATCCTAAAAAGAACTCGTTATCTAAACCCTGTGCCCTTTTTTTATTATACAAATCATTCTGCAAAACATTGCTGATAACCATTAAACAGCCACTTGGCTCTTATATACTAGTGCACAACTATCATGACTTTAACTGAGGAGAAATTTAGTGTTGCAGTACATAAAATCAACACATAACTGTTAACATGACATATTTGGGACAAAAGAAGCATACATATAGTATTTAAAGGAAAACAAATGTGCTGAATAATTGTGCTTTTGAGATACTGTACAATTTGTTCATATAAACCATTGCAGAATTTCTTTTTCAGTTACGAATTCAGAGCATACCCTACAGCACATTCTTATGCAACAGTAACTCATTGAGGGAATTCTTTCTATTATTTATAGACTTTACATTAGCTTAAAAAATTTCATATTTCAAAAACATTTTCTCTGGGATGGAGGAACAAGGCCTTAATCTACTTTCTATGTTTAACTTCAGTTAAACCCATTCAGTATTATGCCTTCTCAGACTATTATAAAATCATAGAATGATTATGGTTGGAATAGACTTTCAAGATTGAGTCCAACCATAAGCCCTTCAACACACTGCCTGCGAAACCATATCCCTAAGCGCCTCATCTGCACATTTCTTGAACACTGCCATAAATGATGACTCCACCACTTCCCTGGGCAGCCTGTTCCAATTCTTTACCACTCTTCTTGTGTAGAAATTCTTCCTAAGATGAAGAATTCTAACCTTTTCTAACCTGTATCTCCCCTGGCATGACTTGAGGCCATTTTCTCTTGTTCTAGCTCTAGTTATTCTAGAGAAGAGATCAACCCCCCCGCCTCACTGCAACCTTCTTTCAAGTAGTTGTAGAGAGTGATAAGGTCTCCCCTGAGTCTTTTGCAGGCTAGATAACCCAAGCTTCCTCAGGTGAAGTCTCCTTGTAAGGTCTCCTCCTTGTAAGGTCTGTGCTACAGCCCCTTCACCGTCTTCGTTGCCCTCCTTAGGACTTTCTCCTGCACCTAAATGTTCTTCTTGAACACAGTATTTGAGATGTGGCCTCAGCAGTGCCAAGTACATGGGAACAATCACTTCCTTGGTCCTGCTGGCTACACTGTTCCTGATACAAGCCAGGACACCACTGGCCTTTTTGGCCACCTGGGCACACTGCATGTTCAGCTATTATTACTAGCTATCGAATATATTAAAGATGAATGTCTGCAACACTGACCCCTGGAGAACACTGCTCCTGACCAGTCTCTAGCTGGATTTAACTCCATTCACCACTGCTCTCTGGACCTGGCCATTCAGCCAGTTCTTCACTCAGCGAAGAGCACATCTGTCTAAGTCATGAGCTACCAGCTTCTCCAGGAGAGGGCAGTGGGAGGCTGCATCAAAAGCTTTACTAAATTCTAAGCAGATCATGTCCACAGCCTTTCCCTCATCCTCTAGGTTAGTCACCTGGTCATAGAAGATCAAGTTGGTTAGGCAGGACCCGCTTTTCATGAAAGCATGTTACCTATGCCTCATCCCCTGGTTGTTGCACACATATTTTTTCATTGCCCTCAAGATTATCTGCTCCATAACTTTCCCTGATGCTGAGGTCAGGCTGACAGGCCTGTAGTTCCCTGTATCTCCCATCAGACCCTTCTTATAGATTAGTTTCATACTGGCAAGTCTGCAGGCATCTGAGACTTCTCTTGTTGACCAGGACTGCTGATAGATAATGGAGAGCGACTTGGCAAGCACTTCCACCAGCTCTTTCAGAATCCTTGGGTGGATCCCATCTGGCCTCGTAGACTTGAGGACAACACTTTTTTTTTTTTATTTTTTAAGATTAAGATATGGTACAAGGGTGGTGACAGCAGAATGCAGAATGAAATGTATAAAAAGATGAGCAAAGGAAGATTTAAAGACATTTTTGTTAAGGCTATATTGGGAAGATTATAGATTCATATGATGCTTTACAGTGAGATTGAGTAACTGGAACATTGTTGTCTTAGGTTAAAAGAAATTGGACACTTTATGTGTGCATAGAAATGAAGGCACTAGGTGATTTTCACTATCAGAGTATTTAAAAGTTACAAATTTACTGTCTTAAAATATACATGTAGCCATCTTTTGTTCTTCAAATATCATTTTCCTGCTCAGTTTGCAGGGCATTTTCCTTCTGGTTGACCTTTCAAACAATCAGCTGTAACTGGACAAGTGTAAGTCTTTCATTTTTAGTTTTCAGTTCTAGCAGCTGTCTGTGAGAGTCCCTTAGAAGTGATCTCAAACTTTTCTTAATAGTGAAATGCATATTTTTTTTTCCTTTTTGAAAAAAATCAATTCTCAAATATCAAAATAATCTTGACATAACTATGAAATATAAGCAGTAATTCCAAAGATGGGATAAAATGTGACATGGGCCAGGATAGTAATTGCAGCAGTAATTGCAGCAGTAATTGCAGCAGTGCAGCAGATGATAATTGATATAGGATGTACATTTACAAATATACAGGTTTCAAAATGCTGACAAAATCTTTGCAAAAGAGTTTGACCTCAACTTTAGTCCAAACTCTATAGAACTATTTTGTTTAATTTGAAATTCTTTTATCTTTTATGGCTTATTCGCATATATAGTTATCCATTTTATGAAAATTATACACTTTATTTTTTAACTAATATTTCATCATTACAAATAACAACAAATTCTTTGTTGTATTTGATCATTTTGTCTGTGGAGACCCTGCCTATTACAAGAAATATGCCTGAGGTTGAGCCAAGGCAATGAGACCAATTGGAAGGCGACAGCTCATACCTATCTGAGCATGTGCAGTCAGTCTCCAGAACAGTATGGCAGCAAGCCATCTGCCCACTGGGAATGATCCCTGCCCTATTCGGACTCCTCAGGCATGCCTGGGAGAGCCTGGGCATCTTAACAGCACAGGAAATCTCATTCAGTCTCTGCTTTTGTTTACTAACTGTGAGCCACTGAATTAACTGAGATGCTTCTTTGAGTACATTAGCCTTCCAGGCTATTTAATTGCATTACTAAGAATGGAGAAAATAAAAAGATTCTCAGATCTAAAATAACCTGGACTAGATTCATAAATTTGGCTAAAAGTGAAATTTCAACTGTTTTTGGTCATACCTGTTTTTCTCATATAAAGAAGGCAAGGTGACTGAAGACTGCATAACAAAGTGCTACTATATGAATGAGGCAAAAAGCAAACTGCTGCTTATTTAGTTGTGTTGCTTGTGTTGTGAATGCACTTAAGAAGTAAAGTTAGACTTTCTTGTCATAATGATAACTCTGACCTTGGATGTAAACTAAAAAATTTACATTACAATAACCTGGACAAGAACTTAGGAATTATTTCATAGCTTTAATTGGAACGAACCCAAAACTATATAAGGTTTCAAACTGTATTATTGTAAGGACTCCTCTACAAAATAATACAATCAAATTTCATTCTGCAGTTGCATTAGAGTCATGTGCTCTGTCCAGTCTCTTCCAGTCTGGAAATGCTTTATTTAATAGTTATTGCTCTGTAGAACTTCATATTTTCTATGCTTTGGATTTCATCTCTCTTCTTGCTTCATAAAAGAGACAGAAATACTTTACATTTTGGGCCAATTTTATTTCAGATTTCACAAATCTAGAGCCTAGTTCAACATCAAGAAGGCTTTCTGTTTCTTTGTTCTTCGCTCATGTTCATCTTTTAAGGCTGTATTTTTTTTTTTTTTTTTGCTTTGCTTGGTGTTCTGGTATTATTTTTAGCTGTGAAATAGTTTTAGTAATATACAAAAGAGTGTTTATATTTATCCAACTAACTAAAAAAAGAAGAAAATTTAGAACTTTTTTCTCTATAATTGATTAATGTCTCTTAGCAATTATTTTTTTAAAAAAACAAAAACTTTTATTTGATATTTATTATTTGATTATTTGATTCCTTTCCTGAATACAAAGTATGCTAATAGGTGAGGTAAAGCAGAGAAAAAGAACTGAAAATTTCAGCATGAAAACATGTAAAACTCTGAAAATATGTCAGATACTAGCTTAAAAAATCCTCTTGAATGTTTTTTTAATGAGATTTTCAATTGCTGTATTTATTAATTACATATGTATTATAGTTATTAGTGGATTTTGCACTCAAAATGCCATGACTTTTCGTGGAAAAATATCAGTGAAAGAAAGTTGACAGTTAAAGCCAGTGCTTCTGATAGCATTTACACCATGTGAAGTAACCTTACTGGAGCTCTTGTCAGTTTGTATTCAATATCAAGCTTTGGATGGGAAAAAAAAAAAAAAAAAAAACGTAATTCAGATATGTAACTGAAAGTATTTTCCTTTAAAACAGTTTTGCAGATGCTTTAGAGGCAATAACTGAAGGAAAAAGGCAAACCTGATTTCCTGCTAACAGGTGCTTTTACCAGGTAGCAGGAAAAACTGTACTCTTGTTCTTTATTGATTATTTGGCCGTTATTATTTCTTTAGCTTATTTGCAAAAAGCTTGGAATGTCTCCACTGATGGATACTGGTTACCTCACCAGGGAATTGGAAAAGTATTCATATTTCACACCTTATGATTAGAAATTGCCAGGAATTTAGCCTTCCATGTGTCAATTTTATATGTCATATTCAGCCTTAGAGAATCTGAAGGAGCATCTTACTGCGCTTTTTCACAGAATCACAGAATCTACAAGGTTGGAAGGGACCTCTAGAGATCATCTAGTCCAACCTTCCCGCTCCGGCG
>JAUBOD010000324.1:235974-257453 GCA_032353885.1 Nothura maculosa | reverse complement strand
CTTCTCTGGAGGTCTTCAAAACCCGCCTGGATGCCGCCCTGTGCCACCTGCTCTAGATGTGCCTGCTGGAGCGGGAAAGTTGGACCAGATGACCTCTAGAGGTCTCTTCCAACCTTGTGGATTCTGTGATTCTGTGATTCACTAGAATGACAGTTCCAGATATTATTTTACATCTTCTGTATTTCTAAAGGGCACGCAAACTTTGGCACTAATTTAATTGCCTAAATTTATTAATGAAAGTTTATACTTTCAAACACAGAAGAATATACTTTTTTTGTTCATATTTACTGACACATATCTTCTTCTGATGAGAAAGGACCACTGGGTTGTCAAGTGAATCTCTTTTTGTAATATAAGATATAAAATTTCACCCAGTTAAATCCTGAAAAAAAAAGTTACCATAGACATCTAAGCATAGTCTGTGTACAGTCCATGATAAATAAGAGTCAAATTTGTATGACTAGTAAGAATCACATGATATTCTACAGGCAGCTCAACTCATTCCAAACCATCAACATTTTGGTAGGCCTCCTGAGAAAATCTGCCAAGTGGAGCAATCACCAGGGTACAGAAACTCACTTTCTCCAGAGTGTTTCTGACAGTTATGTCCTAAATAAATGCAGGATGAAATAATTTCTCTCATTTAAAAAAAAAAAAAAAAACTAGAGTAGAAATGTAATATCATGAAGCTGAGCTGAATCAAAGGATATATTCAGATGGCAGAGGCAGAGAAATGTGAAGAAAGCCTGTCCATAAACTCAGTGCCAATTTCCAGATAGACTGGTCTTTGCTTTGGCATACCAGTATGCAAATCTAGTCTTGGGGCAGCTGTCTACATCTACCTGGAAGATCTATAAGGCAGCCTGTTTGGTAACAATCTGGAGATAAGCATTTGTATAGGTAACAAGGGCTAGGAAACAAACAGCTTTTAAATCTGAAAACCCTTTTAAAATGAATCCCACACCTTGGAAAGTGTCCAGCATAAGGTATCTATCTTGGCAGGTGAAAGGAGCTGAAAACTTCAAAGCTGCCAGTGCTTTGAAGTATAGACTTTATGATACTCCACTGCTTCCTGCAAACACACATGGATGTGTTTATATGTGTACATGTATGCACAAAAAGCAATGGGAATAGGCACAAAAAGTCAGGGCAGATAAAAATAGCGTATTGACAACAGAGACACTGCTAAGGGAGATGCAAGTGGTAATTAGTAGCTTATTAGTTTATAAATTAAACATTATTAATTCTCTAGGAAGGAAAGCAGGGAAGAAAAAAAAATAACAATGGTCTAAGCACCAGTCCCAGTGCTGGTGCTTAGCAGTGTTGTAGCTTTTGGAGTGGAGCAGATGAATGTACCCCAAGACAAAAAATATAGAATCTTTTCTAATACTAGTCATGCTCATAACAACTATCTCTTTACAGCAGATAAATAATTTAAGTATTCATTAAGGATGTGAGAAATCATAGTATAGCAAGTTCCCTTCTCTGTGGGAGGGTGTGGGCAGCTGTTTCTTGTTTATCTGAACTGTCCCTATTACCACTATCAAGGTTGATCCCTGTGTATCAATGGGAAAGCATGTGATCTGAATTCATTGGGAAGAAGAGGGACCTCTGCATATAAAATGTTGTGGGGAAATTAGGAATGTACCAGGCTGCTGTACGGTTCAAAGCCAGAACCTCCTTGAATGTATTATTTATGCCCTTAAAATAACAATCTTATGGAGATATTCAAGGGAGAGGAGCATTTACTTTCTTAAATCTGATTAGATTTAAGGTGAAGCATCTCAGTCATCAGAAGATGGAGGTAACTGTGCAGAAGCAGATCTTCAAGTGTATTTCAAAACTCAGCTGCCTGTTGAGTCAAAGAAACAGTCACACATGATTTTTAGAATTATAATTTGTATCATAGGTACCTGCATTTCTGTGGAACTCATGTGGATCACTTAAAATTACTTTACAAATTTGGATAAGAAATCACATTCTGCCAGACTTCTCTGTTTTGACATAAAATATTTTTATGGATGAATTTCTGCATTCTGAGAACTTCTCTGTGCTAAGTGACACAGATACAGGCTAACCTTATTATGATGTTTATTTAGCTAGAGTCAATGAAAAAGAAGCTTCCCAAGACAAAGAAGAGAAATTAAGCAAGGATTGCTTGATCTGAGCCTGGGTACAGAGGACGCAAATGCAGTCCAAGGAGAGGGAAGCAGCAGGTAACAAGGTAGAGGAGGTATACCTACCCAAACTGGTAGCAACAGGGCTAGCGCTCCTGGAATAAGGTGATTTGGGGACAGGCTGTGATGTTAACAGGAAATGTGCCAGGAGGAACGAACAGGCAGGAAATCACTATTTTTGTTAGCTACCGAAGAATCTTTCTGTTTAATTAATAATTCCTAGAGAAAAAGCATTGAGCACAGCATGTGTGTGGATTTGCAGTCTCAAATATTTTTAATACACTAAAAGTAAATAACAAGCTTTCTCATTTATTTAACTGATATTTAGGAGAAGGAAGAAATAAAATAAAAATCCAAAGAATCTTTTTATTATTGTTACAAACCTTTTTCCAGTTCTTTGTATTTATTACATACAATAGATGCAAAATCTTCATGAAATGCAATAATGTGTTCTCAATTCCAGTATGTGTGGGAGAGGTTGTAAAAACATGTAGTCTCTTCAGAAATAGTCATTCAGTAAAGTAGCCCATGAAAGCTTTCATTATTTGAGGTTAAATAGAGCTGAAAATACTGTTGCTTTTCTGATTTTCTTTCTTCTCTTTTTTATTTTTTTAAGAAACATTATGAAAAATATGATTGTATGAAAAACAGCTGTGGTCATGTTCAAATCCACTATACTTAATATTACTGCCTTCAGGCAAAGAGTAGCAATTCATTTTTGACACCAAAATTGTCTCACATAGACTTGTGGTCTTGACTCTTCCCAGATCAAGAAGTTTAAAGAATAAGGTTGAAAAGCAGCTGGTTAAGACACACGAAGCTAGTTGCTAATTTCAGCAGTAAGTTAATCAATGAAATGACAGTTTAGCTTCTGAGTATAACAGAAAAGAGAAAAGATCCCACAGAAATTACATGATTAGGGTATGACCAGCTCTTGAGTGACATACATTATTTTCCTTCCTACACCTGTCTGCTTTGGTGGATGCAAGGCATGCACCGCTTGATAGCTATTAACAGAAGAAAATAAAGCATTTTTGGAGAAAATCTCATATAAATATTTACAAAGACTATTTAAAGGAGTGTTTGTTATCCACTTTTGTTTTTGCTTTCAAAACATTTAACTCCAGAGACAGATGGCTTGTACTGTTTTATCAGCACTTGTGTCATTATATATTTAAGCGGCCAAGACTGATAACCACACTCATGTATTACGAATTGTTCAGAGAACAAATACTTAGAAAAAAACATATGAATAAAGTACTTTAGTGTGGACAAACTTGATACAGAAATTTCAGTGATGTTTTTATGAAGAGAAAGGAAACAAATTAATGCAATTATAAAATAAAGCAGCAGGAACAGGTTTTTAAGTGTTGTCATTGGTGTGTGATAATGAAACAACTATAGAAAATTGGGTAAAAGCTATTGTTCAGCAGTAGTGGAGGAGATAGATAATTACCATTAAGTTATCATTCTGATTTCTCAGTATAAAACAGCCAGATCTCCATTGCAGTTTTCCCCTAGATCTCTCTCCCATTGTACCACTCATGATCTTTTCACTTGATGTTATTGAATAGCAAGAATAATAAAGAGACTCAGTGAGTAAGCTGTTTATATTTGAGAACTTAAACCAGACAGGAGCTGAAGAAAATCATATTGCTAGAAGAAATTGTCTTTCTCTTTGAGCATTCATATATATATTTTTTTAATCTTTTTTTTTTTTCCTGAATGGCATTTGTAGAGTCCCTCATTACCATTACTAGTAATTGTTTACCTTATGCTTATGTCTAAATTCCTTAACTCGAGAACAGATGTGTCAAGCATCCCATTCACTCTGAATTAAGCTGCCTTTTCTCTGAATCAGTTACTATGATCATTTCTTGTAGTATCTCAACATTAAAATATAATATTGTAACTATTGACATTTCAAACAAAAAATGTGGATTTTTTTTCTCTTGTGGTGCCTTAAAATAAAAGTGATTAATATTTCGCTATTATCAGTTAGAAAAATCCCAGCACTTCATCAAATTAAACCTTTGTCAAGTAAATCTTCATTGTATCTTGCAAACTGGAAGGCATGAATCACATTGCCCAGAAGTATACATTCTTGTTTGAGTTAGAGACAGGACATGTTATGTTCTAAAGTCAGGACATGCATTTGGTTCCTGTATTTTTATATACAGGCCCACCTAGAGGAATGTGGAGACTTGGACTACATCTCACACTATTTAGATGGTTATTCAGCTAAAAGAACTGTCCTATCGGTCATCCCGTAGGATTCCTAGGTCTTTCCTAGGAACGAAGGGCCTTGTTCTGTATAACTTGGTTAACTTGGTTTGATTTATAGCCATCAATAAAATGTGCAATTTGCCCTCTACGGAGGCCACTTTAGATTGCCATTTGATTAAAAAGGCTGGATAAAGAAGACAGACTTGAAGAGGGCTTCCATGCAATAATTGCTTTTCGAAAGTTAAGTGGAATATTAGTATTTTGTTAAAACAAAAAGAAAATAATCATGGAACTGTTCCTTTTGGTGAGGAAGTCACCTCAGTACTGTTACCATCTCTAAGCATGTCAAGGAGGAGGAGGTGATCAGGAGTAGACAGCATGGATTCACCAAGTGGAAGTCATGTTTCACCAACCTGATGGGATGAGAGGAGAACACGGATGTTGTCAACCTTGACTTCAGCAAGGTTTTTGAGACTCTCCCCTATAACATCCTCATAGGAAAACTAAAGAAGTGTGGACTGAATGGGTGGAGAGTGGGGTGGATTGAGAACTGACTGGATGGCAGAGCTCAAAGAGTGGTGATAAAGGAGGCCAAATCTAGCTGGAGGCCTGTGGCCAGTGGTGTACCACAGGGGGCAGTACTGGGTCCAATGCTGTTCTACTTGTTCTTAAATGACTTGGAGGGCTCAGAATGCACCCTGAGCAGGTCTGTGGACAATACTAAGCTGGGTGGAGCAGCCAGCATTCTAGAGGGCTGTTCTGCCATTTACAGGGACCTGGAGAGCTGGGCAGAGAGGAACCTCCTGAGGTTCAATGAGGACAAATGCAGGGTCCTGCACCTGTGGAGAAATAACCCCAGCCACTAGGACAGATTAGGGACTGACTTGATGGAAAGCAGCTATGCAGAGAGGGATCTGGAAGTCCTGGTTGGCAACAAGTTGATCATGAGCCAGCAGTGTGCCCTCATGCTCAAGAAAGCCAATAGGATCCTGACTTGCATTAGGAGGAGTGTTGCGAGCAGGTCCAGGGAGATGATCCTGCTCTTCTCCTCAGCTCTGATGAAGCTGCACCTGGAGTATTGGGGGCAGCTCTGGCTCTCCAGTACAAGAACGATGTGGAGCTTCTAGAGATGGTCCAGTGCAGAGCAACAAAGATGATTAAGGGAATGGAACATCTCTTGTATGAGGACAGACTAAACGAGCTGGGCCTGTTTAGCCTGGAGAAGAGAAGGTTGAGAGGGAATCTGATCAATATGTATAAGTACATATTAAGTACATATTACATATAAGAAGGGGGAATGTAGGAGGAAGGGGCCAAGCTCTTCTAGGTGGTGGCCAGTGATAGGACAAGAGGAGATGGGTGTAAGTTGAAACACAGGAAGTTCCATCTGCATGTGAGGAAGAACTTCTTCACTGTAAACATCACAGAGCCCTGGAACAGGCTGCCTAGGGAGATTGTGGAGTCTCCTTCTCCAGAAGTCTTCAAAACCTGTCTGGATGCCACCCTGTGCCACATGCTGTTGGTGTCCCTGCTGGAACAGGGGGGTTGGCCTACACAATCTCTTATGGTCCTTTCCAACCTCAACCATACCTTAGTTCTGCGATGCATCCTATCCCAACGTTCACAGATATTCTTATATCTGAATATTCCAGTGCTCTCCAGAAAACTTGCAGCATCTAAAGCAACAGATACTTAAAATCCACTTTCAGCTTAACAACATAGGTCTCCAGAATTGTTACTAGGGAAAGTGAAATCTGTGAAATAAATCTTACAAAGAAGAGTTTGTATAGGGCCACATGTATATTTTGCCCTAAAAAAAAAAAAAAAAAAAGAAAAGAAAAAAGACAAAAGTTCTTATTATTCACTCAATTGTTAAGTGGAAATAACTGTCTTATCTCTTGACATTTATTTTATTTAACTAATTAAGTAATATATCCTATATAATATAATTACTAATTAAGTAATATATCCTCTTCAGAACTGTAGTAATGAATGAAAGCTCTCCTGTAACCTTTTATTCCTCTGCAAATTGGAAGCACAGAGTGCATGCACTGTATTTCCTGAAATGTGTCTTTCTGTGGTGAAGGGTTTTCTTTATGTATTGAAAGTTTTAATTCCCTGCCAAACCTTTCCTCCTTGGTCAGCAAGATAGTATTGTATTGTGTGAGCAGGCAGGTTGGAAATAGTTCTGCCACTTCTTTCTTCCTCTGAAAATGGGAAAAAAAACTAATTAAAATTCTGTTGTCAGCAGAATAAAATAATCAACTTTCAACCTAAAGATTAACCTTTGGAAATGTTAACAATATACTAGAAGCACTTCCTTTACCTACTATTGCTTTTTTTGTACTAAGTACCTGCCTCAGTATGATTATAGCTTCATACTAGGGGATTCAAAGGAGAGCTTTTAGAGAAAAAGAATATCTCTTTTCCAGAGAATTATCACAGTTCTCATTCTAGAATCAAGGTTCTTGGGCCTCTTTGAAATCTTTGCTAAGCTTCTGCATTACAGTTACTTTTTTTTCTTCCTAATAGTTTAGGCTTAATTATCATATGGTATTGAACTAAATAGAAAGTTGCATTGATTCCGTACATTTTTTTTTTTTTATTTTTGAGATAGCAGCAATAAGAAGATATTTGCATATAGAGTAATTGTAGAAGGAATTTTTCTTATGGTTTACTGTATACTGCCACATAAACGGTTTACTGTATATTCTCAGGATATTCATAAAAAAAAAAGGAACTCCGAAGAGATCTCACAAAAAAATGCGTAAGAATGTAGTGATTAAAATTTAAGCTGTAGAAATACAGCTGACTGTTTGTTCTATATGTGGAAAGCCTGTAAAAGCAGTGGATTTAAATTATGTGGAATTTACTACCATGAGTTGTCACGTGACAACTAGAAAGACTGGGAAAAAGAATAGTAGCTTACATAAAATTAATTGGAATGATTTCATTATTCAGAAACAGATATATTACTAAGGGTAAAGCATTGCATATTGATGGGGTACAAGAGAATTAAATATTCTTTAGCACTGTAACACAGAAATCTTTGCTAAAATATCCTCAGTTGTCATTTATAGTCTTAATTATATTGTTATAAAGATAGACACTCTAATGACATTTTTCTTCTGACTAGTACTGCTTTCTGGATGCTTCATAACTCCACTACTCATGCCTACTTGCTCACTGTCTTTCTCAAAAATCAATCTATAATTTCCTCTCTGTCATTGGGTTGTTTAATCAAGGAAAACTGTCTCCTTAATTCTTTGAATATCTATAGTAATAGCCAATTAATTTACCCTGAAGTCAAGAAAATGTCCCTCAAAATTCTTGCTTGAAATCACAGTAAATTTAAGAAAGAATCATGACAAGGCGTATCTCGGATATTGAAAAATATCTAGTAAGGACACACAAAATGGTTTATCAGCCTTTTGGCTGGCTTGTCTTTCATAATAAATCCATTCTAGTGAAATTCAATCATTTAGAAATACAGTAAGACTTAGTGGAATTTAATGTTTCTGAAGCCATGGGTGACCTGTCTGCTGAACTGACTTGATTGCATGATGCCTACAGCTGGCCAGCTGTAGCTCACTAGTATTTGAAAAATGATATGGATTTCTAATATACATAGTACATCAGCAGACTTCATTTTTATTTCCCGTGGTCTCATATTCTTCATTCATAAAGAATTACAAAAATAGTTCTTCATCAAACACAAGATTTATATAAGCTTCATTTTAATTAATTAATTAATTGATTGATTAAATTATTTATTTATGTACTTTTTCATCTTTATAGTTGTATGTCAGCTTTAAGTACGGGATAATGGCTAGAAGAATTAAAGTTTTTACTGTTTGTTGTTGCAGTATTCTGTTGTCTTTTAAGAAGTTCACGCAAAATCCAGTAGTGACTAACTTCTGTCCCAATTTCTGACCCAACTTCTCGTTGGGTCTTTTTGTGCTTTTGTAGAAACCTACTTTCAGATAATTCATTTACACAAATACATTATCAGCTAGTAATTCTTCTCATAATTGAAGGAGGCTGGTAGTTCACCAAGGCTGTGTGAGTGTAAAGTAAGATTAACAGAGATCAGAATATGCCTACACTACACACACCTCTTCCTTAGCATCTGGAAGGGTGTACTTACCTCCTCTGAGATTTTTTTATCTGCCTACTTCTATTTTTGGAGTGATTAAAAAAAAAAAAAAAAAAAAAAGAATTTCAACTTACTCATAGTATGACCTGAAGGGATAACAAAGGAGTAACTGTTCCATGTTTTGGAAAGTTTGTAGGTAGCATATATACAAAGATTATATGCAGAGGACAGTATATGCCCATCAAAGCAGCCTCCCTGAAGGAAAACACATCTAGGCTTTTCCATTAGGATGAGTGCAATATTTTGTCACAGAATCATCTTTATTACTTTTCTCAGTTTTATCAAATATAAGTATTTGCAAATTTTGTTATCGATGTCTAACTGCTTTTTCTCTCCCTTTTTTTTTTTTTTTCCTTCTATAGATGGGCCTCTTGGACCAAGAGGATTAGCTGAAGCTACAGAGATGTGCACTCAAGAATGCCTGGTTTTGGGTCACTCAGATAATTGTTGGATGCCTCCTAGCTTGGGTCCATACCAACAGCCAAAGTCTCCTCTCTCCACCTTTGCACCTCAGAAAGAATGGGTTAAGAAGGACAAACTAGTTAATGGACACACATTGACAAGAACCTGGAAAGAAGATAGCAACAGAAACCAGTTCAGTGACCGAAAGCAGTATGGTTCCAATGAGGGCCATTTCAACACTGGCAATCACATGGCTGACATTCCTTTGGCCAACTTGAAGTCTTATAAACAGGCCTCAGGAGCTGTTGAGAATCCAAAGGAACACCAGCTATAAGAAATGGTTACTTTGGACCACTGACTTTAGCCTATTTAGACTTGCTAATACTGTGTGTGTGTGTCAGAGCTTTATGTACTGGGTAGACCTCTAGAACTATGCTTCAGCTAGCAGAGATATGCATATCCTTATGTTAGAGCTGTGGAAAGTATGGTGTCCTACAACATGAAAGACTGTTTCTACTAGTGGTGTGGTTTCTTAAGTAGACATGGTTAAACTCTGCGGAGCTCTCTCCAGTTTGCAAATATCCTTTCTTTGTTTCTTTGTTTTTTGACCCTGGACTGCTGCTTGAACAATAGAAGATGCATCTGGAGACTGAGAGAGCATGAAAGTTCATTGGATTACAATGACTGGAAAGCACATGCAGTTAGAAAATTGTGCTTTTTTTGTCATTGATCTATGCTGGGACCATTATACTTGACATCATATTGCAAACAAAGCAACTGAAACTACAAATATTAAACCTATTGTGCTATTAATAACATTAGTGGACACTTGTAAGTCAATCAGTGTTCAAATACTTGTAAATAGAAACAACTATTACTTAAAAATTTTGTGTGCTTATAACGTTCACTTGAAAAGATACTGTAGCATATTTATGTGTTTCACAGTTGCTTTTTCCTTTCTTTCATTTGCTTCCTGTTTTAATTTTATTTTCAGTGATAGCGTTTCTGTGTTAGTAGTCTGTCTGACACACAATGTTCCAAGGAACTCAAAACACTTTTATTATAAAGGGAAAAATGAATGATTGGATGGAAGGAAATGTTGGTTGCAGAATGTTGGTTACAGAAAGATTATATATATAATATATTTTTTTTTAAATACTTCTTTTATGTAGTAGTAAATGATGCTGGCATTGAGGTAGACTTTCTTTTTTTTTTTCCCCTCCATCAAATATTAAAGCAGCGAAGGGACATGTGTAAGGGCTTGAAACTTTAGCAACTTTATTTCAACTTCCATTCTGCTACATAGAGCAAGGAAACTGCAAAACAAAAGAATATTCAATTTTGTAGTGGTGGCCGTGGGTGAAAGGGAACACTTAATCTGGAATCAAGTTAGCTGATGTCTCTGATTAATGAGTATCAGCTAACATTGATCCCAGGAAGAACTGATGGAGGAAATTCTACAGAAATAAATACAATAATCATTTTTTTTTCCAGTTGAGCAAGTGTGTGTCTATACTTAAGACAGCTTGTATTGCTGAAACAGCAGTATTTGTGTTGATCTTCATCTGCGTTAATGTTGTAGTAACACAAGTGTTTTTAGACCATAGCCACAAAATATTTAGTGTGTTGTGCCTTCATGATGTAACAGAATATTCTCCTGGTAGGCTAGTTGGGGGAGCTAAAGGGTTAAATCTCTAATTATTGCTGTTTAACTGTTTGTTATAATAGTTGGTAAATGCCTGGCAAGTACTGGTATCAGTCACCTCAGTCAAACCAGCAGAGTGACTCCTAATGTTTGTAAGACCTAATTTGCACGTAAAGCAAATCCAAATTCAGACATTCTTAGATGGTTTTTGTTAAGGCATGACAGACAATTTACACAAATAAATAGCATGCAAATAAAGTCCTTACAGAAAAAAAGAGCAAAAATCATGCCACAGTGAAACATCATTTTTTAAAAAAGTTATTTAACCTGAAGGTGATTTTGTTCTTATTAAAAAAAAAAAAAAGTCTTTTTTTTTTTTAATTCCTTTGTATATAACAGTTCACTTTTATTTTTTCCTCCACAATATAAAAGGCATAAAGTGAGTTAGGGATGCATTGCTTATTGCAGTACTTATGTCAGTTTGTGAGGGGTGTTTGATGACTTTGACAGAATAAATATCTAACCAGTTATCCTTGTTACTGCTTTGCCAGTTCAACGTTATTTAGTCATTCAGCTCTTGCAATAAATGTTCTGAATTCCTGATTGTGTTGTGTTAGTTCTTGGGCAGCTGCCTAAGGGACTTTATTCCTGTTAATTTCTCTCTTTATTCCTGTTGTTGGTTTGTTTGCTTGTTTCATTCTGAATTTCCAGTTGCTCTTTTTCTAAGCTTGGTCCATTTGGTTCATGTAGATATGTTTAAGAGTGGAATATACAATTGATAAATCCTGAGGGCTATATTCTGTCATGCTTATAGTAAGGAGTTTATTCAAAAGCAGTCTTTTGAATTGTGTTACTTACCTAGCACAAAGGTGACAGAATCTAGCATAGGTTTGTTAAGCATACTTGAAACAAAAGTAATAAGTACTTTTACATAACTCTTCATAATAGTACAATACTAGCTTAGAGAAAAGTTACCATTTACCACCTCAGTCCTTTTGTGCAGAGTAGAATGAACTGTATGCATATCAAAACAAGGAACATGTTTGCTTACAAGAAAGATATATGTCTATATAGCCACTTTTGTTGCAGCACAGTAAGAAAATAAGACAAACTAAAATAAAGCCCAGATATCTTTTTTTTTTAATGAACACCTCCTTTTTTAATTATAAGTGCCTTTTTAAATAGAATATATTTGAAAATTCAGGAACAAAATCTTATTTCTTTATTAATAAGAATTCATAATGATGTGGCTATTACTACAGAAAGAGCTTATTCCATTCTTCAGTACTTTGTGCTGCCATCAACCTGTGCAAAAAGAGCATGGACCAATCTAAATTTCTGTCAAGTAAACATTTTTTCTCATTTCATTTTGCAAAATGATTTTTGTTTAATTTTATACCCTTAAGGCCTTACCCAATTTAAAATATTTATTGCAATAATAATAACAAAAAAAAAAAAAGAATAGCTTCACCTTTTATCGCTGAGGACTATATCTTAATCCCATTAAAGACAAAGGAGTGTTCTTTGGATGTTTCAGTCAAATCAGGATTTAGCCCTGAGCATATATTCAGTAAGTATCCCATTAATTTAGAACCATTTGATTGGCTCAGTCAGTGATACTAGTATTGCTGTGTAACACACACATCAGAAAAAAAAGAAAAAAAAGTGATTTTTTTACAGAAATCCAGTGTTATGCCAAAAAAGTTCTGTAAAACAATACACTTCGGAAAATGAGAAGCTAGGAAGACTGAATGCAATATTTTAATATACACATTTGAAAGGATTGCTAACCGTGTAAGATTACTTCAATACTCATTTATATTTGCTTTCACTGATAAGAGTCCTTTCTCCAAACAGAATATTGAAAGTATGCATAGATATAGCTATATAGCTCTGTTTAATTCTATGCTATGCTGAGCACCTACTGAAGGTGGAACGGTCAGAACCTCCTTCCCCAGGAACCATCTGGAGATAGACAAGATGTATAGAGCAGAGTCAAGGAGAATGCAGAAATATAAACTTATGTTAACAATTAGGTAGGAGATAATGATACATAGAGATATTATTATTCATCCACTGTGACAATTAACTTTTTGCAAATTATTAATAGGAATCTTGATATGAGAAAATCATAAGGACTTGAAAATGAAGTGGACTAAGCCTAATGGAGAAAGGAAATTCTAAATACATGAACAATGTAAAGGCAGGAAACAGATCTACACCAGAGGAAACCAAAGGAGTAATAAAGATTAATATACCTGATGCAAAGAAAAGGGACAAAAGGATCATGCACAGTGATCAGAAGCTGAATCTTTGGATGTTTTGAAGAAAGAGAGGCACTAATAGGACTAAAGAAAGAGATGAACATAGGTAAAATAATGGGAAATGGCGATGGGTTATGCCATATGTGTCACACATGACATGACAAAAAGCATGAAAGGTAGGGTCTAATAGGACTTAGGCTGTAGACTCTAAAACCTCAGATGTAGGTTACAGAATTATTCCTACTGGCATGACAGTAATGCAGTGATGCCATATGCAATTTGGATAGAAGAACAAGTAGCCTGTGATAAGACTGATTCCCTGTGACCACAAAATACTGAGGTGATTCAGCTGCTAAAACAATTTTCTTTTTCTTTCTTTCTTTTTTTTTTTTCAGCAAGTGACTTTGCCATAATATAAAATAAACTGTGAGAGTTCTGTACAGGCACCGATACTCACTTGCACAAGTACAGACTCACAGCCTTTTTTCTTCCAATATCTCAACTTTCTGTAATCTGTATGCTTGCAGTCCTTTCACAGTGATGAAAAACTTGAGAAAGGAAACAATTATAGAACACTGCATTACTTTTATTCAATGTAAAACATGATGCAGTACCACCCTGGGTAAATCAATTCAATATATCATGACCATTTAGGCCCTAAATTATTTTTAATATTCATTTTATTAACTTTGTCTACTGATCATCTAGGTGGACACATTCATCATATGTAATTACCCCATAATCCAAACTATCTCTGACTTTTCCTCTTCTTCCAGAAAGACTCTCATTGATAGATGCCTAATTGTAAAATCAGAAAGTATCCTTTTTTACAGTCTTACTTGAGCGGATTGATTTATTCTTCCCATTTTGTTTCCCTCAAATATAATGCCGCACATAATACTGCTGCTTAAATTATAAACTATGCTTCCTATGACAGACCATTTTATTCTTTGTTTGCAATTAGTTAAACATAGCAAGATCATAACGTAAAGGACCAGATCTTGATCCTTTGGGCTTCATTGAACCTCTTACGAGGCAAACAATCAAGAGTAGTCCATAATTAGTAACAAGAATAAATAGCAAATCCTTTAGTAATCAGTGGACCAATAAACGCTTGAGAAGAAGCAATATTCAGGTTTTTAAACACAATGTAGTTTATTCATAAGCTGTAATTAATTCTGCTAAAGACAAAATTAGAAACTTTACTTTTTCAACATAGATACATCACACATTGGAGATTAATAGAATTTATGTTCTTATACATGATCTCATCCTGCAAAATACTGTGCAGCTCTTTTGAGGCATTGAGTGTCCTTAATTTCTGTAAAACATGACAGCAATCATCCTTTCGAGGGAGAAGCTCAGTGTTTCACAGGACTGGGTCCAGTGAGAAGAATATCACAGACATGCATGCCATATGTTAAGTTTTGAAGCATGAATGCTTTAACTGCAACACCTCATGGCTCTAACTACAGCTGTAAGCTAATACTGCTACGTAGCTGTCCACTAGTAAAAGTATGTCCCTAATTACCAGAAAGGATCTCAGTTTCTCATTGTATGTTATGATAAGAAAAAAATGAAGGAAAGTAATGTCCTTCACTTTAAACATTACTTTTTTTTTCATCATCTCAGACATTTTAAAATCAACCTGTTGTGCCTAGGTATTGCAGCACAGTCTAATATTGCATGGCATGTAAATAGATATCTTAACTACTCATAATGAAATGATTATATATACATATGTATATATATAGACTATATATATATACTTAAATATTATCTATCACATAATTACTCAGTATTATTTAACGGAATTTTGGGAATATGAATTTTGTTGTTTGATGTACTTTAAATTGTATGAAGCAGCATATTCTTAAGACTACCCTCACCAATGCTTTGGATTATTTATTCATTAAATAAAGTAAGTGCTTTCTTTTGCTTGTTATAATCCTGTTTGTACAACCATGTGATAATTTAAAATGGGTAAGTACTGTACGGAATTATAACTGTTTCTTTTCTTGTCTAAATATATGCCTATAACAATATTTATTAGTGATCTGAGTTTTAAGAATGTGTCTCTCTATGTGTTTACTACTGCCTTGTACATAGTTCAAATTTAAAGGAAAGCTAAGGTGACATTTCTTCATGTAACTCTGAATGCCCCAATAGCTTTTAAATGGTTGTTTGACCTTAGTCACGAACAAAATTAGGATGGCATCCGTACTTTGAATCACCTGTAAAATAAATACAGCATTTTGGGTGTGCTTACTGTAGCTATCACAAGTGAACATACTTTCTTCATTTCTTAGGAAAAGATATGTTAAGCTTCAGATGGGGTGGGAGAAGGTTCAGTTATCAGAGGATAATATTTAGAAAGCTGATTTAACATAAGCTGAGTCAGAGATGTGGTATGCTAGATTACTTTTTCATGTTTCACCATCAACTTCTATGTCCATATCAGATGACCAACTAAAATGCCTCTTTGAGGAGATCAAACATTTCTTATTGATAAACCTGGAAACTGTTTTTGATGACTCCGAATTACATCAAAGTCAACAGGAATTTTCTTGGTTACCCCTAAAGGACATGATTTCACTTACATTTAAATGTATATTTCTTTCAAAGAAACTCATTTGCCTTCTTTTCACTCACTACAATCATATTTTTTTTATTCTCTCCCCACCCTTGGATATTTTCTGGAGAGGTAAGTAGAGGCTCTGGAGAGGCTGCAGTTCCCTGAAAAGGTTGGCTGATCATGAGCCAGTTACAAGTTCCTAATGCTCATCAAATTGGACAATTATTTCACATTCTTTCATTTCTTTTTTAGGGATGCCAGATGGCCACTATTTCTACCAGCTATGTCCTCAAGTTCCCTCCCACAATTTGCATTTTCTCACATTGCTTGAGAACCCCCTTGTACCCCTCAAAGATTCCAACACTAAGCTAAAACTGTTACTGTTTTATTTTGCTGTACCAGTTCCTAGGATATAAAGACTTTTTTTTCCTTTATTTTCCTGCTAGGAAGTGAAGGTGGGATCTACATGGTCTTGCATCTATCTAGACCTTTTTTATGTGCTGTGATGTGGGTGCTAATAGAAGTCTGTCAACCTCAATGTTTTTGTAGTGGAGAATAGAGAATGAAGAAGAGGGAGGAGTATGTGGTAGGGAAAGCAGAGAGCAGCAAGCAGCTTGTTTTAGGAAATAAGAAAACTACAAGAGCAGCGTTAAAAGTAAGTTAGAATTTCATGAGGGAAATGAATATAAAAGCCCTTTTAAAATGTGTCTTCATATCCCTGCAACACTGAGAAGAGAACCCTGTTCTCTTAATAGGTCCTTGGCCCTATTGCACATAGCTACACTTAATACTACTTTGTCATGAAAAAGCTGAACTCTGATTGATTGTAAGCCTCCACCGTTCTGCTGAGTTTCTTCTGTTTGGTATTTCTTTTTCTTTTTTTTTTCTTTTCTTTTGAGACATGTTCTGCCTATCATAGATAGAGAGAATATCATATAATTTAGGTAATTAAGCACTGAGTTTGACTAGTGCTGAAATTATCAAATTATTTTAAAAAGCATTTGATACAGGTAGCTTGTAAACAACTAACAGGCCCAAATCAGTAAGGAATACAGTGAAAAAAAAAAACCCACAAACACACAAAGCAAATCAACCCTAATAAAATGTTCAGACACTTCTATCCTGAAACGGAGTAAAGGTTTTGAGAATAAAGCCTTATTGTCATGAAGAGATCAATCCATTTATTTTAATTTGCAACATTGCACAAGAAAACTGGGTTGTGCAAATATTGTTATTTTCAACAGAAACAAACACAGTCACAAACAAACAAAAATCCAATGTCTTATTAATAGCAATATTTTTTATTTTTTCTCTTGTAAGTCACCGTTTAACAAACAATTATGCTTAAGGAAATTGTTCAAAGACTATTTTGTTCAGGCTTATGGGTAGCTACTTTATAATTTTTATAATGAACAATTTTATATTTTCCTTTGAGAGAGGGGAGAAAGCTTGAATCCTGTTTACAGTTTACATACTTTATTTTTTAAAAAAGGTTTGTTTCAGGAGTATTATTTACCACAGTGAATGAATGGTGTAGACCTGTGCTTTTAGAGCATGACCTAGTACTCCTAAGACACTTAGAAATCTTAGTTTTAGTCCTACTGTCTTCAGGAGGAAATTTCTTCTACATTATTGATAAAGATCATGCATAATTACTGCCCACTGTGCTACTAAGCCTCCAAGACCAAAATGAAAAAGAAAAGGAGTCAGACACATAAGTACAATTGTTTTATTCACACAGGAAACCTGTACCAAGTTATGAAAACAAAATGTACAACTGTCTATTCATTCAGCCAGAACTATGTACTTACTCACGCTGACCAAGACTGAGCACCATACTCTTTGTTTCCTTCTTTATGAGGCAGATTGAACAAAATCATGAGCAGTTATGCCTCATTCTGAAAGCCCTTTTAAACTTGAGGAGATTCTGGGTAAATGGATTTGAGGTAAATGCAAGCTTAGGCAAGTCTTTCACAGTCAATGGTATAGGTAGCTCTGAAGACTTCCAGACAGAAATCTTTTATTCCCAAGCTCAGATAAGTTGGCACCCTGCTTTGTGGAGAATCAGAATGCAGAAACTATTCCAAACTTCACAGCTATGTCTGGATACTTTACCGTGTCTAATCACAAATATTGAAAACCTGAAAATAAATAGGCAAATAGAAAGAGAAATTGAAGATAATATGTTCACCCTGTGGTAAAAACAGAAACAAAACACATACAAGCACAAAAACATGTTTAATTCTTTGCAAAACATGTAACTACAGCAAAGTATATTACTAATGTTCTGTTTTCTTTGGATGCCCTACTATATATATAGTGTGTGTATATATATATAAGTTACTGTAGTGAAGGCTATGCTCAGTAAACTTACAGGCAATAATTCTACACTAATATGCATTCAGTTCATATATGTTTTTTGTATGGCAAATACAAAGAAATTCAGCTTTTCTGCATTTTTTAGAATATCAAATGAGTGATTACTGTTTCTAATAAGCTTGCAGTCACAGAGTCTGTAATTCTTTGGTCCTGAACAATTGCATAATTACTAACTCAACTACATTAGCATTGGGAGTAGACACGGATGATTTCAAAAGGGATACTACTGATTTAATGAGGTTTCAGTCTGTATGTTTCCAAAATTACAGAATTATTTAAAACTCATTGATGCTTTTGAGCATTTGAATCAATAAAACATCAACCAAAAGAAACATAAAAAAAGAACAAAGCAAACAAACAAAAAAAAGAGAGCAAACTTGCAATTTTCAGGATGTACAGCTATCAAAATATTATTTTCTGACTAATTTAGCCAGCCAGTCTGGCTGGCTTCACTAAGGACTAGCTGGTTGCTAAATCTGTTGAGTGTCTAAAGCTGCCATTTGCAGCAGTTTTTTTTTTTTTTTTTTTTCTTTTTTTTTGTATTTTGAATGTTTATGGCATTGTGATTGCTCTACAATAAACATGATAATGGGCCCTTGGCACAAAGAAGCTGTTCTGAAATTATTGCCCTTCTCTTGCATTTACTGCCTGTGTGTGTTATGTGTGTGTGAGAAAGAGAGAGGCAGAAGCTGATCAGATTATGATGTTGTGGAGCTAGTAGTTTGTCAAAAAAAAGTATTTGGTAATTCTGTACAGAGAAGAATTCTTAATATATTGTAAAACTGTATTTTTTTTATTTAAGATGACTTTATTCTGCAAAGGTCCCTGCATTAAAAATTCCCCTTAATTTCAGTGAGAGATAGATTAGCTCAAGCAGTAGTTTTCATGTCAGCGGTTGTTACATCCGAGTAAGTATGAAAGGATATGTCAGTCAGAGACATAATAAAATCCTTAAACACATATGCCCCCAAGTAATCCTGCTGTGTAACAAACAATTACTTGACAGAGGAGTAAAGTGGAACAATGATCTTAACATGGAAAGTTTCAGACTGCCTCAATTACCGCATGTAGCTGTGGATACACCAGATAGCACCCCATGTATATCCTCATTCCATGGATACTAAAATTAAAAATTCACTTCCCTCATTTCCTTTAATGCCTTTTCAGTTCAAGACTAAAGCAGAGCTTTACTTAGCTTGCAAAGCTCTGCACATATTCATTGCTTCCTCTCATATCTCTTGCAAACAACCTGCAATACTCTACAAGTACTCTGCAATACTCTGTGCTTTGAAATCACATTGTAGTTAGGTTTTTCTAACCTTGGCCTGCTGCTTCTGTCACTCCCTGGTCTATATCTGCCCTCCCTCCTCTCCAAACCCCAAGACAAAAACTTAGAAACAGATTTAGATAGGTTTCCTATCAAAGTACCACCCAAATTTGTCTAACTTGTCTACCTATCTGCACTACTGGTAATATCCCTTGCATTGTTAGGTAGTGTCAGGACACAATTTAATCATAGAATCATAGAATGCTTAAGGTTGGAAGGAACCTCAGAGGTCATCTAGTCCAACCCCCTTGCAAACGCACAGGGCACAGGCTGCATCCAAGCGGGTTTTAAGGACCTCCAAAGAACGAGACTGCACAACCTCTCTGGGCAGCCTATTCCAGTGCTCTGTCACCCTCACAGTGAGGAAATGCTTCCTTAAGTTCCTGTGGTCCTCCCCAAATGCAGGACCCTGCATTTGCCCTTGTTGAACTTCTTTAGGTTTCTCATCGCCCAGTTGTACGGTCTGTCCAGGTCCCTCTGGATGGCAGCGCAGCCCTGCAAGGAAGCAAGGAAGATGAAACTAGCACAATAAACATAAGCAGTGTGCATGAGCAATACATTTTGAATGAGGACACATGACAGAAAGTGGGAGGAGCAGCTGATACCCCAGAGGGCTTTGCTGCCATCCAGAGAGAGCTCTACAGACTGGAGAACTGGATGGGGAGAAAACTTAGGAAGTTCACTAAGGGCAAGTGCAAGATCCCACAACTGGAGAAGAATAACCCTGGACACCAGTAGAGGCTGGGGACTGACATTCTGGAGAGCCGCCCCGCAGAGAAGAACTTGTGCATTGTGGTGGATGACAAGCTGACCATGAGACAGCAGTGTGCCCTGGTGGCAAAGGCCAATGGGACCCTGGGATGCATTAAGAAGAAGAGCATCTCCAGCAGGTCGAGGAAGTTAATTATTCTCCTATACACAGACCTGGTGAGGCCACATCTGGCGTACTGTGTCCAGTTCTGGGCTCCCCAGTACTAGAGGGATATGGAGCTGCTGGAGAGAGTCCAGTGCAGGACTACGAGCACTGTCAGGGGCTTGGATCATCTGCCTTATGAGGAAAGGCTGAGAGAGCTGGGCCTTTTCAGCCTGAAGAAGATAAGGCTTGAGGGGACACCTGATCAGTGTGTATAAATACCTCAAGGGAGGCAGTGCAGAGGATGGGGCTGGTCTCTTTTCAGTGGTGGCCACTGACAGAACTAGAGGAAATGGCCACAAACTGAAACACCAAAAGTTCCACAGTAGCTTAAGGAAAAATTTCTTAACAGTGAGAGTGACAGAGGATGACACTGTAACAAGTTGCCAAGGGAGGTTGTGGAGTCTCCTTCTTTGTTAATCTTCAAAACCTGCTTGGTCTCAGCCCTGTGCCACATGCTCTAGGTGAGTCTGTGTGTTCAGGGGCGGGTTGGAGTAGATGTCCTCTAGTGGTTTCTTCCAACCTTAAGGATTCTATGATTCTGTGATTTTATGACAGTAAGACATCTATTCAGAAACAGGATCTACACTGCTGGCTGGTAAGAACTTTCTTATATTGCTCAAGCACCATCACATAGATGCAATGGTAAGGATGTGGAGACAGAAAACCAGCATAAAGCTGCTTCCATTTTTAAGTTATTTTTTCTTTCATTGCAAGTGGCATATTATGGCACTTCTTAGAGAGAGAGGCAATGGACTTGTAGAAAAACAAAAGCCAACTGTGAAGCAAACTGACCACAGTATTGAAACAAGTGAATTCCTGATAATGGGATCTTGTGTTTTGTTCTTTCCGAAGAAAGAGTATGGTAGAGGATTGTGTAGCATTGGCTGTACTGATTTTATATAATCAGTATTGTATAACTTCTAAGCAAAGACCGGAGTTCCTCAGGGGAAAGAGGAGTGCAGGAATAGATCCTGCGCGTTATAGAGACGATGCCTCTGTTAGCAAAAGTTCTTTCATGTTAGCCAGTAATCACATGGACAACCTGAGTAGACTGGAATCTCATACCGATCCCGAGAGTGGCCGTGATCTTCTGGAATAGACTAAATTGGTGTAAAATCTCCAGACTCCTACTACTGCTGAATGAAAGCCTTCATAAGGGAAAAAAAATCAAACAAACAAACAATAAAAACCCACACACAAACACAGGGTACAAAGCATAGCTTTCTTCTACATGTATTTTTTTTCTTTCTAGACAGTGTTGTTCTTTTTATCCTTTGTATCATTTGTAAACTTGAGGGTTGCATGATCTTGGGATATTCAACTAAAATAATTCACAGAATCATAGAATGTGTAAGGTTGGAAGGGACCTTAGAAGTCATCTAGTCCAACCCCCCTGCACACGCAGGGTCACC
>JAUBOD010000324.1:222322-235874 GCA_032353885.1 Nothura maculosa | reverse complement strand
TGTCCACTAGTGAATAGAGGCCAACCCCATCCTCCTCACTGCCTCCCTTGAGGTATTTATAGACACTGATCAGGTCCTCCCTCAGACAAGCTTTGGACAAGCTTTAAAAATTTCTTTTGGAAAAAGGAGCTCAAGTTTACAATCAGATGGTCTGGCATCCCCCATGCTGTATAAGAAAAGCAGAGCCATTCAGCAGCTGTCCATACAGTTTATTCTGAGTTCATGATGTTGGAGTAGGTCTACAGGACTAGAGTACCAGTTCCAGGAAATGACAGGCAGACTATTAGCTTAAATATTGTGCTTCTTAAAGAAGAGGTATATGCTTCACAACTCATACTATAGCATTTTTCTATCCTTTTTAGGAGATAGACCTTCCATGCTGCCTAGAATTTTGCTGTGCTGTACATAGCTCCTCACTTGTTTTTTATACCTGTCTAAGAAGAAATATAGATCATATGAGAGGTAGGTACTAACTATAACTTTCCTTAGCACTACCTAAAGATACTATGCTACGTTAGTCCAAAGATAGTAAGCATGCACCAAGCCTTATAACAAGGCTATTTATTATAAATGTGGTCTTACAGATGGCTGTAGTGTAGGTGGCTAGTGTGCCACCCCTGGGAGGATCTCTCCTCTGACTTTTCGCCCATCACTGGGCATCAGCACAACTTTCAAAAGGAACCTGCCTACACTCTCACTGTCACTGAAGAATCCACTTCTACTGCTATGGGATATTGACCTTTAGAAAATACGGGAGAAACTTTCAATCATCATCAAAAGGCATCATTTATTTTTCAGCTTTAATTTCTATTGATCTATTGATGTATGAAATAAGTACATTCCTCCATTTTATTTTTGTTTCTTTATTTTTGTTTGTTTGTTTCTTCTGACCTGCTGGGTTTTCTCAGTGTTATTGTAATATTTAAATTTTTTGATTTAATGAAATAGATGACAATATTCTTATACCATTGCTGTTTATCCCTGCTCTAATGCACTTTCTCCTGTGATAAAGAAGATGAGTAAGAGAGCAGTAATCAAAGCCCTTCTGATCCCACAGAAACTCCTTTTCTCTGAATCTCTGCCGTAATTCTGGAGTGGCTGCTCCTGTTCTTCTGTTAGAGCCTGAGAGATACCACACTGTGTATGAGATCCAAGCTTTAAGGCAAAATAATGCTTTTCTGAGGATGGCACTAATTAATTCAAGTAGATGCTGTAGTTTTATGCCAGTGCAGGTATTACTTTTATGGGAAAAAGACTGTTTTACAGGGATGTCATTTGTAGATAACAAGGATGCACATGGTACAAGGGTGTAACTTCCCTCATCCAGTCCATACTTTCAGAGCATTCCTATGTGGATGTTATATATATACAGCCCTGGTTATATATATACAGCTCCCTCTACACAACCCTGGTAAAGCCACATCTGAAGTACTGTGTCCAATTCTGGGCTCCCCAGTACAAGAGGGATGTGGAGCTGCTGGAGAGAGTCAACGCAGGGCTACAAGGATGAACAGGGGCCTAGAATGTCTGTCCTATGAGGAAAGGCTGAGAGAGCTGGGCCTGTTCAACCTGGAGAAGAGAAGGCTGAGGGGCAACCTGATCAGTGTGTGTAAATATTTCAAGGGAGGCAGTGAGGAGGATGAGGCTGGCCTCTTTTCAGTGGTGGCCACTGATAGGACTAGAGGAAACATCCACAAACAGAAGCACCAAAAGTTCCACAGGAACTTAAGGAAAAATTTCTTAACAGTGAGGGTGACAGAGCACTGGAACAGGCTGCCGAGAGAGGTTGTGGAGTCTCCTTCTTTGGAGATCTTTAAAACCCGCTTGGATGCAGCCCTGAGCCATGTGCTCTAGGTGACCCTGCGTTTGCAGGGGTGTTGGACTAGGTGACCTCTGAGGTCCCTTCCAACCTTAAGCCTTCTATGATTCTATGTTATATGAGATGATGTCAAAAGTCTTGCTGAAGTCGAAGTAAACAACATGCATGCTCTCCCGTCATCCAGACAGTCAGTCATCCCATAGAAGTCAGGTTCAGTCATCAGGTTCATGATGATCTGTCCTCCAAACAGAGAAAGAGGTGAGGCTGACCATTAAGGACTAGGGCCTGTGGTTTCTTGCAGCCTCCTGTAGAAGGCCTCATCCTCTCCCTCTTCCTGGTCGGAAGGCCTGTAGTAAACTCCCATGACAGTGTTGCCACTGTTGACCTGCCCTTTAATTCTCACCTACAGGCTCCCAACCTGTAGGCTCCCAACCTGTGCTTCGTCCTCCCCTAAGCTGAGCTCTATATGTTGCAGTTGCTCTCTCACATATAGAGCCTTTCCACCACCTCACTTTCCTGGTCTGTTGTTTGTAAACAGGTCAATGCCTTCCATTGCTTCATTCCAGTAATGAGAGCTGTCCCACCGTGGCTCAGTAATTGCAATGAGATCATGGCCCTTCAATCCATGCCAAACCATAGGTCAACAGAGGTGACACTGTGACCATGGATCTTGTCTACCTTGACTTCAGCAAGGTTTTCAACACCATCTCATTTAACATCCTCATAGGAAAACACTTGAAGTATGGACTGGATGGGTGGACAGTGAGGTGGGTTGAAGAACTATCTGGATCGCAGAGCTCAGAGGGTGGTAATAAATGGGACTCAGTCCAGTTGGAGGCCTGTTGGGTTCAGTCCAGGACCCATTGCTGTTGAATTTGTTCATCAGTTACTTGGACAAGGGACAGAGTAAACCCTGAACAAGTTTGTGGATGATACCAAGCGGGGTGGAGGGGCTAACACTCCTAAGGGCTGTGGTGCCCTTCAGAGGCACCTAGAGAGGTTGGAGAGTTGGGTAGAAAGAAACCTCATGAGGTTCAACAAGGACAAGTGCACGGTCCTGCACCTGGGGAGGAATAACCCCAGGCCCTGGAACAGATTAGGGACTGACCTGCTGAAAAACAGCTCTGCCAAGAAGGAATTGGGAGTCCTGTTGGACAAGAAGTTAACATGAGGAAGCAGTGTGTTCTCGTGGTCAAAAAGGCCAATGTGATCCCGGCCTGCATCAGGAAGAGCGTTGACAGCATATCAAGGGAGATGATCCTGGCCCTCTACTCAGCTTTAGTGAGGCTGCTCCTGGAGTACTCTATGCAGTTCTGGACTCCTCAGTATAAGATGGATATGGAGCATATAGAGAGGGTCCAGCCTGGAGTGACAAAGATGAATAAAGGCCTGGAGCATCTATCATATGACGAAAGACTAAGTGAACTGGACATGTTTAACCTGGAGGAGAGAAAGTTGAGAGGGGATCTGGTCAATATCTATAAATACCTGAGGGGAGAATGTAGGGAAGATGGGGCCAAACACTTCTTGGTGGTGACCAGTGATAGGACAAGGAGGTAATTGGTATAAGTTGAAACACAGGAAGTTCCATCTGCATGTTAGGAAGAACTTCTTTGTGAGGTTGACAGAGTCCTGGAACAGGCTGCCCAGGGAGGTTCTGGAGTCTCCTTCTCTGGAGATCTAAACCTACCTGGATGCCACTCTGTGACCTGTGCTCTCGGTGTCCCTGCTGGAGCAGGGGGGTTGGACTAGATGGTCTCTTGTGGTCCCTTCCACGGAATCACAGAATCGCAGAATGGGAGGGACCTCTAGAGATCATCTAGTCCAATCTTCCTGCTCAAGCAGGAACACCTAGAGCACGTGGCATGCGGTGGCATCCAGGCAGGTTTTGAAGACCTCCAGAGAAGGATACTCCACTACCCACTCACTGCGCTCTGTCACTCTCGCAGTAAACAAGTTCCTTCTCACATGGAGAAGGAACAACCTCAATCACTCTATGATTCTTTGGGTCTGTGACTCAGCAATAGAGGCTTGTTTAGGAAGATGTTATTTGGCAAGTAGTTTAAGGTAGTGTCAGAGTAGTGCTAATTCAGGCTTTGAAAGGAGGTGATAATATGCAGGAAATGTTTCACTTACAGAAGTGGTTTTGACTTTAGTATAGACCCAAAACCTCCTGAGCTTCAAAGGAATTTGAGAGGGCAAATATATTCTGAGTGCAGCATGCTTACCCCTCTGATCAGGAGATGGGCACGGTGTGTCTTTTTTCACATTTCTAAACTTTGTGAACTATTCCTTGCCTTCTACCCCTAACCCTAGCTAGGATGGTCAGCATCCTCATTTCCTAGTCCTAACTTTGCCCTGTCTGATCTTAGATCCACACGCAAAACCTATCAACTCCTACAGTCAACTAGAATTCCCATTAAAGCCTACCATTCTTTGTAACTAGTCTCCATCTAATATACTTCGCATCTATGTTATGACAGCAAACTCCAGATTCCACAGAAATCTGCTTCTAATGGCTTTTAGGATGCTAAATAATGCTTTATAGTATTTTTATATCCAAAAATCAGAATAAGTATATGTGAGTTAACAGGACTGACTAACAGTAGAAGTTGGTTTTCTCCACAGAGCTTGCACTTTGGATGTCTTGATTGGTATACTCGTGGTTCAGGCAAAACTAAAATAATGAGCGTCTTCCCAATGACAGTATATTGTGAATGCATCTAGAAGTAGGATATTAATTGTGATAGCTGAAAGATGGATGAATTGCAGTTGTAAAAGATGCAGTACTGATATTTTTAACTCTGGATGTCTGACTGCAGATGCCTTCTGATATATATGTATAAGAACATATATATTATACATATTTTGACTGTGTGCATGTGAATATTAGGAGGATAAGAATGATGTCTTCTATAATCCTCCATGGTATCAAGTTCTGGTAAATGAGTCTCACCTATTGTGATGATTATTTAGAAAGAAAAATAACATACAATTTTTCTTTTTGTTTGTTTGTTTGGTTTTGTTTAGTCTTGGATGGACATGATGATTTGCCTATAAGTTAGTCAGCTTATCATAATGCATTTCACGGAGAAAATTTAAAAGCCAGTATGTAAAATACTTAAATAAATTAAAAAGATATAATGCATTAATCACTGTACTGGCTGACTTGAATATTATTAAAATGACATAGAAACACTTTATTTCACTTCCTATATTTAAGAGCTTTATTGTAAATCTGGAAGGTATAGATATACCTAAAAATATAATTTATTTCAGGAATTCTGAGAAATTGAAAGCCTGATTTTAAATCCATTAACAATTAATTAAGCTTTTTCTATTACCACTTATAAAACCAAATATTTTTTGCATATTAAAATGCTTCATTGTTCTGCTTATTTGGAAATATCACCTGACACTAGTCCTGTCACCTAAAGCTAGGCTTTGAAATGTGTGTGCTTAACTGTTGTTTCAACTGCAATTAGTGTAGGCATTTAAGGTTTAGTTTCCCATTAAAAGAAAGAGGCAATGACTGCTAGGTGCTTTTCACAAAAGCTTCTCTGAAATTACATTCTGAATTATATTTTCTGAAATTTACCAAGTTGTTGTTCCTGCATTATCCTTTGGAACTGACAGTAATGCCTCTCATGGTATTACATGGGCTTACTGGAGGGCTAAAAAGATAAAACAAAAACCACAATGGCATGTGGAAAGTGGAATGTCCTTCCTCATTTGCTGTGTATATAGTCATAAATCTCTAAGAGCTGAAGCTGCTGATATTTTTCATTGCTATCTCCTTGGTTTACTATGGGCATATTTCTCAGGTGAGCAGGATTACCCGCAAAAAGAATGCCTCAGAGTCCCCAGTTTTACGTTTGTACTCCATTGGAGAACCGGAACCTCCATCTCTGCCATTCTCAAAGGAAACCAAATGCATAGTCTAGAAGGAAACAATAACAACCTCTGAAAAGGAAATCTTGGTCCGTAACAGTAGGTAAGGAAGACCATTCATATTCCTGCTAGCAAATGTAGGTTCAACTGAGTTTCTTCAGTGTGAACTACTGTGCACTAGTTGCACCTATCTGTTCTCAGTAGTTCTTAGCTATGGACATTGTTTTTTTCTATTGTTTGAAGTTTGTTTCAGTGTATCCTTGAAGCATTTCATCTGTTTGCCCTGGCTACATGATCCTTCTTCTAGTCCATGGCACACCAGCTGCTTCAGGATGCTGGTATCTTCTCTTCTAGACATGTGACCAGCCCAGTGCAGCTGTTCTGAGATGATCATGGCTACAATCCCTGGAACATAGCTCTGCTCTGAAACTTTTTTATTGCAAATTTTATCCTACCATCTGATGTACAATATGGTCCACAGATGGTGCACATGACATTTGTCTAGAAGTCATGTATGTCGTCACTAGTCCATGTCTTCAAGACCATTCAGCAAACCAGATAACACTGCTGCTTTGTAGATTCTTAATGTGATCTACCATTTAACACTGAGCTGCTGTTTGACCTCAATGTAACCTGCATCCTGAACTGCATGCTGCAGTACAAGAAAACTGTTGTTTTTATTGGTCTTTTTAGAAAAGAGTGAGCAAGCAAACAAGCAAACATATATACATTAGAAGAAGAAGGGAAAGGAATATTATTGTTTTCTTACTTTTCAGCCTGGTTTTCCAGTATATTAAATGGCAGATCAAGCACTTACCTACTTCATATATCTGTTACAAATCAGTATATAAATATTTAGTGCATTTGTGTATTTTTTCCAATTCTGTAAACTAATGAGTGTTCCATCTAGAGCGCTAGGCTTTGTCTGCAGCGGGCCAAAAGTGGTTGCAGGTGGTTGCATGTCTTACAAATTGGGGCCTGTAGATAAAGAAGCAGCCTGAAACAGACTGAAGACACATATTTGTATGCAATAAATGATTTTTAATATTTAAAATGCTTAGGAAAACAAGCAAACAGAAAATTAAACGTTCACACTTGCTAACCTCTGCTTTTTCTGTAGTGAAAATTTTCACCTCCAGGGGAAAGCACCAGGTGAATGGCTGCCTTCCTTCTATTCTCTTGTCTTCAAGGTAAGAGTAACTGCCAACATCTTTTCAGGATTGCATGAGCTAGATTCCACAAATTCTTATTTCATTATTGTGACTTTACGGTTGCAGATGTGATAAGCCTACTGTCAGGTAGGTTAATGAAGAGAAGTTTCTCCAAAAACATAGTGAGCTTTCTTTGTCCAACAAAGAAAACAAAAGAAAACAAAGTGTAGGAACCCTGTTCTTGCCTTTATGTAGCCCATGTAAGAAGTTATATAGAGACATATATATACATGCACAATTTGTACCCATAACCTAGACGAGGAAGGACCAGAAAGTCCTTTTTGTTTAAGATGTTGCTACTTAGTATTAATTTTGATGGAATTTCCCTTTCATCTCTTCTAGAGTAAAAAAAAAAAGAAAAAGAACACTTTTAGTTTTGAGTTAAGTTATGCAAATTCATTAATTGTTTAGAGAATGCCTTTTCCTTCAGGTCTGGTTATAATCTATATGGCATCTGCTGACACTGTTAAATCACATATTGCCATTAAAGAGCCTTTTTTTTGTAATTTTTTTTTTAATTCTAAAATACAAACTGAACATATGTTTTCACAGAACTTCCCAGGTGTTTAGCCTCAATGACTACATCTATTTTAGAAACCAGAAATAGATATGAGTAATTCAGCTCACTTCTTATAATGTACAATGTTTCCTGTAACATAGCTGATCTTCTGTTCACTCAATCTCTTCCTCATTTATCTAAATTTATTAGAACCTATTGAAGTTTTTGTCTTTTATAGACTTTTCTGAAGACATAGGTAGACAGCTCAATGCAGTTTAATAAGCTGGTTTAAGCAGTTGCGGGTTCGTTTATTTTTTAATTATTTTTATTTTTATTTTTTTTTTAAAATTCAAACAATTATTTCAAAGGCAGTATATTGCTTACAGTCGTTTCACTGAATGTGACTATACCGTAGCCTAAGCTATCTGCATGCATTCCTCAGATATGTATTACTTACCATTTTGCTCAAATTATTAAATAACATTAGTGCTGTTAATACCACATGTGATCTTATTTCCAGACTGACAGTAGATTATTTGTTCCTACTCTGAGATTTTTATCTCTTTAACTGCACGTTATTATCAACAGTCTTTAATCATAATTTTATTTTCATGATGACCTCACAGAAATCTCTATGTAAACAAGGATCTGAAGGAAATATATGTACTAGTTTGTTTTTCCTATTTTATTTGCTTACTTGAAAGCATTTGAAAGCTTCCTAAAAATAAAAGTAAATCATTAAGTGACTACTCCAGCAGAGATCACATTGACTTTCAGGCTTTAATCCTTTAGAATAGTGTGGGTACACACACAAAATTAAATCCTCTTCTCTACATCCTACTTTTTATTAAACATTATTATTATAGAGTGATGACTTCTGTTTGCCATAGGTAGTGAATGAAAGTGCTTGTAAATTTGCCCTTCCTTTCCCTCCATCCTCCCAGGACCAGAATTAGCAGTGAGTGAAATGACTTCTGAATACAACTATTTCAAATGCATTGAAACCCTCCTGTAAGTTTTCAACAAGTCTATTTCCCCCTAAGGATTTATTGATTTTAAAATACTCTGTATGTACTTGTTCATTTCTAGTTTTAAAATATCCATAGAGGATATATCAGAAATTTATAGCACAGCTACAATTTGTTAGAGGGGAACTCCACTTTTAAAAGCAGACTATAACAGGTCTTCTACATGAGTTTAACAAATACATTTGCAATACTTGATCTGTGCCAAGAAAAAGCCGGAGCTTAATGGTATGTCTGCGTAGACATAATCAAAAGTCTAGCTAATTCTCCTTTTAGGCCTTATGATTAACGCTGCTCTTGAAAATTCTTTAAGTGTTCTTTTCCAGTTGAAAGGAGGGATTTTTACAGTTAAATACAGTATAATTGTTCAAAAGTAACAATCTCTCCAGTGCTAACTCAGTCACATCACATACTTCTACAGCTTTATTTTTCTAATTGTCTTTTTAAATTACAACAAGTTTTGCATACTTTTCAAATAATTACAAAATTAAAACATTAAGATCAATAGTTTCTCCTCTAGAAACAGAAAAAAAAATGTCCCCTTGGAAAATGAAATAATAGTCTTGTGAAGAAGGGAATTAAAGAAACCTAATGCTTCACAGACTTTCATTTGTTTTTGGCCTAAGACTTTTCCTACTGCAGACTTCTGGAGTAGGGGATCGCATGTGCTAAACTAAACTTATGCTGCCTGGCTATTGAATAGCTCCAATCTGATGGACTGACCAATTTGATGCTGTGTGCACATAGGTTCGTTGTCTTAAATAGTGATGGAAGAATGTCCTGAATTTAAAGAAGTTTAAATTGTGTTTACGTGTTTAATATACTTTACATATCTCATAGATTTTGTGAGTGTATTGAAGATGAGCTTTTCTTCCCGTTATTGCATTTTGACACTGAGGCTTTCAGAGAGAAGTCAGATAGATACTGCATATGACTTTTATTTACTGTTAAACCATTTTGAGAATGAAGCAATTCAAATGAGAAAAACTTAAAATGTCTCATTGAGTCACTTTGCCAATATTTTCATAGCCTGAAGATGATTAAAAAAAAAAACTTCATTTGAGTTTCAGTTTTAAGTTTTAAGTTTTTAAAAGTAGGATGAAACAGTACTGGCATGTGTGGGGTTTCTAGAGGTTTAGTGATGTAATTTTGTCTCGTTGGGTAGGAGTGCTCCATATTCGGAAGTATTGACAGTTTGAGTAATCTTATAATACCTTTTCTTTTCCCCCATCTTTGCTGCAGCAGTTCTTAGGGACTGGAGCTTCCTCTAGGGCTTTTGCTGTGGTAGTTTGTTAATCTTCATCCTACCACGAGAGCATTTCCAAGTGGTTTCTTGTTTTGCCACTGCAGGGTTTTTTTGAAGTAGTGAATAATTTATCTAATCCCTTCACCTCTGAAAGGACTTTTGCTTTGGTTTTAACCTTTGCTCCTTTGGAAAGAAGGAAAATCACAATAACAAAAACTATATAATTATATAGATAGAAGTATATTTTTGTTATGATAAAAACATTATTTTTGAGAAAACAATGAGAAAAAATCCATTACTTAGAGAAATAAGAAACAAGATTTTTGTTTGATTGATTGCTTTAAGGTGATTATTACTAGCTTTGATTGATGGGAAATCAAAGACTTTTAAAGATGTTTACAAAAGGAAAGGAAAGGGGAAAGGAGAGAAGAGGGGAAGAGAGGGGAGGGGAAAGGAGGGAAAGGGAGGAGATGGGAGGGGATGGGAGGGGGAAGGGGAAGGAAAGGAAAAAGTTCCTGTAGATATCTTACTACAGCGGTGAGAATATGTTCAGCCCTATCCGCAACTCCACCTGCTCTCATTGCAGATCATCATTGCTAGCTAGAATAGGCGTAAGTAAAGCTTATTCACTCTTTGATTTATCATTTATTATCAATCATAAAGCAACTTCAGTTTCTAGGCCTAGTCATCTTTCGTGAATTGTCAGTCTCCAAGGCTAAAAGTTGTCTTTGGCAGAGTAGTTTCTCAGAAAAATGAAATGTTCCTTATTGTTCCTACGCATATTAAAGAAAAATAGAGAAAGAAACGAGGGTCTATGTACAGAGTTGCTAGAAGCACAGAATGATGATTTTTTACATGTTTATATCCCATGGTATAATCTAGGGCCCTGAGCTCTGAGATTTTGGCAGAGCATTTAGAGCAGTTACATGTAGAATAGGAAGCTGTGGAAATGAAGAAAGAGGGGATAATCTGATGAGATTTGTGCTCTGCATACCTTCCACACATAGCCTCTTTTGTTCTCTCTTAAGCATGAAGAGATTAGTTTCCTGTTTGTTTGCAGCCTCCTTGCTCTACACAAGTTGTTTGTGTTGTGAACTATGAAAAGTGTAAGCCACAGTTCAGAGTGATTTCTGCCTCCTTCAGTACCTTCCAATATGCCTATGTTTTTTTCTCTCGCAGAGAGAAATATTCATATTTTGACAAATGGCAACACATGTTTTTATTTTTATATGTGCAGATATGATATACATATATACATCTGATGTTTAACCATTGGCATACCTTGATCATTAAACTCTTATCAGAATATCTATTTTATCTGACCACCAAATTATCACATATTTCTCTGTTGTTGTTGTGCTGTTTTCTGGGAACAGAAAATACTATTTTACCCTATGGCTAATTAGAACACGTTGGTAAAGAATGTTTGAGACCTAAACTGACACTCCCAGCAGGCAATCACTGGGATAAGTCAGTGAAACTTATGATTTGGGGGACAAACTCTATTAAACTGAAATATCAGTATGATATTGCAGGGAAAACCAGTGAAATTGTTCTTTATTATTCCCTTCTTTTCCTTCTAAGATGTATTTTAAGGATTTTGTCACAGAAAGCTGTGACATTGTGAGAAAACTGCGTAGAACAGAGTTTAACTTTTTTTTTTTTAAAAAAAAACAATTATTTGTTTTAACTTCATGTGAAATAGCAGCATAGTTTTCATTGTTAGGCCGAGAGCAGTGTCAGCATTTCTATATTGCGGTAGTTCTGACCATAACTTTGCTGAGAAAAGAAACTGTGAGACTGCTTGCAGTGGCAGTCATGCAGGGAGACTCTGCAGGCAAACTTCTGGACTCACTCCAGTCATTACACATTCGGAAAGAGCTTCACACAAAGGTATTTTGTGCATGAATAGTCCAGAGGAATAGGTTTCTGGACCAACTGGTGTGTAGCTAATTTTAAAAAGTCAGTTTGCCATAACAATTATTTTATGGACTGTAGAGCAGATCTCATTAAAGTGGGAAGGGAATCATAAATTAAGGAAGAACTAAACACATTAATATGTCTAATACTGCCTCTGCTTAACAGGGATATTACGAATAGTAATGAGGACACCATTCTTATTGTGGGGGATGGTGGTAAATATGGTAAAAGTCAAAAGTGTTAGATATCTCAGGCACAGTATTCTGGTATGATTTCCTCTGTATTTTTTCAAGTTACTACATAACAGCTTTTAACTGTACTCAGGGACCCTTTCATTGCCATTCCAATTATTAGTCTGGTTGAAATTTTTCATTTAATATTTATTTCAAAGAATAGGTACAGTTTTGTATACCTGTTGCACATAAAACTCAGAGATTTTTGGCCCTTTGCTAGTCAGCTTTTATTATTCTAATTTCACTAGTAAGTATTAACTAATACCGATACTAGTCAGTAGAAGTTTTCCCGTTAACTTCAATGAAAATGTACCTAGACCTGAGATAAATACCTTTGAAAATTTCACCCACTATCATGCAGTTCTGAAATACAACACCAGAGGATTACCTGCAAATCATCATTTGCCATCCAGAAAGGAGAAAATTCTTTTTTTTTCTTTTTTTTTCTTTTTCTTTTTTTTAATAATGATAATAATAGCTACCTCTTTCATAGTACTTTTTATCAATCAGTCACAAATCTCTGTGCAGAGGAGGCTGATTTTGTAATTCTTACTTTAACAGATAGAGAGATGCAGGTAGAGTGAGGAAAATTCATCTCATAATTGGTGCTGATTTTCAGTAGTGATCTTTGACCCAAGACTTTTTAGTGGAAGAGTGGTGCTTAACCAAGAAAATTACTGTTTGGGGCAATAATCATATGAATCAAGAAACATACTTGAAATGAGGTAAAATAGTATCTTTGATTCATGTCAGTTAAGTGAGTTCTATAATCATGGCAAAATTACCTACAGTGAGCTGTTGCTGGTTTCAGATAGGATTCTGAAAAGGACTTTCCCATGCTGTGCTGGCTCTTTCAGAGCTTTGTGATGCCTGTTAAAATGGGTGGTTCTGATTTCACCTAGGACAGAGATAAGTACATATATTTTGAAGCAAGGCAAGAATTTATCCAGTGCTCCCTTGAATGAATGTATTGTTGATGTGCTTGGGTTTATTCATGTCTAATAGAAAAATTAGACATTAAAATATACAATGCCATTTGATTTAATGTAAAACAGCACCATGTTGGGTTGACAGTGTTGTCACATTGTAGTAACTCTGACTGGATTTATTGAAAAAAACTGTAAGAACATTTTTTCTTTATTGTATGTGTTATTTGAGATCTTTCTATCTTTAATTTATTTGGATCCCTGTAAGTGGTAGTAGGTCATTCTGGGCCTGTAACAGCATCATATCAGTATCTTGCACAAACTATATGAGTGAGCATCAGAACAAGGTAAAAAACAGCCTGTGTCTGTGTGTCCATAGTGACATGGAAATTAGCATCTGAGCTCTCATTATTGTCAGTGGAGTCTATAAGAATATCAGCTTGAGTGTTAATCTGAGACTTCCAGGGATGTCCGAGACAGCTTCCTATATTGTTTTCTTTGTCCCATAAGAGAGGAGACCTAAAGGAATCTCACAGACCTCTGAAATGGCACATAACCGCCTTGCAGAACATGCTTATAACTCAAATGACAATAGATAAAAATATATGGGCAGCTGAGCTGAGCTAGTTTTTGACCATATATAAGAGTTTATATTCATTCAACTGAATTTATATATTAAACTGAATTTTCTCTCCTATAATATATACAGAATCACAGAATCACAGAATCACAGAATCACAGAATCTATAAGGTTGGAAGGGACCTCTAGAGATCATCTAGTC
>JAUBOD010000324.1:192661-222222 GCA_032353885.1 Nothura maculosa | reverse complement strand
CAAGTGCGGCCTCACCAGAGCTGAGTAGAGGGGCAGAATCACCTCCCTCGACCTGCTGGCAACGCTCCTCCTGATGCGGACCAGGATCCCATTGGCCTTCTTGGCCACGAGGGCACACTGGTGGCTCATGGTTAACTTGCTGTCAACCAGGACTCCCAGGTAATATTATGTAGTAACTTGAAAAAATACAGAGGAAATCATACCAGAATACTGTGCCTGAGATATCTAACACTCTGCATACTTTACATGAGTTTGCAGAAAACAGCTTGATTGAGAAGATGAAGTAATATTCTCTTTGTTATTCTTTTAAGAGAAGTAAGATTAAATCCAGTGCTTCTTAATCTGATAGTTCACCTGAAAAACTAAATGTTCCTGCATTGTAACTAAAAACTGCCAAAGAATGAAGACCAGAAATCATATATTAATTGAGAAAGAATTTAACATGTAAAGTTCTATTTGGCAGCAACAACTAGTAACTTGCTTGTTGTCCTGGGCAGCCTGTCTTGACTTCCAAAGCTTTTCTAAAAAAGTAGGAGGATGCTGTAGTTGTCATCTCTGTGGGGATATCTCAGGTAAGTAGTAGCTGAAATGACAGTTTAGGCAACTGATTCAAATCCTTAATATTCTGTCTGTGAGGAAAAATAAACAATTTTGACAGCTGATTTTTGGGGAAAAAAATTAGAAATAGCTAGGAATAATAATATAATAATAGTATGAAGCTACAGAGCAGTAAGCATAAGTGTACACTTTTTTTTTCTGGACTCTTAGTAGGAAGTATTATAAAAGCAGTTAATTAATGATAATAAATAATGCACCGTGTATGAAGATGAGGACCAGGAGTAATGTTCCTGATCAGAGGACAAATTAGGATTTCAAGGGATAGATTAACTGATTACTAGTATGTACAGTCCTCTTATACCATATAACAGATGTACTGGGATATTTTTAAGGAAATAAGGACAAACACATCCTTAAATAAACACTTGAATGAAATATTTTAGGATGGAATTAATCTAATTTATCTTTATATTTCTGTAATTTAAATATGTCAGCAAGTCTTTCTTTTATCGGTAATGGAGAGAAATACATACTTTCATATACAAATAAACCACTCTGTTTTCAATATCTGTACTAATATGAGATAAATCTTGCCTCTGAACTGTCTATTTCTCTCTACCGAGTAAATAGACACCTCTCCTTTGATTTCATAAAGAAGAGTGCTGTCTTTTGAAATTCTTCATTCTGAAAAGCTTTCATTTGTAGGGTCCCAAAAAGACTAGCTCTATTCCATCTTTCCAGTATGTAGGTGAGAATCCTTGAAAAACGTGTGACATTGTAAATGTAATTGACATGAGGAGCTTGAGCATTCCCAGACATATATATTTATCCTCTTAGCTGTCATTGAATCAGTGACAACATATGTAAGGATCTGGATGAGTGTCAGCTGAATGAATATCAGACTGGTTAAAACAGAAATGACAACAATAGGAACAATTATATCTTCATTTTGCCTTTTAGTAAAGAAAAAAAAAGATGGAAAAGTCAAGGAAGGGAAAAAGAGAAGTCTAGTTAGATGGATGATATTTTAGTATCATTTTGGACTAATGTAGAAACAATTGTTTCTACTTAAAAGAGAGACTGTGAAATAGAATGCGAATTTGGCATCGACCTGAAAGATGGAGACAAAGAAAATATGAATTGCATCTTCACTGGGGGATCCAAACACAACAGAAATATAGCATTTTAAAGACCATTTAGATGATGAATAGTTAGGGGAAAATCAAAACTGAAGGTTATTGCTTCTTTGCAGGGATCAAAATGGAAGAACTGGATTGTGTTCCCAAATTTCTCACTGCCTACGTATTTTGTTAGCAGATCTTGGTTTGATTAACATAAATAGGCACATGAGAGTTTGATCCTTAAACTCATTACCTTAAACAATTATTTTGAGACTGAGCTATTGTCTAAATGCTTTGGCATTCTAACTGGAAAAGTATCTCAGAGATTGTAAGTATTATTATTTTTATTAGTTTGTTTTGTTTTCCAGCTAGAGGACTGATGGTCCAAAAAAGAAGCTGTAAAGAAGAAAAAAATAGCATGGTCTGAAAGCCAAATGAAGATATAGTAGTGTTCAACGATATAAAAAAATCAATAATAGGATACTAGCTGTCTTCACATTGGCTTGTGTAGTTGGGCAAACTTTTGGAAAAGAAAATTCATTTGAACTGAAAGTGGACAAATCACATATGTAGCTTAAAAATCTATAATAAAAAAAGCTCTCAAAAAACTCTACATTCTCTTGATCACTGTTAATAAATAAATAAATAAGAAATCATTAGTGTTATTATATAGTTATTTTGCAAATGTACCTCAGTGCATGGCTGTCATATTTTGCTGCAACAAGAATTTTTTGATTTGTAAAAGTCAAAAGTTGCTTTATTTATGCAAATTAACCTACAGGATAAAATTGACATAATAATACGTGAGCATAACATATTTTGCTGTAGGTACAAGAATCACAATTACCATTTAAAAATCATATGTTTCTTTCTTTCAGCATTTTTTCTTAAGACATATTACTCCAAATAAGTACTAAGGATGTGTTAAGTGTCAAAAAAAGTGTCTAAATACTCTTGTGTGTACTTCCCACCACACCTTGTAAAGACAGGAAAAGTTTATAATCATATAGTAAAGCGTGAAATAGTTTTGGATCTTACTGTAGCATGCTTCTTGAGCATTCATTTGTTTAAAATGAAAGAAGCAAATGAAGCAGAACTTCCTTCCTTAATGTTGATTGTGTTTGTTGACCTCGGCCAGGGGCAGGAACACTGCTGTGCGATGCTGTCACTTCCTTCACAGTTGTAACTTGGCACTGTGACTATTGTTCTTTCAGCAGGGGTCCCTTGATTTGGTGGAAAATCAGGAGGCAATGCCTGTGCGTGTTTAGAAACTAGCATATGTTGCTGTGACACTGAATCTTAACTGTCCAGGGCAATCAAATGAAACATAACAGAGCTTATGCATATCTACTTTTTATGTTGTACTTACAAGCTGCTCTCGTAAGCCTATTCCTATTCTCATTTCTTTTAATTGTTTAAAAAAAATTTCATATTGCATTTAAATATTGTCATACCTGAAATGATTTTTTAATTTAGTTTTTCACAAACTCAACATTCTATACAAAACAAAATTGAATTTTTCTGTATAAAAATGATGCTTTGCTTCATTAATATCTGCTTCATTTACTTTTGACTTCCAAGAAAAACTGATTTTAGGGATCAGATTGTAGATTCTGCTGTTGGACAGGTGCCTTAAAATGTATGCATTATATTTGTAGCTTTTTTACTTGTAATCGCTAAGATTTTTTGCTTTTAGCCTTTATTTTCAGTAATCATAACTACCCATAACTGATTTTTTTTCATTCATTTTTAATAGCTATCTTTTTTAATTCCCTATTCAAAATATGTTTTTTTGGGCACTGTTAGGCCTTTCTATAACTTTTCAAATATGTTATATGTTCAAGTAGGTTGTCAGTGTTGGCAATACTTCTGAATAAATGAGACTATTATTTAAAACTTAAATTCATCACAGATTCATTTATTAAGAAACAAATTGAAGTTTATGTTTGCTGCAATTCTCAGCCAGGTGGACTCTTCAGAGCATGTGAAACACCCATGCTGAGGTTATTGAGTAATGCAAGACAGGTGTGTTGGATATAAGAAAAAACAGGAGAACATAAGCACAAATTCAGATGGACCAAGAGCCAAGTACTTAATATTCCAGATTTATGAAACAGTCTTAACTTGAAGGAGTTTTCTACCAATGTACCTCCAGCAAAGACAGAGGAGGGAGAAAATTGATAGCCTATGCCTCAAAATGCTTTGACTAAAAAGTGTATGTGGAGATGAAAGCATTCATCCTTTTTCAAGAAGTTAACATTCCTGTCTCTTTTTTTGGTTATAATTTTAGGCTATGCTCGGAAGAGAGTTTGCATCTCAAAAGGGCAATACTACATATGCACCTGATTGCCAAAAATCCCAATTTTGGCATGATGGGTGGAGACACTGTAGTATTATATATCCTCAGAGTTTAAAACCACTGACTTCTGAGTAAATGTCTGACAAAGATGTTTAGGATTTGCTAAACTCATGCATTTTATTTAGTTGGAGCTCAATTTTGTCTGAAATTACTGCAAAGCCCAACTTCTTCAAGTTTATCATTGCATTCCTTGTCTTAATGTCTATAGCTAGTGATTGGCACTAGGCTGATAGTTGAATGTAGGCTATTATTAAACTGACAAAGCACAATATGCTTATGAACTTTCAAGTATAACCTAGGAACCGAGTGCTATATTAAGGCCACTGCCATATTATTTTTGGTGTGATCTTGTTTCAATAATTCAGGTATTCATATGCTTCAGCATTCATATAGTGCTGATTCATCACGTCCTAACTTTGACAAAATATAAATGGCACAGGAGAAAAAAAAATCAGTCTTCATGATTCAGGAAAAACACTGCATGATAAGCAAGGTGATAGAATTTTTTACTACTGTCTCTGAGCTTGAATAATTCTGTTTTAATTGTAATTCATGTCAATTTGTTCTGATTTGCATTAACTTTCTTATGGAATAAGTCTGTTACCAATACGAGTGCTAGAGTCTTAAAATGGTGTAATTCAAATCAAAAGTTGATTAACACCTATAATTTTTCCTCTCAGCTTTTTTCTTTCTTCTTTAATATAATTTTGCTTTCTTGAAGTCTGACTTCTTCAGCCACTAAGTATGGAAGTGAAGAGAATTTAATACATTTTTACTTGTCACACTTCAGAATGTAATTTTTTAAAATGCCCTGAAATTTCCTTTTACTGTGTTGCATTGTATATTTGTCCAGGAAATTTAAAATGTATCTTCTTTGTTACTGTCATAAAATAACAGAATGTATCTTCAGGAACACTAAAAAAAAAAGTTTACTTTTATTACTATGCAATGTAAAATGGCAAGATTAAAGCTTGCATTATATTTTTTCTTCTTTTGAATCAGAAATCACAAAGGCACTTATTAGAATTTCATAACGGTATGGTAGTAGAGAAAAATCTATTATTGTAATATTATTGTACTGTTGTCTGATTACTGCCTTCCTCATTGAAAGTTCACTAATAAGTACGGGAAATCATGATTAATAATTATTCATGAATTTAACTGTTTTCAGCTTTACATTAAATCATATTGGCTGAAATATTATAGTAACCAGTAGGGAGGGTCACCCACCTATTTGCACATTTGCTTTGGGAAAGGATGGCTTGTTAAAAAATATATACTATACTTTGAATTGTAGGAAAATTGCTTTTCCAAAGCATTACCATTTCTAAATCCAAACTGCCCAAAATCAGATGTGCCTATGAACCTTTTGGAGCTGTCTGACGTTTGTTTTTCTCTTTCTCATTTTTAAAAAGAAAAGAGTGTGGAAAAATGCATTTCTATTCCAGTGAATGACTACACTTCTATATAATAGAACAAATGCTACAGTGTGATCCCTTTCAGGCAAATAGCTCAGGAAAGCAACTGCAAGGTTTTTCTTACTTCACGGCTATGCTTTATTGCTGAAGTAAAAAAACTTTGGGGAGATATTAAATATGCATGCTATTCTTTTTTTTTTTCCCTAATTTTATTGTGAGAATTACCCTCTGAACTGTGTTTATACAGTAGGCAGAATATGGCAGATCTGTGGCACAGTTAAGAAACCCATGAGGAGGCATCAAAGTTGATGCATTTTACTTCAAATCAAATCTCTGTATCAGCAGGGTGTTTTCCCCTTATCTTTTATAGAGGCAAGAAGGTGGGCTGAGCAATGCATTAGGTACCTTGTGCTTCATTGTCATTTTTACCCTTTTCTTCCTAAGGGAAGGGATCAGTTAAAACTCTTCGTGATCAGCTCTAAAATGCTATTTGCTATCATTTGTTTTACAGTTGTGTAAGTTTCTTGCTTTTTCCAGGAGTCCTGACTTGAAATGCACTGAAATATATGCATCAATTAAAATGGAAGAAGTGCCTTACATAAGCTGTTTTGTGAGTTTTTAATTCACAAGACTCACTTGCTTTTTGGAACTAAAACCTCAAATTCCAATTTTGAAAGCATATTATATTTCCCTGAGACTTGATTCTTTTTGAGTGAGTGTTTAATTATTTACAACAATCATTGCTGATTTTTTTTTTCCCAAATGATATATTGGCTATCTACTGCTTTACTTGAAATTGGAAATTAAAGACAATATGACCTCAGGAAAAAAAAAAGGCAAAAAGAGCAAAATCCTAAATAGCACTTAATAAATGTCTTTATTCAAGGAGGCAAACAAACACCTGCTTCACGGTAATTATTTAATCTCAGTCTCACAAAAGTCAGTGGAAATTAAGCACCTCCTTAAATTTAAACAACTGTTATTATTCCTAAAGGTAGTATCTACAAATACGGATTTGGAGGAATAAAACATTAATCTGCTCATTCACTGACACTGACTGGGAGACAGTCAATCAGTGCACCTCAATAGTTTATTAAGGGTCCTTAACTAGATTGTAGGGTAACAATGCTCAAGCATTTTTTTTAGCCATGCATCATTCACAGAAAGAGTAGTTGAGAATTGGGACAGGCTGCCCAGGCAGGAGGTGGAGACATCATCCCTGGCAGTGTCCAAGAGATGTGTAGATGAGGCACTTAGGGACATGGTTTAACAAGCATGATGCTAAAGGCTTTACAGTTGAACTTGATAATCTTGAAGTTTTTTTCCAACCATAATGATTATATGACCATCATGAGGAAACAGGTATTTTGTTGCTCAGCTAAATGCTCTGGATCACTAGGATTCTTTTTTTGGAATAATATGACAAGAGAAATTACATGAACTACAGATGAGATTTTGAGTACCTTATTTGTGGCTGAAGGTTCTACTGCTATCTGCATAAAGTTATATACTGCAATACCTTTGGGACAACTCTCTAGACAGACCTATCTAAACTCCATTAAAACTATTGGAAAAGATTCCTTTAACTACAGTCACCACAGGAGTCTGTTTTACAGCTTTCATTCTGGCAATGACCCCAGGGGATACAGTGCGAGTTGTGCATGACCAAGATCTATGTAAAACGAAACTGACTTGGGCAAAACAGTCATTAATTGAACATATTTCCTATCTATTAAATTAATATAAAGCTTTTCATAGGCAAGAGTACACATTTTGAAATAAATACCAACTATCACAACCGACAGCAAATCTTTCAGAAAAAAAAATTGTCTTCCATTATGTCTCTCTATGATGTATCACACACAACTACATAAAGTTGGAATATATGAAATAGACTCAGTATGAAACAGCTTAATCAAATATGGGAGAAACATGCACCTGCATTACTAGTACAAATATATCATATTTTTAGCATATCTGCCCCTATAAATCCACAGCTACACAAAGAATTCCTTATGTCTTACATCTTCCGCAGTATCTGATTAGCAAAATTCTGTTCTTGACTGGTGCATAGAACCTGTACCTTCAGAGGACCTTAAATGCAAGTTCAGAGAGTGGGCAAAATTTAAGTCAGGCAAAATTCATAAAAATGACAGTGTGGGAAATGTGTTTAGTAAAGAAGTTACACTTTTTACTAGAATAAAAAAATCTATATTCAAGTCAGGTAGAAGAGAATATGTATTTTCCAGATCCAGGAGGTAAAAATGTTTTGAGTTGAATCTATCTTAGACTATATTTCACAGAAAGATTCTACAGCTTTAAGGATTCTCCAGTAGTATATGCATAAGTAATTTGTAGTCTCAGGCAGGTCCTGGTGAACCTGCATTAAAAAAAAGAATATAAAATCCACACTACAAACAAGAAAAATACTCGATATAGGTAGTAGTCATTAATGACTGACAGATTCTATCAGTGAAAAAGGGTCATAAAAGTGTAGATTTCATGCTCCACACCTTTATAAACCATATAACCAAACAAAAAATAGCCATCAGACTAGTTTGTTTAGCAGCAATTACATTCTGATTATAAAAAAATGCATGGACTATGTTAAAATGAATAAATAATTAAATAGACTATGTTGCTGATCACAGCTGTACCTCTATATCACAGCACAGTTGTAAGGGAAGAAAGACTTAGTTTCTATATTTTTCTACACATAAAATTTATATATTGTACATACACATATTTTGCATATTTATACATTTATGTATATTTGTACATATGCGATTTGAATATTAAAACATTTGCTGAGTTTATGCTAATACTTTTAAAATGAGCTTTGTTTGAAAGTCATCTCTATGTAGGTGTGAGGAAGAGATCTAAGAAACATCACTGATTTTAAGTACTCAGGAATCCATGAATTAGTGGTAGATAAGGAGAAAACTAAACGCAGCAGATACATGTAAGACTTATTTCTAGTCTGCATGAATATATATGTTTATGTGAATATTTTCCTTCAGAATCCAATCGGATGTAAAGTCTCCTTTTTATTTTTCTGAAAGGAACTTGAACTTTATGATGTGTGTGAAACTGTTTTATGTCATTGAAACCTTGGACAGTACTTAAACTTTTTAATTGTTTGAATTATATGCAAGGATGACAAAAAAAAGATAATGACCTAGTAAAATATTTTTTCATAAACTAATCAGTCACCTCCGCTTTAAGTGGGAATAGAGTTTTCTGAGCACCTTGTAAATAGAACTATGTTGCAGATCATTTCATCTGTAGTGATTTTCTCACATTTCCAATATCTTATTTTTTCACCTTTTTGACTTTTAAAATATAAAGCTTCATTTTCTCCATACCATATGGCATTTATGGTTGAGGGCCTCCCTTCAGCTTGTAAAGTTTACAGGTGTTATAAGGCATCAAGTCTGATTCATCTGATTTTGTTCAGGAGTTGCTGATCTTAACTCTAAATTCAACCACCTTTTGTAGGCAAATGGGAGTTTTTCGGGTGATAATGTAACCTCCTTAATACTTCAGCTTGACCTCATTGTACAATCTTTGTTCCCTGATTTAAAAGCTGTTTCACAGAGCCACTTTATATACAGGGATAAGATTCAAATCTGCATTCACTTCTGGGCACCTCATTACCAGAAAAATATTGATGAATCAAACGGAATGAAGCAACAGAAGTTGTCAAGGGACTAAAATGATTGATTTACAGTAAGAAGAGATTAAAAGAATTTAAGTGTTCACAGTTTGCTGAGAGACAACAAAAGAAGCTTCCTGGTAATGCCCTGGCTATTGCAGGAAGATGTATATACCAAAGACAGAAAGGATCAGAGAATCCTGGAGGATCACTGAAACAAGATTATATGGTAGAAAAACACTATAAAGAGCCTATATTGCTCATTATCTATTAGCCTACAAGTGCAATGGAAAAAAGCCATATCAGTGGAATCATATAAACCTATCTAGACTAGCATAAATAGAAGTCTGACAAAGCATAAACTCTGTAAAGACAAGAAAGGGAGAAAAAAATGACTATTTTAAAAGGTATTTCCAATCTTTGGATGTTGTAATTTAGATACTTTGAGACACATGTGTGTGTGTCTAAATCCAGCAAGATACAGAGGGTGCTTAATTCTTTTGAGACCACAAATAAGTGGATAAAATTGTACATGCCATGGAGTTCAACCTAGAAGAATACCAATTAATTGGAATTTCTTCACCTCTAACCCACCTTAGTGCCAAACTACTCTGCCTGCCTGCTTTCCAAGACTCCTTAACCCTGAAATTCATTAGATGATTTCCCTCTTAGCCTGAGTACTCACTTCCAATGACAGTTGTCTTGTCTGCACAAAAGTGCCTCTTTTGAGGAACCATCTCTTCAGATTAAAGCTCAGATTTTTCTCATATTCATGATACCTATTAAGGAATAAACCATAAACACACTGAGGAATCCCCAGATATAAATGTGATTTGCCACCATCATGTTTGTGCATAAACATCATGTCCCATTTCAGAGTTTTATTATGCATCTTGAGCATAAAGGATGAATTTGGAAGCTTTTCTTTTGGTTGTTTATTTGTTTTTTTTTTCCTACCTTAACAGACTGAAAGATCTTGAAAGATGTCCTAGCACCCTTCTGGGCAATCAATAATCTGTAGAACATCATCTGTAAGAGATCTTACATAGTTTGCAGATAGATCACTGTGTAATCACAAATGAAAGCGTAATGAAACCAGCAGATTGGCAAGCAAATGTCATCTACAAATTAGGGTTGCAGTTAGGGATGGGAGTATGTATACAAAGGCATGGTTTTTCTTTTCATCTTAAAATGATGAGGAAAAAAAGACTCAGTTGGATGGATATGGCAGATAGGCCCAGTAATTTATATTGAATCTGAATCTTTACTGCCTCTATCAATGAAGGAAGTTGATCCCTTCTCTTCTTACAGTCACCTGAAAATGTGATAATTTAGTGACCAAATTGTGTGCCTGAATTAGATGGTATAGATGGATGAGATGGGCAAACCACCTACTGTTTGGAAGATATGGTTCACATTACAGATATTATATATTTACAGATATTATATATTTATTTACATGTATATATCATGTATAAGTATCATGTATCATGTACATGATATATACTTGCAGTATATATTCTATAGTATAAGATATACTATAGAATATAGTATAGATATCAGATAGAAATATTCTATCTGATAGTATAAACATATGAAAAGATGTACAACATTCATATGAAGAGACTTACATTTGGTCATTCTGTTATAGCGCAAATAAATTATTTGCTTCACAACACAAGAGTCTTTAGTCGATGTTAGCGTAAAATAGAATACAATAAAGCTACAACTGAAAAGTACCAATAAAAAAACAAAGGTTATTGATGTATTAGGCAAAGAAGGTAGAAAAAAACAGCATGGAATTCTCTTATTTATTCTCAGTCTTTTTGACGTGACTGATGTCTAAATTATTGCAGCTGTATTTATTTTTATGTGTTTTTTCATGAAATCTGTGAAAATAAAATAATAAAGCTTTTTTCCATCTTTTGACTCAATCTATTCAGCTGTTTGTAGTCTTTTTCTGATCCTTTGTCATCACCATAGATTACTGAAACAATTGTCTCAGTCATGATAACATACTCAATATGGGTTAAATATGTAAAGAAAATACTTGTAAATGGCATATGATTAAAGAACAGGATATATTTTATTTAGTATGCTTTTGAAGAGCATATTAAATCATCATTTGTGTAAATAGAAAAGTCTAGTCTTTTGGAAAAGGGGCATTTTCTTATGGTTGGGATATAAGGAAATTCCTTTTAAGAGCTGATTTGGACATAGAATTGGAAGACATTCTTATTGGCATCTGGAACATTTTATGTCCTTTTTCAAAGGTCAAGGACTTCAAGTCTGGAAAATGTTATAATTCTTGGTTATGGGCTGAATGCCCATGCCCACATTCCTGTCCTTTTACTGCTAAAGTCTTTGGCTGCTCTGGCCATTTTCTTCTATGATTTTCTCTAACTCTGAGTTGTAGCAAAGTAAACAGCTTCTTTGCCAGCGCTGCATCTATTTCCTGTTTTATAACAGAGAAGTTTAGAAAATAAACAGAAACAGAACAAAAAGTGATTTGTTTCTTACTAATCTAGCCCTTCAAGAGAAATTTATCTGGATCTTTCTATTTATCAATATGATCCTTCCTTCAGCCCTGCTGAGCAGAGTATCTGCAAGGGTTGTGCTGACTCTTCAATCTTTAGTAACCTCTAATCCCAGCAGTAGTTCATAAGATTTTCGGCTTTCTCCTCTCCCCTTTTTAACTCCTGCATAAAGTGCTAGGCAGAAAAAAAGCATCAGTAATAACATATCTTTAGTCAGTCATGTGCACCACGTTTCCCCATCTCAAACTCATCTACAGCTATCATTCTAATTGCACCAAAACTCAATCTTATTTCACAGATTCTGATCCCAAACTACCAAAAAATGATTTGAATTAGGAGTCTAAGTGATTCTTTCAGCTGCATTTCTAGTGTTTTCTGTGTAGCCTACAAGAATAGAAGACAACTCCAGGGCCAAACAAACCTGAAGAACATGATCATGAACATGTATATCTAAATGCTTTCCAGCCTTTAAGAATTAAGCATTTTGAGAGACTGAAATGAAAAAAGAAAATAGAGAGAGAGAGGGAAAGAGATTGAAGCTCGTCTGTTATTGCTTTCCTACAAGGTGAAAATTAATTTTGAAAGTAATTATTTCAAATACCTTTAATGGAAGTTGAAGTGCAAATAAGTTCTTTCCAAGGAAGGGAGTCCTTGGAAGGAGTCCTGTGAGTCTGCAGAGCACTCTCACTCAAGTGAGTGCTCTGAAGCATGAGGTCCTAAAGGCTACTCTGGCCCAGAAGTCCTGAGATTGAAAAGAGAAGTTACTGCTGCTGTACAACACAGTTTTTGACTTTAATTCTAGCTATACCATGAATGGTTAGCAAACATGGTACCAATCACAAGTACTCTAGACAGAAATGACAAGGCAACCTAGTTCACAGTAACATAGCTTTCTGTTCAGGCAATATAATAGGTCACATTCTATGCGTAGATCACTAAAGTAACAGATTCCTCTAAACTATAGTACCTCTTTACCTTAAATTCTTTTTGATACATCTGTCAAATAAAGTATTAAGCATTTCTCATTATGATGAATTCTGTAGAAGAAAAAAAAAAGGACAAGTTTTGGAGAAAGAAGATTTTTTGAGGTGAGAATTACAAAAGTAACAGTGATTACATAATATTAATGTTGAAAATTCATTATTTGCTAGAAGAAATGCTAAACAGTATTGTGAAAACAAATGTCTAATTTTAGACTGCTACATCTATCTATATTTGCACTCTTAAGCTTAAACACCCAGCACCTGCTTGCTACTATTACTTCACAAAGGCTTGTACAAAATCTGGAAGGTCATTCCAGTGACACAGTTTTCACTGCCCCCAAGCTGCTGATTATTTTGTAGGCTCTGTTTAATTCTCTCTTGTTTTCAAGAAAGCCATGTGTGCCTGCAAACGATGTGTAATGTTTGTTATTTCTGGATGAATGCACTTAATTATCTCTAAAAATCATTTCATCAACAGATGTCTCCTCCTCCTTCCTTTGTACTAATCATTCTCTGCATTTGCAAAACTTATTTTCTGCGTCCTTGTGTTCCCTCTCTTATCTCTGAAGGATTTGTCCTCCAGGGCAAAGCTCTATCTCAAAACCAAAAATGTGTAGTTGCTTAAAGTACATCATAAAAGCTCTTCAAAGATTCCCTTGTGCATGTTTGAACACATCCATGAGATCTGTCTGGACAGCTTAAAAAAAAATAACAACAACAACAAAAAAGGCACATAATTTTAGTAATTGCTCCAGTGTTGCTGTAACAACTAATGGTTTAAAATACCCAACAGTATTGTTACTGTTACATTAGGGATAAAAGAACAAAAAGTGTTCAGCATTCCCAAATCAGGAGGTAGACAAGAGGAAGGTTATCCTCATAAAGTGTAAATTATAATTAATAGATTATACATATTCTGGTAAATCTTATTGAATACGGTTCAAAGAGCTAGATGCATATTTTCAAGTGTAAATAGAAATAGAGGGCCTGCAATTGCAAAATGACTGTTAATTTGTATATTTTCATTAGCATCATAACTTTGGAAGAGCTCATATTTCAATTTTGTAATCCAGTATTATTACTGTACTTGTGAAATGAATGAAAGTACTACTAATAATGAAAAATAGGTATAGTCTGTTTATATAATATGAAACAAATATTGCCAGATACAAAAATTGTTATTTTTATGTGCTGTTATGCTTCCTGGATATGGCAACCTTATGCTTCTCTGGATATGGCAACTTCGATCATGATAACACTGGGAAAATATTATTACCTAGTATGAACCAAAAGTCCCAGTGTGAGATAATCATTCATATATCCCTTTGGCCAACCGTAAAGTTGAAATGTTAATCAAGTCTGAATGACAAAGTAATGACACAGTTTCCAAAACAGTATTTCTTTTTGGAATCTGTTTAGTCACAACAATGCCCCATAATTTAATGCTATAGAGGTAGCACAATTAATAGAAACTTTTTTTTTCTTTTTTTTTCCAATGGTACAAACACATGATGAGACAATTTTCCTTTCCCTAAGGCTCAGACACTGTGAATAAAAAAAACACGTAGATATAAGGGTTGTTATGAGGGCTATGATTTGTATGACAAAATACAAACACCTCTAGTATAAATGACTTGTGAGCTAGTCTCCTGTTATAATCAATGAAGAGTAATAGGCACTTTTAAAGTGTAGACCTAACTTGGGAGTCTAAACCAAGTAAAAAATATTGCAACATATATTTTTGAGTTAAATGACACAAGATGAAAGTAAGTGACACGAGATGAGTAAGTGACACAAGATGAAAGCATAGAAATGATGAAACTCTTCTTAGAGAGATTTGTCTTATTGCTAAAAACCAAAAACATAATGACGAGAAGGAAGAAGCTCATTCTACATTATTTACCTATTTCCTTATATTTTACAGCATGCTTTTGACAGAAAACAGTGTACCAAAATCAGTATAATAGATTCATATCTAGACCAAACTGGGTCTTTTTGTAGTATATCCATATTGTACTAGAGTATGAAAATTCAATTGCAGCACATAAAATATCTGTTAAAGAGTGGTTTTATCAGTTTAATTAATATTGTATGAGAAGGTAACAATAGGAAAGCTCTGGAAATGTGGATTGGGCAAGTGGAAAATGAGGTGGACTGGAGAACTAGCTGGATGGCAGAGCTCAGAGGGTAGTTATAAATGAGGCTGAGTTCAGTTGGAGGCCTGTGATGAGTGGTGTCCCCCAGAATTCAGTACTGGGCCCAGTGCTGTTCAGCTTGTCAACAGAAAAATAATGGTATCTTCAGAAAGTGCAAATCATTCCATGGTATTTCAATATAGGAAGAAAAGTAGAGCCTTCACAGAGAAAGCGGTCATCTTCTATATGTTTTTTTTTTTCCTAGTAAGCTGTTGCTTATAAGATGAGAAAAGTTAGTGTTCACTTCATTTGCTTTGACCTTGAAGTTGCTTGATCCTTCAGATCTTGTTCCACAGGTACTTATCCTAAATACATGATCACTCTCAAACTTGAGCAAATCTTTTGTTGTTGATCCTGCTGAAGTTGATGCACTTAACAGAAAACATTAGGAGGAATAATAGTTACAAAGGCAGCAATATCTAGTTAACTATACCATATCAACCGTAGATTTACAATTTCAGACAATTAGAGCTTTTGAGTTCTTCTCCTAGTTTCAAACATCCACAAATATTGACATATAATTATCACATTATTCCAAATTTTCAGGAATTTAAGTAATCAGTGAGCATGCAGCTTTAAGCATGAGTGTGTTCATGAGCAGCTAGGGCTTTGCCATTTTGGCTCTCCTAGCACTAGTTCTAGTGAGATTATGCAAGCATGAGTACTGCAAAAATGCCTTTGATCCTTTTGATTTATTTATTTTTTTTAATCATGACTCACATATAAGAATACCTTATACTTACCTCAAAAAAGGTATGAATAATTAGACTTCCTGAAAACTGATGGAAAATTGAACCCAGTGGCTCTTACCGCACAAGACTGCAATTAAACAGAACTGAAAATGCTTTTCCAAATTTCGTAGAATACATTATAAACTACTCTTCTCCCCTCTGGTTTCTTCTATTCCATACCATAAAGTGAAGCAAAAGAATGTTTTCTGTGTTTTGGGGAAAGAAAGAGTTTTCTGTATAACAAACCTTGAGGGAAAAAATCATAGAGAAACGTAATCTCTTACGGCAGACATAGGAGGCATCAATAGAAGTGAAGTAAGGCTAATTCTGATTCAGACTGTGAACAGCTCAGAAGATCATTGGTCTTTATCCTGACTTATTTTGTACTCATTTTTGAAACTGGGAGTGTGATCTGTAGTTTTGAAATAGAAAAAAAAATAATTTCTTCCAGGGTCCTTAGCCAGTAGTACTCCAGAAACATGATGATATGAACTACAGAGCAATTATCCCAATACATTTGTCAGAACAATGTGATACATGCTCAAGTGTGATAGTAACAACAAAGCACTGATGATATTTCTAAAGCACCACTTAGTTAAGTTGTTGTTCACGCAGTGAATACAACACCAGACTCCCAGGCCTGTCCTACTGTGTTGAGGGACACTGGAACTACATAGCTACATCCACCAGAAACAAAGACATGCTTCCGACATAATGAAGTCTGAAAAAAAAAGGAAGAAAAACAAAAAGAGCAAACAAAAGGAAATCATAATAAATAGTGCACTAAAATATATTAAATCAAAAGCTTTTTTTTTTCCTCTTTGTGTATAAATGAATCTTCTAAGAAAAAAAAATGGCAAAAAAATGAATGGATTGAGAAGTATATGCCAGGAAGAGGATGGCAACAATAAATAAATAGTAAAATTACTAAAAGAGAAAAGTAAAAATATGCTGAACAAAATGACATAAAAAAAAACATAAAGAAAAAAATCCCTTTCCTCAAGTATCTTTCAATTTTTGTGACAAGGAAAAATCAATCTGTAGTTGCAAGCACCTAGTTTTGTTATGAATTTCTGAACAGCTTTGTGTGCTTGCCTGTGCTCTGAGTCATTTATTGCTTTGTACTGATGGACCTTCTCAGAGGGAAATGGTACTTAAGTCATATTGACTGCCATTCAAACCTCTAAATCTAAGTCTGGAAATATGAGTGTGTGAAGAAAATGCACCTTTACATACTAGTGCTAAATTCTATGTAAAAATGTCTAATGAAAGAAGTGATGAAAACTTAACTTAACATGAAGTTTTATTTATCTTACAAAAACTAAGAATGGTTTGATGGAAGAAAAACTAAGTTGCATTTGAAAATATTTTTTTCTCAGCTTCCAGACGTAACTACTTATAAAAAATGTAGTGGTTCTGTTTTGCAACAGGTTCTTCATGTTATGGTGCACCACAGCATTCTATGAAAGTGATGCAGCATATTGACTCAATACTGTTCTTGCTTTTCAGGTAGAAAATCTGATACAGATTATGTCTCTGATTGATTTTTTAGCTAGACAGTTTGTGGAATACCATCTGCTATTATTCTGGAGTTGTATGTTCTCCTGAATAAAATGAGAATCACAAATTCTGGCCTCAGAAGTTAGCTTTTAGATGTCAGAATATAAAGCATGTGATTCCATAGAAATCTTTATAATTCTGTGATTTGTGTCCTTGCTTATAGAAAGTGATTCAAGCGGTGTGCAATCCATGAACAACATAAACTTGTCCTTTTAAAAATGACAAAATGAGCATCAAGCAGACAGCATTCCGTATTAGAGCCCAGTACAAGAGTGCTGGTTCTTGTTTGCTTCAATTGCTTCTACAAGTGTACAAGTGCCAGGTCTTCCTTGTGGATGGTCCATGGATGAAAAGGCCCATGAGAGGAGTAAGAAAAGGAGGGAAAAAAAAAAAAGAGGAAAAGGGAAAAGAAAAGCTGTATTAAAGAGAATAGAAAACAAAACTTTTCTGAGGAAGAGCTAGCGGCTCGCAATCTGTTCTGCAAGTGCAACCCATTTAATAAGTGCTGATAGAAACTGATATTGAAACTGATATTGCCAGTAGATGAAAATTCTAGAGAAGTGGAGCAGAAGCATAACAAATATTGATAAGTCACGAGTTGACTGACCATAGAAATGTAGGGGTGAGGGGAAGAAAAATGTGGCCGAAACAGTGTTGCAAGAAATGAAAGACAGAGAAGCAAATAAATGTTAAAAGAGACCATTCATTATTTTTCTGCAGAGCACAAAAGGTTGATCAATTTTAAACAGAATGAAATTTGCAATATATATTTTTTCCTTTTTTAATATGCAAAGTATTTATTTTTATTTTCCCAGAAATTCTATATTTTTACAAAGTGTTTTACAAACTGATCTTTGAGACAACTTTTATCTGATATATGGAAAAAGTGCTTTGTAGTATGTTTCAGGAAATAATGTGATGTGGATCTAAAATGTCTGCACTACTGAACTGTATTGAAAAAATACAGAGTGAAATCTAGGAAGTATAAGTATTAGTAGTGGCTTCATCTTGTATTTTAAAATTATATTATTTTGTAGTTATGTTTAAAGAAGCTGATCTGTGAGCCCTAGAACAAACAAAAACAAGTTTCCTCTGCCTTTCAAACATTGATCAATATCTAGTTAAGATAATATGCCATATGAAGATAATACCTTTGCAGAGTCCTTCTGAATCCTTATTTTAACAGAGTCAATCTTCCAGCAGAGAGGTGTCTCCAGCAGGAGACATAGTGAGTAGATGACACCTTGAGTTCTTCGTTGGGGTAAGATCCCTAGTGGTGGTGGTATGCAATCCCTTACTTCTCAGGGCTATAGTCTACTTGTTGCGGTTTTAATATGTATTTTAAAACACTGTCTCCTTCTCATGGGACTCTCATGAAAGTTGTACAGAGACCTTCCTCAGTCTCAGCTGCGACAAAGGGCAACTGCTTGTTAATTTGAGTACCATCTTGGGGTGACAGGATTTTCTTGCATTTTCTGATATTTCTAGGGCTTTGGCTGCAACTGCTTAAGGAGCAATAATCAATTAATCACTAGAGAACTGTTATTAGCTAAAATCAGAGGAGGCCAGGAGCAGGTCAGGTGAGTCCTGACATCATGCAGAATTGGCTTGATACAAAATCTTCTACTAGTGAACATCCTTTTTCCTGGTTTGTAATCAGATCTCTTTCACTCTTCTTTCCATTTCTCTTTCCTGTTTTGCTTTCATTATGATTGTCTCAATATATTACAGAAGAGATTTTCTGAGAGAGAAAACTTTAGTAAATCCTTAAAAAAGTATTTACAGATACATATAATATTTTTTTAGCATTCTTACCAATCCTATATTTACTGTAACAAACATAATCCATCCTCATTGTGTTCTTGGGCCACTTTACTTTCAAAGGAATTGCAGTGACTTTTAATCTGATATACCACATAGCAACTCTAGATGAAAAAGTAATGTTACATCTACACTTCTTTTTAGCTCCTATCTTCTGTGGAAAGCCTGGAACTGCTTCATCTCTTCAGGATGTCTTCCTTTTGAAGAATTTCAAATATATTTTTCCTCACATAGGGAATTTCTTCCATTTTGTGGTAGTTCCACCATGAGAGCATTGTGCCAGTTATAATGTGACCATGTGTGAGATAGTAAAATGCTGCAATTGAAGTTGATAGTTTTGCATCTTCCAGGGCTACTTAAGAATATTTGACTGAATCTCTCATTCATGTTTATTTTTATGCCATGCTTCCAAATAAACATTAGAGATTTGCATTAGTGTACAATGTAGTAGTGCAAAAATAACAAATAGGCCAATAAAATCAAAAATCATGTTTTTTTCCTTAAATGTATGTCATAATTTTATTCAAATATTCATAATAAAACTTGTCCAAATTTTTAGATACCCATTAATATAACTAATATGAGACTGGGTGATTTTTCATGATCAGGCTTCCATGTGCACTGCATCCAATTGAACTTCAGCAAGTTTTTGAATCATAATGTTGATTAAATCACTGTTAGTTTCAATTGATTTTTCAAGTGGAACTTGAAACCTATAAAATATGGTATTTCCATTACTAATACAAGCGTATATACGCTCTGTACTGAACTGGCAGTCCTACACCGTGTGCTGCTCAGGACTTTTAGAACTTGTCAGATTAGCCTTGGCCTGAGCTGATTTTAGCTGATTTTTGAGCTTGTTGTAACAATTCCCTAGTGGTTAAGTAACCCTGGGCTCTATTTCTTTTAGCAATATAGACATAGCCTATTTTACAGATTAGAAGGAGATGAAACAAATCTGTTAGACATGCAGGGAAGGTAAAGGGACGGTAATATCTGTGTTTGTTTGTTTGTTTGTTTTTGGATTTTTCTCTTTCTCTTTTTGTACGCTACTGAGGATAAAGGAAAAAAATAGATTCCATTTAGCACAGAAATTTAAGAAGGGACATTCTGACTTCCTAGGTAAACAGGCTGATAATGGAGGACTCACCCAAATAACGGCAAAAGGAATATTCACAAAGAGGTGTCAGTTTAACCAACCATGCGGTCAGTAAATCTGGGGGGGAAAAAAAAAAAAAAAAGCAAATATGTGATATTACCTGAAACAAAAACAACAACAAAGTACTAAAAATTTATGAGGAAAGTATGAAAGTATGAGGAAAGTATATGACCAGAAGATCATACTTCTAACACAGGCATGAAAAGAACTCTGTGTACTTTAAGTATTTATCAAGATTAAGACTTCAACTTTTACTCTTCTGACCTGCTCTGGACATGAACTAGTAAAGCAGGGCTAAAAGAGACTTCAGCAAACCAATCTCCAGAGAACTGTATTTCATCTAAACTATATGGAGGCCATTCTCCACTACAGCTCCAGATTGAAGCAGCTTTCCTCAGTCTGTTTCCTGATTGCTTTTTCTGTATCTCAGAGTCTGCTGCAGATGATAGTCACATAAAAATTTTATACTTTCATATATCTTACCTATTTTCTAGTTATCATTTAAAGAAGAGTCCCTCTTGTCCGGTAATAGCAAAAGATCCTATTTTGAACTAGTGTCAATTATTAGAGAGTGCTGACAGCAAAATGCAAAACAGTTCAGTTCATGAGCTATGAAAAACTTTCACTGGTATCCTCTTGAGATTGTTAGCAAGAATACATTAATGGAATTTTTCAGATTATGCTCTAAAGTTGTGTTCCAATATAATATGTTGAGGTTTTAATGGGATTTTCATGTAAAAAGAAGAGCAAAATTTGCATGAAAAAAATCATAGAGCAACTTTTTATTTCATTCAGCATAACTATGCTCTATTACAAGCTTATGTGACCTACAAAGCTGTAGCAGTGTGTGCTTTAGTAAGAATAGCATGCAATTATAGCTGTGAGGCAGGGATGGAAATGTATTTCAGAGATATGGCCAAAGTACCATGGTCAAACAGTTCATTCTTCATATTATCAGGATCTTATTTAAAAGGAATTTTAAACAAATGTGGTTACAGAACATTACTGAACTGGAGACATGAGTAAAGAAGGTGATGTTATGATGAAGTTTATATTTAAACAAGGCAGTACAGATTTGGGGTGTGCCAATGCTTTGAAAGCTGCTGTCACAAGAAATTCACCACAGTGTCTAGAATATTTAAAAGAGTTTCTGTTATCTTGAAGCAATCAACATCCTGGACTGAAAAATTATTATTATGGTTATCTGTAATTTGATTCTTACCTTTGTGAAAACAAGCTGAGAAGAAGCTACTATAAGCTGTGGACCTAATCCCAAAGCATATATGGAAAAATTTCAGCTAAAATATCAAATCAGAACTTTTATTTGTATGCTTAATTTCACGTATTGTTCTTGGTATTTTGTTTTCAGTTACCTTGACCTAGCTGTTGAGATCTGCAGCTGAGGAATACTAACACTTTTGTATTGGAGATGTTACAGATTGTTGGGACATTCTATTTTTTTCCCTCAAAGCAGCATCTCTAAAAACTAGCATTTTATGAGTTTTCATATGTAGTATATACCTCTGCTATTCTGAGGCATTTGGTGTATGTTTCAGATCTATGGTTTATTGTGATCTTTGTTTTTATATTCATATTGCCAAGTATTTAAAAATTGAAGAACAATCTGCCTATAAAAACTCAGTATGCAGATAACTTTGCTAGGCACCTGCTTAAATGTAATCGCCATTAATTTCCTATTTTTATGATGTGTAAGGTGACATGTCGATTCTATAGCTATTTTAAGTGTTATTCCAAGACTTCAGACCATCCTGAATAGATTGTTGGCTCGATTCCTTATCAAAGCTGTAGCTAGAGCAGGGAAATTTAGCTGACAGGAACCTTATTTGTACAACCCCAGGAGCCCAAGTGTTGAAACAGTCATTCTTAACCATAACTATTCTCTCTAAACATATTCAGCAAAATAGATGAGGCAGCTCTTCAGTATCTGCAGACATAATAACCTAAATGCTAGTGTTTTTATCTTTTTGTTTTGTTTCATTTTTTCTTCCTCTAGTTTTAAGAGAATTTGAATATAAAGAAAAATTGCTCAAGTCTTCTTAAGTACATGTTCTCTCACTAAATTGGAAAACAATTAAGAAGAGAAGGGCATGAGCAATTTTAATGGAAGAAATAGTTTTTAGTCTGAGTTCAAATTGGGAAAAAGCGCACATTATAGCATGATACAGTGAGCTAATAATCCTAGTTATAAACATATTTCTGTACAAATTAAGTAGTTGATACCGTAAAATCAAGTGGATCTGAGCTTAATACAATCCATATATCACACTTAAAGCCATAGAATTTTGAGGAGAAGGATTATCTTAGCAGGCCAAGGACTATTTGTTTTTCTTCCCTTTTTATCTCCTTTTTTCCCCTTCCTCTTAAGAAAGCAGTTTATTGCAGCCTGGAAGAAAATATATTTATTTATATATTTATTTTCAGAATATCTCTTGTTAAGTTTTGCTGTTGACGTACTAAAGATACAAAAAACAAGACAGAATTGCTGTGGATGGATGCAAAGCAGGTGTTTACTCCTCTGTGGGGAGAAATATCTTTACCACTTTTAACAATCCTTTAATTTTCTGTATAGCATATTATTATAGTGTCTTTAAAACAGTAGTGCTTTCTGCCTCATCATTCTGAGTGTTTTTATGAGATAAAATGAAAATAGTATGAAAATAGTCTAGAGGAGACATATATTTTAAAACTTAATGAACCTTTTATTTTAGGATGCTAAATAATTATGAATATGTCATGGCTACTTGTCTTGAATTTTTGAAGCCTTGATATTGTACTTCTTCAACCTAATTACATGATTCTGCAATCAAATATGCATTTTTGAAGCATTCTTTATTTCTGTTCTGATACAATTATAGTTAACACGCTTCCTTAGAAGGGACAGGGCAAAACTTCACAGGTCTGATTTCAAAGAGATGGTATAGATTTCAAGTGACACTACGAGATCATTCAGCACTGCTTCACAGTGATCGACAGTCACCTAAAATATTTGAGATGCAGCCCAGCCTTATAATTCATAATCCGCGGGCTAAATTATCTTTCTAGCATCAGAATTTCTCATGATAAAAGTGGAAGAGTTGGTGCAAATAAACTAATTCAGAATTCATAAGCCTTGCTCTAGGTTTTCTGGAGGTAATTTCTGGCAATTTCTGCATCAATTTCTGCCTTTTGTGAGTGATTTCCGTTGAAGTGCTTAGCACAGAAGGATGCCAAGAGGACGTCTCCATTATTTCCTCCAGTTTACCCTTGATAAGATTTCTAAACTATGCAGTTGATTCCTGAACTGCATATTTCAGACTGCCTATGAATTCCCATATATCAAGGCAATTCCAATCTGTGTAAGAATCTGCAAATAAGTTTACTACAATATGACAGCAACAAAACCAATAGCTCCCCTCAGAATGCAGATGTGTGAAATAATAGAAAATATTATGGTAGAATGCTTCATACTACTCAACTATTCTGTACATACTTGATACACAGAAGTGTCAGTACATGTTTTGTAATATACAACTTTAATCTTTCTTTCCATTTTCTACTTCAACAGTATGTTTACAATAGAAATGCTGTCTTGATAGCTTCTGACATATTACCTGCACCACTCTGCATACACAGCAAAAGTTTCAGTGCCACTAGAGTTAATATCTCAATTGTATTATACGAAAATGCATTTTAAGACTAACACTACAGGTTTGGATGGCTTTGGCAAATTAGTTTTAATAGGCATTGAAAACATCCATATTAACAGTTCCTTCAGAGCAGTTTCTTTGTAAAATGCCAATTCTGATTAAGAGTAATGCATTCCATATATGGAGCTTACTGAAATCAATGATACATTACCAGAGTGGTGCATGCATAATACAATTAATTATGAAAAAGTTATGTAAATTCATACCAAATATTTTATTAACATTAAAATGAATCTGCAGTCATTTTCTTCAAAGTACACAACACATTCTAAGGTTGAGCCACAAAGCCTCTTTAGATTCCACATTCACTCTTTGGTTGATACTGACTCCCTCAAAGCCACCACCGAACTGCCAGTTGAATCCATTAGTGTAAAAAAAAAACATATTTACCAGTGTTAACCATCTACCACTTATGATCAGCCACCTGTCAGGTATGGACCCTGGTTTGCCACAAGCATAAGAGCTTTAGTCACTGATATCAGGCACAGAAGTCTTGATTTGAATAATATCAGCTCCTAATCCATATATCTCAAATTGAGAAATGACTTATAAAGGCCTACAGAAAAGGTGTATAGTTTCTTAAGGTAAGAAACCTATAGTTTTTTTTCTTAAGAAACCTATAGTTTCTTAAGGTAAGATTAAATCCCAAATGTTTCTCTCTGCTTTACTGTATATTGTTCATGGATAGTGGATTGTTACCTAAGTCAGTTATGCAAATTCCATTGGTTAATATAGATTTTTGGATTTCAGTTACAAAAATTGCATTTATGTAAATCATGTTTGTTTCTACTTCATGTCTAAGTTCTGTTGGTATATTTCTCACTTCAGAAGTTATTTGTGTTTTTTTTTTTTTTTAGCATTTTTTAACTTCTTGGGTTGAATATTGTCCTTTCATATTTAGAATTCTTTGATAGGCTAAAATCATACTGAACTTAAGTGAACAATAGAAAATGTTATCCATTGAAAGATGAACTCCAGAAGAAGATGTGAATTGACAAATATAGTTGAAATACTTAAATTGAGACAAAGCGAGAAATAGCTAACTCCTGACAGAGTTTATGTCTATAGTAAAAAAAACAGAGCATCAGAGACTAATCTTTGGATTTGAGATATATGGCAATGATCAGCTTTCATCAACAATGCCTAGAGAACATTGCACAGAGTTAGGATGTGCTTGATGCATCATCACTCATTAGACTCATCATGGAGATTTTCTGAATCCCTGCTGAATCCCACACAACCATAGGACATTATTCTGTGCACACTTCTTTCATGGAAAATGTCAGTAATAATGCAAAGATAATGTTATAGTTCAACAAAGTGTTTTTTATGTTAGAAATATGAAATTATATGTGACATATCATAAGTATATGTGGCAAAACATATGGCGGTGTTTGAAGGTGCAGATACACTGGAAGATATTTGGAGAAAAAGGTTGTGCCCAGGGAACCAGAGTCTGTTCCACTCACACCACCCTTCAGAGGTAATCTCACATTCTTCTCATTGCCTGAACTACAGGGAATAATTCAAATACTGCAAACTACATTTTGGTATTGTTTCTGAGAATTCAGGTTGACATGGGCAAAACAGTACAAGGCAATTACCTTACACTAGCAGAGTATTGTGGATGATTAGTGCTTCCTTAAAGCGCTGATTGAAACCATGACTTCCAATACAGATATAGATTTATCCACTAACAGTTCAGCATTTTGTTTCATAATGAATTGCATGAGTTAAAGATAAAGCTTTAAGGGACATCATCATTTCACTCTGTATTTTTAAGACGTCATGCTCCACTGAAAGAGGAACATACTTCCTTATCAAGTAACATGATCAGTTTCCATGAAATATGGCTAGAAAAGTGGTGGGTTTTAAAATTTTTTTTAGATATTAGATATTGACTGGGTCATCCTCTAGTGGACAAGACTAAATATATGTGTAACAAAAAGAGTTAAGTGACCAACTCTGATGGCCTGCATTTCTCTTTGAAACAAAATCTGAAAGTAGACTTACTTGCTCACTGTCTGCAAACTGACTATGAACAGACCCATCAGCACTGAATTTCAATGTATTAACCACATTTGCAATCACTATTATAGTAATAAGACACCTACTGACTAAATATGTAATCCTAGTGCCACTGAAAACAGATTATATAGTATTTTCTTATAGCTATCTTTCTAGTTTCTAGTTCTTATGTAGCATACATCGCTGTAGCTTCCAAGTGCAAACAAGGAAATAGTGCTGTAACAAGTGTCCAGTGGTCATTTTTTTCCTCTCCATTTCCCTTAAATCAATTAGAGCTATGAATACATTTCCATTAATTTTGTTTTTAAGCACAGCTTCCTCTTGTCTTCCTCTTTAACTCCTCTAACATTCCTCAGAGCCATTTTCAGAGATAACTATATAAGCTCTGATTAGAGAAGTTTATATTTTACTAGACAAAGTGTTAAATTTAGGCTTATTTTGGTGTAGTCAGATAAAGGTTTGGTCCAGGTGTTGAGATAGTCATACGCCACAATCTTTTGAATTTGTTCACTACAGTCAGGCTGATTCTGCCTACAGAAAACTCCTGTAAGAGAAAGTCCTCATTATGGAAAGGGACAAACACTGATATCTTGGGCACTGGGGATTAGCAGAGATTACTTTTTGAGCTGGCTGATATGGAATGACTCTTTTAGGAGTCAGCACATTAAGTGGTGCTTTCTGGATTTTCCACTTTTTAATACAATGTTCTGATTTTATATATTGCTGTGGCACTGCTATCTCACAAACTGAAATTTAACAATGTTTCAGGAGCAAAATGTGATCCTCTATGACTAATATGATGAATGGAAGTATGTTTCTTATTAGCTGCTTTATTAGCTACTGCTGAAAGGAATTTTTAATTCTCTATAAAAACTGAAAGTAAGAAATATTTTCTTGTCTGAAAGAAAGTAGAAAATATAAGAAAATAGCCAACTGTGTTGAAATCTACACCCTTAAAAAAACACTTCATTATAAATTAAATGGAATCAGACTACTACAAGATAAGACGCCAAATACATACCAAGTAAAGCTAGTGAAGATATAGAGAAGCAGACAAACAAAAAAGCAAAACTGAAAAGTTTAATTTAAGGATACTAAAACGAATAGGCTGTTCAACCACTACAGATACATAAATTTTACATGAGCTAATTAACATCAGTGACACCTTGAGTCTCTTGTTTATGTATATTCTGCTATCCACAGCACAATTTAGATTCTCACAGCTGTTACCAAAAGTCAGGTTTAGTCCATTACTTTAATTAATCTAAGCTCATTATCTGCACGATAGTTTCTGAACAGAAAGTCAAAGGAGAAGATGTATCATTAGTGAAATTTTTAGAGTAATTTGCAGGAAACTGAAACGTTAAATATCCTCTACCTCTGGTGAAGTTCTTTGATCTGTAACAATATCAATGACATCTCTAAATATAACCTTGAAATAAATACTTGAGCACATGCAAATCTGGTGTATAACAGAAAATGTCATTCATGCAAACCAGCTGCTTTCTCTTTTCTTAATAAATTAAGAGGTGTTACCTTGAACATATGCCTTTATTATGATCTAAATTCTCTTCCAAAATTATGAAAAAATACCTCTCGGTAGAAAGGAAATGGATAATTACAACAACCTATTAAAATGTGTAGAGAAAAGATTATACAGATATGGTTTGAAATCACTGTATTCTGTTAATGAAAGCCTGAACTACCTACTTGACATGTGGATTATAGTTCATTCTCTCTCTCCCTTTCTCCCCCTCTCCCTCTCTCTTTCTCTCTCCTCTTCCTCCTTCCTTTCCCTCCTTTTCCTCCTCTTCCTCCCTCTTTCCTTCTCCTTCTATGTATATTATATAGCTATATGAGATATATAGTGTGAAAATATGCACTATGTTTAATTTTCCTATAGGGAAGACAAATTCTTGGTTCTTGATGAAAAAATAATTTGGAATCCTGTCAAAATTACTTGAATATAAAAGTGAAACTATGTTAAGCTTCGACTGAAAGTGAGAATGTAAAATATAACGGATAAACTTGTAACAAGAAATTTTAGTTATAATAGATTATAGATATTACAACTCCAGTCAATTCACTCTCAGGTTGTACTTTAAAGAAACCAAAGGTATTGTTATAAACTGACAAATTCTTCGGGCCAATTAATTTATCAGTATTGTTTATTGTAAATAGCAAGCAAGCAGCGCTTGGCGGCCGGGGAGTCTCCGCTTCACCAACGGCGCACGCTGTAGTACGAGAGAGTGCTTCTTTTATACACTGGTGCCCAGAAGTTGCCCCTCAGTTTCAGTTGTTATCTCTGGCATGTTGCAGTTCTTCTGCGCATTCTGGTAGGGGTCCCTGAAGCCTCCTGGTGCTCTTTGATGAAGGCCGTTCTTCTCCCTCCGGACTCTGCGCATGCTTCAATTTTCTGTGGTTTTGGCCTTATGCTGATACTGTGTTCTTGTGGTATCTTGCATTCATAGCTCACGACACTTGTGATAAGCCTGTTGTTTTACAGTTTGTTCCATGAATTACAACCCGTTTATCACAGTATAAACTTATAGATATTGCCACTGAGGTAACAAACAATAATTTCATAACTCTAATGATGAGCCAAGTCTGGAAATGTTTACTTTAATTGCCAGTTAAGAACGGACATTGAAAATCAAACTCCCCAGAACAAAGAGGGAGCAAAGAGCTCCACCATGATCACAGCACATAGTAAGTATGCATTGTCAGACTTTGTTGAATCAGACAATCAAACTAACAAAACCCACTTCAGCTCATTGTTTTGCTAACAACCAAATAATGAATACAGGCCTCACAAAGTAATCTTCATCCCAAACATAACAGTAGCATATACCTGACAAAAGGGACAGACTCAATGATGCTCTCCATCTTGGATTAGATTAACTGATGCATTGAATTTGTTGGTATGTCTAATATTTTCATTTTGATCTCTTGATCTTTAAAGAGGAATATTGAAATTATTTATATACTAAAAAGCAGTCATTAGTGATCTTCATCTAGTAATATGTTATTGAGGCTTTTTTTAAAAAAAAAAAAGAAAAATATTTTTAATAGCTAGACCAGACAGATAACAGGTATTCAGTACTTGCAGGAATAGTAGGAACTATTCATGGATATGGCTCTAAAATGCAAATAGGTGCCTAGCATTATAATGATCATCATGACATCTTTATAAACAACTTTATGTAAACCCTCAGGATAAAGAAGGATCAAAGAATAATGATTTTAAATAGTATTACTATTATAAATTGACTTGCAGACATATCAACCTGTCTTCAAGCATGCCATGCACATAAAAAATGGATGCAAAGGAATAACTGAGCTATGGAAAGTTTTCTATGAAAGACAAAGTTTCAGAAATTAGTGGAAAGACTCTCAACAATGAGTTCTCATAGCCAACTGTGTGCCTACTAGGTCGTTCTTCAAAGGAGTCTGTTTTAAAAGTGGTACCTAAAATTTGACACATCTATTATTGCCGATGCCTTTTAAATACTTTGGCCTAATAAAACATAGTCTAAAGACTGCGTAAACGAAGTGCTCCTGATTATAAGCAAAGTGCTTCTGGCCACTGCCCAGATTACAGATTCAATGGTTTTTTTTAATTATTTTGTTTGTTTTTGCTGTTGTTGCTTATTTTTCCTTCCCTTCCCTTCCCTTCCCTTCCCTTCCCTTCCCTTCCCTTCCCTTCCCTTCCCTTCCCTTCCCTTCCCT